>CM028340.1:41142845-41742845 GCA_016647705.1 Eucommia ulmoides
TGTTGCTTTCATTTGCTGCATGCTCAACCCTTCCATGAGAAGAAGAAACAATCACGAAAAAACAGAGTTTGTTTGTATCAAACCCCTCTAACTAGAAAAGAATGTTGGGGAACCACTCACCAAGATAAAAACTGAGCTGTAGAAGTGTACCTGTAAATTCAACCAATTCATTTCTTGCCAAAACCACCTTCCTCCACAGAAACTTTAAGAAAATCCAATTAACACAATCATAAGTTTAAGAAAATCCAATTAACATAATCATAAGTTTTCTTGACATCAAACTTACAAAGGACTCTTGATGATTGATACCCCCAACTTTATTCAAGCATCCACACATTCATTGGCAATAAGTATTCATCCAAGAGTTATCTACCACCCACAAAGGCGTTCTACACTTCAGCGATTAGGCTATCCTTAACCTCCCTGAGCCACATTGCAAGGGTTTTGGAACAATTTGCAAATGTACCCCACTAAATTGATAGACCTGAGATCACTAAGCTCATGTGCACCTCCCTTCTTTGGAATAATAGATATGAACTTAGCATTAATGCTTTGCTCGGACATAGCACGCCCATAAAACTCCCCAAAAAAAGGCATATGTCTCGCTTGACCACCTCCCAACAATGACCAAAAAATCCCAAAGTGAATCCCTCCAACCTAGTCAATATCTCACCTTCACAAGATTTCAAAGTATCGTCTATTTCTTCTTCCGAAAATTCTTCCTCCAAGATACCCTTGTCCTCTACCAAATTGCTCTGGTACATAAGATCCTCCAAAGACAGTCTGCGTGTCATGGATTCCATAAAAAGCCAATGATAATCGCAAACAATCTCTTCCTCACCTTCGCCTCACCCTGCACCGGAATTCTTAATTCAATAAATCATGAAAGAATGAATAGAAAATTAGTTAACTAGACTTCAACTAAAATTGAGGCTTAAATTTTCCTAGTATAGTTGGAGTTTCTCTTAGGGCACTAAATTCTTTTTTTTCTGCCAAAGTATTTCATATTATTTTACTTATATTTTGTGTACAATGCATCGAGTTACCATATGCAACCGGAGAGTTTTTGATACATCTTGAATATTGAGCTGTTTGGGTTGATTTAAAAAGTGAACCCTGCTTAGATGTGGCAATAGTTGTTGTGGATTGATATTGGATATCAATGTAAACTTTTGAGGCAAAACATAATTTTCAGATTTTTATTTAATAAATCATAAAATATGAATTGAAAGCTAGTTAATTGGACTCTAGCTAAAAGTCAGGCTTAAATTTTCTTAGTATAGTTGGCGGTTCTCTTCATGCGTCAATTCTATATTATGAAGGCCAACGTGCTTCATAGTTGTTTCACTTACACATAATATATAAAATGCATTAGTTACCTTGAAAATTATGTTTTAGATACTTATATTGTTACGACAAACTATATTCATTTTTCGATGAATCTTGACCCCTAGATACTTACCACCACATCCGTCCCCAAATCTCATTTTTTTTGCTGCTCTATCATATCATATGAAATATCAGTACTGTTTTGTTCAAGTTTGCGAATCACTTGAGTTGTATTAATCATGGTTTTAGGGGATCAAGATTATTTTCTAACATGTCTTCAGTTACGTTATTTTTGTTAAACTCTGCTGTTAGTTTATATTCAGTTTGTTAGTTGAGTCAAGAAGAGATAGGTAGCAAGTAAAGAAACACTAAATGGCCGCGCTTCCTTCTCTCCTATTTCCTTCTTCACCTCTAAGTGTAAAAGGATTCGCCCTCCATCTGGCAAAAAGAAAAAATATTTATTTTTCTTTTCTTTTCTTTTCTTTTTACATGCTCAAATGATGTTTTATATTTGTCTCATAAGGGCTACACTCTTAGCTTCCCCCCCCCAGTGTGGGCTGTGGGGTGGATGGGGTGGGTTAATTGTGGGGTTGATTTTGTATGTTCTTGTTCTTTAGTGCTCCTATACATTGCTTATCTTTTTTATGTATGGATGTTATATATGCAAATTCATTAACATTGTCTTTGCATGATTATAGGACTTGCATTTGCTTTTGTATTTCGAGAAGCTCGCAAGTCCAATTCCTCGGCAGATGGTTTGCTTATGAAGAGAAAAGCAGGTGCATTCATGTTGAGAATCTCATAGTCTTATATGATATTGTTAATATGTATAATTTATACTCCCTTGTATATTTACATAAATTAAGCCTCGGCTATTAGTTATGATATACAATGTTGAGGTAAACTTGGTTTACATTCTCATTCCAATTTGTTTGGTAGCTTTTTCATTGTCCAGTGATAATTACCAAGTGGCCTGGAGGGTGCCTTTGTTTACAGATGCAGCTTAGATGCTTTTAAGTATCATCTTGGAAGTTTAGGCATAGCTTTATTGCTAATAGATATTGTTGCATTTCTATAGCCAACCAATTGGGTAAGCAGTGAACTATGGATATGGCATGTTCTACTACTATATTTGTCTGCATGTGCTCTGTGTAGAATGCTGGAGGTGGTTTTGAAAAATACTGTGCATTACCTTGTTATTGAGTTTTCTTTCTAAAAATCATATGACTATTGGTGGAGTAGCCTCTTTCGCTTATATATTAGTTTGGAAAGCCTTATTGATCATCTGGGACTTAACTCTCACTCTCACGTGCAACCCCGTCTTACACGTGGAGCGATTGATAGAGATCAAATGGTTGATGGTGATGGCATGCCTTGGGGATAGATGAGGAAGACTTCCCAAAACCAATTTTAGGAGGATTAAACCTAAAATCATACAACTGTACATGGAGTAACCTTCCTCGTACATGCAGTGTGAGAGTTAATAGAAATTATAGAACTACTTTGGTCTTGATGAGTTGATTTCATGCTGCTTAAATGAGCCATGTATGAATTTTCAACCCACCCTTCTCATTTGGTACTTCTATTTGAATTTTGTAGCAAGAGATGCCCTCATTGGTGAATCTTTTGGGTGGGGTGGGGGGTCCTTGCACAATAAGAAGAAACAATAAGTTATTGGACCTCTAGAATAGACATGTCCCCATTTTGTGTTTTTTCAGAGGAAATATGCTACATTATCTGGCAAGAAGGGGCTATGTTAGTGATATGGAGCAAGTTCACATGGATGCCGTAACTTGTCTCTTGGGGGTAAAAATATGACTTTATGAGTTGTTAACTATAAACTCATCCAAGCAGAAGTTGCCGGCCAAAAAGAATTTGGATATCAAGTGTAGGCAACATGTGGGTACTGGTCAATAAACTTAAAACTGATGAAAATTGAAATGTGATACTGCTTTACATCTCTATTGTCTCAAACTCACTCCATTCGCACGTTGGCAAGTCTTAATGTTGTATTACTTTCTAAATTGGCAAGGTTTAATTGATTATTACTGGACATTACATGATTAAAAAAATATATAAAAATCTAGGCGAGAGGAATACGACAAAAAATTGATGTCTTGGACCTACAATGTTGACTGTACCCTTGCAACTCGACATGGAAGAGCACTGATTCCAACTTTAATAGATGAAGCTTCCAGAATTTAACTGAGAAAATCATATTTGCTATGCTCTCTCACTAGTCCATATGCTCTGAGTGTATGCATATTATTCGAAAGTTCTTGCAGACATTATCTGTAAGCTGTATAATTTTCCATACTGTATGTGCCTCATCTTCTTGAGGGATATGAAATTTATTTTCTCTCTTGTACGTATATGTGGTATTTTAGGACTCATGCTTATTCATCTAAGCAGTAGAGTTTTTACTAAAAAATGTTTGACGTCTTTCTATCTTCTACTTGCTCATATTGCTTCTTATTTGTCTCAAGCATTTACTTGAATTCTTATGATAAGCTTGATCATCACTTTTTATTAATCTAGACCTTTTCTGGTGCATTGCTGACGTTAACCGCCATTTGGTTATTGTTTCTTGTTAGTCTTTTTAATTTGGAGTTTTGGGAATGCTAGGCAACTAGTGTACTAGTTTTGAGCAGCACTTTTTCAGCAATTTTTAATTCGGTTCATATTATTAATACCATTGTTCTTTCTTTTCTTTTTTTTATTTAATTTTTCAAAACAATTAGTTTATTTTTCAATTAGCTTATTTTATAGTTCGGTTCATTATTTGTTAATATGATTGCTTAGCTGAACACTCCTTGGTTGATAAAATTGTTAATAATTGAGAATCACACTTTAGGTCAGACTTTTTCCTACTTAAGAGTTATGCATATGACATCTAATATTGATTTCAAGGATTTGTTGGTTCTGCAGAGAGAACATGTTGTGGTTAGTTATGTGTGTAATGTTGTTGTTCCAACACTCGTACGACATAATTTCTTTGATTTGCTTCTTCTGTTGACACATATTACCGAGCTAGGAAATTTCTGTTAGGATCTATTTTTCCACTTTATTCTTAAATTCCTACGGTGTGTGAGTTTTGGAGTGCTCCATGCTCATAGGCTTATATGTTGTTTTGTGAAGAGGAGTTTGGCTCTGAAAGCAAGAGACTAAAAGGAATTGGTATCGGTGCTTCTGAGGGCCCTATTTCTCTTGATGATTTCCGTAGCCTTCAACGATCAAACACGGTATCCTAATTTTGATTTTTGTGCTGTTGTATTTGATGAAATTAATTCTTCTTTTGTTCTCCTAATGTCAGTCAGAAAGGCCAACCACTTCAGTGCAGACACGTCATATTATCTTTAACGCCTACATATGTGCTTGCAGGAACTGAGAAAGCAATTGGAAAAACAAGTTGTGACTATCGATTCCTTGCGCAATGAAAATCGCACTGCAATTGAACGCCATGAATTAGTATGTTGTATCATTTATTATGCTCTTTGTTTTCAGTTTCTCATATTCTTGAAAGTTTACTCTCCCCTTTCTATGCAATGAAATTCTTCTATGCACTGAAATTTGTGGAGTAGCATGTATTTTATATAACATGGTTCTGATGTCAACATAAATGGAGGCACTGAATATAGCTGTATGTATGTATATGTATATATATATATATATATATATATATATATATACTGTGAAGTTCTCTGTTGTGGTTAACAGTTCTCCCGCTAGCGCCATTCAAGGGGCATGCAGCAGGGTGATCCTCTCTCTCCTTTATTCTTTTGGTGATGGAAGACCTTGGTGTTATGCTTGCTTGAATTAGGCATGTATAAAGGCTTCATGCTGGGAAAAAGATTGAGCTCAAAGGTTCTTGTTTTGCATCTTCTATTTGCCAATGATATGCTATTGTTCTGCCAGCCGATTGGGTTACACTTAATGCTGATTGGCTTGGAAGCAATCTCTGGATTGAAGGTGGTGAAATCAATGATTTTGCAGGTTGGGAAAGTCAGAATTACTGATATCTACTTGTTCTACCTTGGGAGGCCCTGGTTCTTTACCATTTTATCTTGGTTTGTGCTTTGGGTTAAATTCAACTCCAAGGTGGTGAGGGATATCAAAAGAGACTTTTTGGAGTTAAGTTTCATTACCTTTGGAAGGGATGTAAGCTAATTCTTCAGAAGAGTGCACTTTCTAGCTTATCAACTTTTTTCTGTCTCCTTTCCGTATTCCTGCTTCAATAAAGAAAATGTTGGGGAAACTTCAAAAATATTTCCTTTGGCAAGTGTTTGTGGGGATTTGATTGAGGACTTAGGATTATAATAAAGTTTATGGTGGTTGAATTGTTTTGGAGTGGGGTGGGTGGACCTCCTAGATTGTAACTTGCTCGTGTTGTGTTGGGGTACGGGAAGGAACTACCAAGGTTTTACTGGGGAAAAACTTGCCTGTAACTTGCTCTTGAGGTGTTGGGGTACGGAAAGGAATTACTATGGTTGTACTTACTACTTAGCGGGGAAAAAAAAGGAATTACGATGGTTGCAAGTATGTTTTTAGGAATTCACCTGATTTGAGTCATGCAATGGCAGGAGGGTTAGATTTTAGCATGGCAAGTGGTGTGGGGATTTGTGCCTCAAGGAGTGGGTCCCTTAGCTCCTTGTTGTGTCTAGGAACGACCACTGGTTTTCCTTTGGAATGACATTTGAAGAATGAAAGGCTTCCCCCTCCCTTCTCTCTCCTCCTCCTCCTCCTTTTGTATCATTTTTGGGGGATGGTGGCTTGGAACTCTATTTTTACTTTGGATACCTTAAGTCCAAAGAAGAGGGGCAGTTGCCAAAACAGATGCAGCGTGTGGTGTTATAAGTGGTGGGTATCAGTGGTGTATTTTGAACTCATGTAGAGACTTGTGGCTTGTTGGACAGGTAGTTGCCCAGACAAGAGGTTTGAGAACCACTTGGATGGACGATGATCCAATTCTAGGTTTTCTCGAGCATTATAGAGAAATATTAGGTTTTTTTAGCTTGCCTTTAAATAGTTCTTCCTGTATATGTTATGTTTTTTGTTGCAGGAATGTTATCCTTCAGTGTGTCTCTCTATCCTCGATTTTCATGAGGAATTGGAGGCCTCATAATGCTTTTGCATATGACTGGCACAACTTTGTGTCTTTCGATGATATTCTTATTTAGCTAGCAAAGAAACATACGCCTCCTTTTTTTTCGGATTCTTTTCTGTTTGGCTGTGCATTGATGGTTTAGCTTTATATTGTCTTATTTTATCATCTCTTTTTGTTCTGCAGGTGGTGAAAGATTTGAAAGTATCACTCTCTAAGCCATACCTTGACCAAATTCAAAAGTTGCAGCATTTGCTGGAGACCAAACAACAGGAGCTGGTTGAGGTCAAGAAAATATCCTCTGAGCAAAAACATGCTGTGGAAGACCTTAATGAAAGACTAAGCGCATCTACGCAGACATGTGCTGAAGCAAATGAAATCATAAATAGGTAACATTTGCATTCTTTCTGGCTAGGGTTGGCTTAATGGAAAGTCAGTGCCATGCATTTGTCTTTCTGTGTGGTGACTGCAATCTGGTTACTATACTTTGTAAAATAGCTCTTCTTTGTAGCACCATGGTTTTGTCTAACTCTGTTTTGTTTATTGTTGTGTTTATTTGATAAGTTTTATTTGGTAGTTGCTCACATGATTGTAGTTTTCTGACTTCGGATGACTTCTCAAATGAGTGATGTCATATTTGATATGGGTAAATGGGAGGGAGCAACAATTACGACAAGAGCTCGTTCTAGGTCATTCAAGCCACATTAGATTTGATGTTATCAAGCCTTTCAAATTGTCATTTTCCAAGTTTTTCAGGTCCACCACTCCACAATCGCCCTCCCCCTCCCCAACCCCCAACCCCGCCCCAATGTAGTACCGTCAGTATTTTACGCCCACAAGGATGTATTTTAGTTCTTGTGCTATAATGGGCTGGCATCTACGTATAAAGACTTGCAATAATCTTGCTTTATTGAAGAGCCAAGAATCTCAGCCTCATGCAAAGCCATCCATTTAAATGCAGCAACAATTACATCAAGAGCACGTTCTAGCTCATTCAACCCATTAGATTTGATCTTATCAAGCCTTTCAAATTGTCATTTTCCAAGTTTTTTCAGGTCTATACCCCTCCCCCACCCCCAGCATATCTATGTAGTTTAAAGACTGGCAATAATCTTGCTTAACTAAAGAGCCAAGAATCTCCGCCTCGTGCAAAGGCCATCCATTTGCATGCTCATGAATTTGAAAACAGAGAATCCTGAAAAGAGAACCTTGACGACTACATGCTTCGCTCTCAATCGTGGCCTTTCAGGGGCAGAGTATCCTGCTAATGCTTTAGGGGCTCTTGGTTATGGAGGTCAATATGTTTAGTTTTAGGACCAAATATTATCCACCACCAAATCCTTGGTTATAGACAACCAAGGATTCAGCTTGGTGATATCAAAGTCTTGGTTATCAACCAATCCTTGTAAACTTAAAACGTTTAACACACTTTTTCACCTTTAAGGGAAATATAGAAAAGTGAAACGGTACCTAAAACGTTGTATGAAGTCAAACTGAACTATAAATTCGGGATGGAGGGAGTATTTGTTATGGTGGCCTTTGGATCCAAGGTATTTCTACAACTTGATGTTGATCACGTTTACCACCACTGATAGCATCGCCATCCAGAATAGCTTACATATAGCTGAAATGCTATGTTGAAATTGATTGCATTCTCATTAATTGGTGTTTCTTCCTAAGCTTTTCCTATTGGGATTTTCGTCCGCCAAGTAATAAAGATTTGTATAAAAAGACACTGGGTGTGTCAAGCGACGTTGAAAGGTTAAGGGGGACACGAACTCCTCCAAGAAAAGGATAATTCCTTGTCATGGCATCGACCCTCAGACCCAAAAAAAAAAAAAAAAAAAAAAAAAAAAAGGGGGGGCTTGTACAAGAGAAAGTACTTGAGAAAGGTTAGTCGTAAAAAAGATTCCTCAAAATGCGTCGCTTGTGTTCTTCCCAAATACACCCTAATGAGCTACTGGAAGTATCTTCCTAGTATTCAGAAATTGCCAGTCAGGGCTGTCACTCTTCTATCTGTGCAAGACTGTGGCATGCACCAAGAGAGGCCTGCTAAGGAAAAAATGATATCCCGAAGTTGTCAGGTGACTTACCACTGGATGACACAAGTGAGGCGCAACCAATTAGGCTTCTAGCAAAGACATGTGCATCTATTGGAACCAGCCGCAGGAGACTGTCAAGAGTGAGGATGAGATTCCAAGCCATTGACCCCCCAAAGACAGCAGCTCTGAAAGGAGCTTTTGTTCGCCATTTTGTCCTTCCAAAGGAAAACCGTTTCTAGTCTCTGGATTTTCAGATACAAGTAAAAGGGTATGACATACACAAGGCCCTTCGTATTGCCCATCCAGAACAGTAATCACACCTCTGTGAATGTAGTAGTTATCCCTGAAGAGCAACGGAGGTACCTCCAAGGACAGCTATGAAATCCCAGCCGGTAATCTCAAAAAGAGTAGGAAGGCTTGCAGCAAGGGATTCATTACCATACCAAAATATCATCAGAAACGAACCCTCGTACTATCACCACTGTTAGAGCATCTCCAGCGACTCTTTATTTTCATTTTAAGATAACTTGAAAATTAATTTTTTCAGCATGACTTAGAATGAGTACTCCAATCATGCTCTTTATTGTAAGAAATATAACTATTTTAGTTTTATTTAAATGTAGCTAGTCTCATTGGACTCAATAGTTCTAGCTAGCAAAAAAAGTGGAATGTAAAATAGCTACTTGAGTAGATAGTCCATAAAAAGTGGAATGTAAAATAGCTAGTTAAGTAGATAGTCCATTGGAGATCAATTTTTGCTTAATTTTATCTAAAATAGCTAGACAGATGAGTTCAGTTTTTTTCTTTCATTGTAGATTTATATTGAGTCAATTTGTTTCCCTGTTGGGAATCACAAATTTTCCCTCCTTTATCCTTCTTTCTTCTTCTTCATGAAAAAAAGTAATGTCTTTCCATCATGGTATCACATAGTTTGTCCGCGAAAATGGAAAAGTCAACATACAAGATGTTGCTCTGTCGGCATATATCTGCTATGTTACTAGTTTCTGTCCTTGATCAGATGAAAATTGTAATGAAACAAGGAAAACATTTTAATTTTTTTTTGTTTCATTCATTTAGCCAGAAAGCATCTATATCCGAACTGAAGGTACTGTTAGATGAAGAGAGAGATCAAAGGAAAGAAGAGCGAGAAAAAGCAGCATTAGATTTAAAAACCTCTCTACTGAAAGCTCAGGCTGAGGCTCAAGAAGAACTGAAACGACAGTCAGAGGCTGGATTAAGAAGAGAAAAGGAGCAGCAGGAAGTTATCACTAAGCTTCTGGTACAAAGATATTTGCATGTTTCCCCCTTGACCAACGTGGTTTTCCTCCATTTACCTATAAGAATTTGTCTGCAGAGTGTTATCCATAAAGAATGAGATGTGCTCATTTGTGATTTCAGGAGTCCGAGAAAGAAAGATGCTCATTAGTAGAAACCCTGAGACCCAAATTGGTAACATTTGCCCCATCTCTTTCATGAATAAAAAATAATAGTTGCATCAGATCTTAAAGCGTCTATCTTGTTTCCTATCCTTGTTTGCAACAGGAAGACACCAGGCAGAAATTGGTTACCTCTGAAAATAAAGTTCGTCAGCTAGAGGCACAAGTTTGTGAAGAGCAACGAGCTTCAGCTCTTAAAGGAAAGGTACTTGTGTCTGCTACTGGCTACCTAGATACATATAGCAGAATATTTTTGTTATTTTCTACGAACAACAAGGTTTAAGAAGTTAATGATTCTATATTTTGCTACTACACATTTACAGAGAGCAGAAGAACTGGAGCTTGAAACAAAAAGATTGAGGGAAGAACTCGAGAGCGAAAAGGTAGGAATTGCAATTCAACAAACCTCCTAGGCAATCTCAGTGACTTGGTACCTTTCTTCAATAATGCAAAGAATATAACTGTCTCGTGGCATGGTGTAGCCTATATGTTTGACATATTGAAAATGTCTGCATTTTGCGTAGTTCCACGTTGGCAATTCATAGAACTTATTCTTTATTGTTCCATATTTAAAGCATGCAAATAATTTTCCAAAGAATACGATAGGTATGCCGCATGTTTCCTATTTATTGTAACATTAAGAATCCAGCGAACTTATTTTCAGCCATCATTAAAATATAAGAATTAAAAATCTTTGCTTAGAGATGAACACCAATTTTAATTTGGCACTAACACCAATAATAAAAATTATGAGGGGAAATGGTTTTTATGTGTTCGACATGTATAACAAAATCCCTGTAATGCACCACCAAGGTTGATTTATTTGATGTTCATGATAGGTAGTCTAGGGGTAAAAGGCCAAAATAGTGTGGTAGATGTGATTATATATTTGATTAGTGATAACTATCTATGAAGATGCGCCTGTGATAATGGGTGTTTTGATTACAATAAGAAACTAGGGATAGAAAGACCAAAAGTGAACTAAGTACACTCGGGAAACAGAGTGTGACTTAAGAGAGGACAGCATACTAGGTGAAGTGCAATGGGTGGAACCGGGTTCAAGTTAAAGCGTCTGCAACTACTGAGGGCTTGGGACAGTGGGTGGTCAAATTATATGTTTTGTATTTCGCTGCTGGATCATTATTTTTCTTCCTTTTTCTACCGTTTCAATTATTCATTTTTTCCATCTAAATAAGTGACTTAAATGTCTTTCATTTGCTGTCTGCTGCTGTTGTTTATCAAAATATGAAGGTTTTAGGTGCAATTGAACTTAATATATGATGAATTTGAAAGCCCATATGAGGGCTCCTGTTCCAGCTAAAGAACTCTTGTTATGAATCATTGCACGCAAGCCGTATATAGGGCAATCTACACTCGATTTTTTTTCTTGAAAAAAGGGGTTCGTTTTAATTGTTTAAAGAGGAAAAACTACCTTTAGGATCCTTACAAAGTTTCTTTATTTCTTAACTGAGATTTTTTTTCTTCTTGTTGGTAGCAGGCAGCTCGGGAAGAAGCATGGGCGAAGGTTTCAGCTCTTGAACTTGAGATAAATGCTGCAGTGCATGATCTTGATTTCGAGAAACGTAGGTTGAAAGCTGCCAGAGAAAGAATTATGCTCCGGTAAGAAGTGGACAGGGTGTGAGTTCTATTTTCATTATTTGATGAGTTTGCAATATGCTGATTTTTCTTTTGCAAGTTTATATTATTTATTACATGTACTTATTGGGGTATGCATACTTGATAATAGTATGTGTCAACTTGGGTACGCTAGTAGAGAGGATAATATCAAGTCCAATCCATTGGTTCCATTTTAATCTATTCAATGGCCCAGATCGATTGAACCAAAGACTGGAGATTAAATTCAATCCATTTAATGAATCCAATCCAGTGAAAAAACTGGATTGGATCCTATCCTCCAGTAGAATGCTCGTTGCACCTAGCATTCCATGTGGGAGTTCGATACCTTTTAGGCTTAGGCGCTGTTTGGCAAGCCTTTATAAGTACTTTTTATGATTAAAAATAATATTATTTGAAATAAAAAAAAGGTACTTTTATTTAGAAGTAAAAGCAAAATCAAAAGTTTGTGAACTTTGATTAAAGATGATATCTTAGTGTTCTCCATATTTCTCTTCATTGAATCCAAGAGAATTCAGTATTAGGGGTGAAAATATTTGGCTGGAAGGGTCCTACTAATCTATCAATCTCTTAAATTATGAACATTTGAAGAAATAAAAAACAATTATTTTTTCTTCTTTTTTTTTTTTTTGTTTGGGGGGGGGGGGGCTTAGGAAGCAAAAAGTAATTTAAGATTTATCGAGTGGTGCCTTAGTCTTTTATATTTCCAAGCTCCTTTTTTTTGCACTGATATAATGACAAGGCAGGCCGACATTTTTTGGTTTTTATAGAACTCTTTACAAGCATCGTTTGTTGTTTCTTTTACGTTATAACGGTTATGATTCAGGGAAACACAGCTACGGGCTTTCTATTCCACAACCGAGGAGATTTCGATTTTGTTTGCAAAACAACAGGAACAGCTGAAATCAATGCAGAGGACACTCGAAGACGAAGAAAACTACGAAAATACATCGACGGATATTGACCTCAACCTGAACAACACCGGTGATCCACATCATACAATTAAAGAAAAGCAAGTAGGTGCGAGGTCAAGCTCTGCTACATCTTCCCAAAAACACATTAGGAATCCAGTTGACATATCCAGTGATGAAGCCAGTGTCACAGAAAAGCACGAATGCAATATTAGAACTCAAGAAGACACCCAGGAGGTGGAATCCACGTGTGCTGACCGCGTAGCTAAGGGCGCATTTGGCTCTGATATCGACTGTGCTGGAGCAACACCTGTTTTGGACGGAGACGCTGTTGATACCCAGAGAATTCTCGAGACTGAAAGCCCTGGAATCGGCGTAGAAAGAAATATCTTTGATTTGAACAAATGCAGTAACTTAGATGGGGAAACGATGCAAATACAATCGAATGATGACCCGATTCAGATTCAAAACACAATGGAAGAAGATACTGAACCGGGAGGAACAATCAGAACGGCTGATCTTTTGGCGTCGGAAGTTGCTGGGAGTTGGGCTTGCAGCACGGCTCCTTCCGTCCACGGGGAGAACGATTCGCCAAGAAGCGGTGCAGAGGGTTTACACGATTCTAATAATGCCGTTCCTGAGAGTCAACAGGCTCCGTCTCCTGAGGCCATTGCTGGACAAGATCATGAGCGTCGGGCACTTAGCGAGATGATTGGAATTGCTGCTCCTGATTTGAACGACCAGTTTGGGGTTGCTGAAAAAACGGGTTCTTCAAACTCGGATACAGAGGATTGCAGTGATGAGGAAGATACGAATCGGGTGAATGTCAAGGATGGGAATGAGAGCCAGAGTAGTGACGATCGAGCGAATGTGGACCCTAGATCTGATGATCCAATGGATGAAGATGATGATGAAGCTACTCAAGAAGACTCCCTTGGATAACACGCGATGTTCCAAAATTGATGGCTTGGACAATTCAAGTCAGGTGTACATATGGGAAAAAAAGGCCCAGCTTTTTTATTTTATTGTGTATCTAGTAGAAAAAGTCCGAATTAGGAGCTTTCTTCACTGCTCTCTCTCTGCGTGCATGCGTGTAAATCTCATGTAAAAAATGGAAGTATTCGTTTGTTTCTGTTTTTATGTTTCTGTTCCACCTTTGTTTAGAAACAGGTGGTGTGAAACTGTGAAGGTCTAAATATGGGGGCAAGGAGGACTTTAAGGTGGTTCTTTCATATGGTTGTTGACTGGTCTCGTTTAATTACTGGCTATGCAAGAAATGAAGTGCTCCTACTTTATGAAATTGCTCCCAAAAAGGCCCCCTAGACTTCAAAGCAGCATCATGATGAATCTCTTTACTGATTTAACCTCAAACAGAGTGAAAATGCCCACTCACAAATCAGACGTCAGAGAGAGAAAATTAGTTCTTTGTTCCCACTTTCGACTCGAATTCGCATTTGAAGTTGATTTTTGAGCTCCCTGTTTTGCCTCATGAATCACTTTGTCTTTTCAATTTATATATGTCGGAAAGAAATTATTGTTGTTGGTTGATTTCATTAGCAAAATATACATTACTTTTGAAATTATTTTAGGGGAATGAAGCTAGGGAATTCACTAGTGTCCATTTGGAAACCGTTTAGTGCCAACGTTACTGAACGGGTCAATCATCAATCCCTAAAAAGGACTATGTAATGTACTTTATGTTATGATTAAGATTGAGAAGAATAGGAATTGATACAAAATATTTATGTGGTAAACTCCTCAATTAATTTGAGCAAAATATCCACGGGAAATAATAAAAAAAATAAAAATAACTCTCTCTTGAAATAGAGAAATATAAATCTCTCTGTAAAAAGTAGGAGAAACAAGAAGATGACTAGTCACAAGGGAGGAAATGATCGAGAGAAACTATATGTTTTTCTCTCTAAGTTTTGGGATGAAAACTTATATTGAATCTCTCCTCATTTATAATCTCACCGAAAGGCAAAATGGGTATTTCACTGTTCATCAGCGATGGATCCGAGTACTATTCACGCACAAATTACTGCTCATGCGTACGGGCATTGTTCATGCATTGAAATAAAAGGCAATACTAATACTTTATCTGCTGGTTTATGGGTGGAAAATTTTATCAGAATTTTCTAATCTACCAGTGTGATTTAAAGGGTGAGTGCAGGGCAGACAATTTTCAAGCAGACTCTTCATTCATTAAAAAGAGAAGATCACCAAGATTTTGTGATCCATTGTGAAACTTATTCCAGTTCCAAGAGTTCAGATTGAATTGACCTATCACTCAAATATAGTGAAATTATACTACTCAAAATACCCAATAGAACTCGATAATGTCGAATCATCGCAGAAATTTCCTTATGAAATCAGCGAATTTATTCATTATAAATTGTAACTTTTGTAAACAAATAATGTTGAATATTTTGGATATTTTCCCAAAAAAAAAAAAAAGATAAGAAAAGAAGAACAAATAATATAGTTCACACCAAAAGCCCCCGTGAATGGTGCATCCTACTGATTAGTGACGAATTCATTCGAAAAAATTAGGCATTAGCCCAATACAAATGGAGGAAAAACAACACAAAATTATCTGGCGTGGTAAATACAGTTAGGCCCCGTTCGGTTACTGTTTCTATTTTCTAGTTTTTGTTTTCGCTTTAAGAAATTTGAGATTAATGTACAAAAGTGTGTTTGATAAATACGTTTATGTTCTCAAAGTTTAAGAGTAATTTGAGACTATTTCCTGAATTCATTAAAATCTAAGAAATAAAAAAATGTTGGTTCTTATTCATTCCCACAAAACTATTCCCATTACCATCCCTAGCCACTGCCACCCCACCGACCACTACCATCCCTCTAGCTACCATACATTTAAAGAAAAAAAAATAACGAATGTTGCAGCCAAACGCGTTTCTTAATTCTATTCTCACAAATTAAAAGAAACAATTTCAGGATAATGATCAAAATACTCTAAAACAGAAATAAAATTCACATCCCATCCCAGTTTATCAAAAATAAATACCGAAACACAAAAACACTAACCAAACACCACCTTAGGTTTCATCAAGTTTGAGGTTGTGTTTGGTTGTGGTCCAAAGGGTTTTCTTTAATAGGTGTATTGTAATCAATAATACTTGGCTTGCTGTGGGGCAACATAGGTTGGTGATAGTTAAGTCTGGTAGATAGAGACTCAAATATTGCCGTTCATTTCAGTACAAGTATTAAATGGCATTGGATCATGTTTGGTGAACACATGAAAACCTATGGGTTCATTTTTTAATTTACATTTAAATTTTTCGTACTAAACACAACCGAAGTTATTGGTGAACAATCTACAAATTTCAAAACTTCGTTCATGAGTTCACACACGCTACAATATTTTTTTAAAAATCCAAAATTATCTTACCATGTGAAAGTCAGTTTAAATTTTTCATGTAAACTTTTGCAATATATTTTATATAGTACAGTAACTTTAGATTTCTGACATAATTATTAAAATTTTTAAAAAATTACTGTAGCGAATGGATTGGATGAATAATGAACTTTAAAAAAAAATAAAAACTAATATTTAAGGCCAATAAAAAACAACCAGATGTATAGAAGGGTCATAAATAAAAAAGATAAGCGGTTGTCTCTTTTACACATTAATTTAAGGGATAACTGACCGATAGTCCCAATTAGAGAGGCTAATTTATAATTATCCTATTTTAATTGTAAGTTGAGTATAAATTCCTTAGTTATGTTTTGCCTTGTATTTTAGTCACATATCAATGTTCTCCGATCAAATACTTTTAATTAAAGTTTGCATCATCGACCATCGGTAACAGCCTCCATCGCCAACTGTTGTCGCTACCATCGAATCTTAGGCCTCTGGTAGCCAAAGTTTTGTTACCGGCTGTCATATTTTTTTTTTAGTTACATGTAACTATTTTTTAGTGTATTTTTTTAATTACATGCAACTATTTTTCTAGTATATTTTTAGTTATATGTTATTATTTTTTTAATTTATTTTCTAGTTAAGTTTTTAAGTGTATTTTGTTACATTTTCGTATATTTTTTTAGTTATATTCATATAATAACAATCGAAAAATAGTTAAATGTAACTAAAATATATATTAAACAAATGTTACTAAAAAATTTGTTGAATGTAATTAAAAAAAAAAACTAGCGCTCAATGACCGGATTTCAACAAACGGTAGTGGCCAGAGCATATTTATTTAATTAGAGAGTTTTCATTAAGTTAACCTCCAACTTACTATATTAATCTAAAATAACTAAAAAAAATATGTATTAAAAAATTGAATTTAAAGATGAAATATAACACTAAAAAGAAAAAAAAAGGAGAAACCAATGACATTGAGTGGAGTACCTCACTACAACTCTAGGAGAAAAAGAGAGGGGAAGATGGGGTTTCATTTTCAAAATAAATGATCACAGCTTTGCTACTCAATTTCATTGTGGATAAGAGACAAATAGAAGAACCTAACAACATTGACTCAACTCCAACACTCCTCACTATCTTCTCTTCTTTATATCATTTTTTCCCTTTTTATAAAAACCCTTTTGGACTTTGCATGTGATTTCCGCCTTGTACTTGATTTCATACAATTAGAAATAATAGAATCATAGATTAATGCCACTTTTGTACTATCCAATATTTACTCATTTGTAGTTTAAGTATAATAACTAAATAATTTTACAAAAAGAAAAAAATAAAGGAAAAATAAATATTACTCTACCTAACTTAACTTGATCCGAGAGTATAAATGTTTATTAAATAATATTAATTTTGATTTTTTGAGTTAAATATTAAATTTAACAAAAAAAATATAATCGTTGTACTTTATCTTAATTATAAAAAAATAAATATTTACAAAAATACCATAAAATACAATTCGATCAACTACATGTACAAAGTGACATTAACCCTAGAATCTACAATCCCCAGCAATATTATCCCCTATTTTTTAATTGGCTAAATTGCACTTTGTACCCATAAATTTGTTCGCAATCTCACTTTACTACTTAATGTTTTAATTGTTACAATTTGTTATTTAAGTTTGTTTGTTTGTTTTAATTAGTTTGGCCAATTGACTAATTCCAATAAATTTTATCAACACAATTATGTGAATCGCACATGAGAAAAAAGTAATGCAGTAAGATTTCAAGCTCGCGAAATGCAGTGATACTCGCGAACAGTTAATCAAATTTGAACATAAGATTTCAAACTTGGGTCGAACTCAGCTCGAACTCAAATAAGAAAGAAAATCAATGAATCAAGCTTGAACACTTAATACTCGGCTCGGCTCGTTTATTACCCTGATTTGCCCCATGTAAAGAAAACTTCAAGAGAGGGATTTCAAAAAAAAAAATGGGGGGTGGTTTGAAGTAAAACCACCAAAACTTAATGTGCAAAGTGTAATTTGGGTTTCATTTAGTTATCTGTGCAATTGTAATCTAAACCATCTATTCAACAAATCAAGATCTTCCAAAAAAGTCAGATTTCTCATCCTTTAAACTGTCTGCATCAGGGTTGTTAATCAAAACCTTGAAATAGTCTACATGAACATCATGAACACGTGATCTTACAAAGCCCAGATTGAAGATTTTTAAAGGGTTCTTTTTTTCTTCGAACATCATGATTACTCTTGTTTGATAACATGTGTAAGATCCAAATGGTCAATACAACACAAAGGGTTGTTTTTAAATAAAAAATGCAGGCTGTATGGTCGTTTTCTGTGTGCCCGACCACCTCGCAAAGCTCAGTCTGATTAGGCCAAGAAGAAAGTAATCTAAAAGGGCCAAAGGAAGGAAGGATGAAATTCTTGGTTCATCATCATTATTCATCTTCGTCTTCCTCCCCCTTTTCTGCCCTCTGTAATCATGACTCCTCATACCATCATTGCTATATGACTCTCCCTCTCCTCTCTCCTTCTCTCTCTAAATGCAAACTTCCAAACACCAAGACACGGCTATATAGTATATATATGTTCATGCCTGTCTTAAATTGCAATCAAACCACTCTTCCCTTCCCAATTTTTCTCTCTCACATACAAAAACACATATACACACACTGAGGTCTAGAGGGAAATATGCATATGAACACCTCAAAGTCGAACCCAATTTATCTATTATGTTCCACTCCTCAACAAAAACAGCACTCAAAGGGACCTAGAGCTCGAGCACCCCGGCGTACTCGGTAATTTCATGCAACTCTTTCTCTCTCTCTCTCTCTCTACATATATATATATATATATATATATAAAGGACAGCCCAGTGCACGATGGCGGGAGAGAATCTATTTTCCAATCTCTCTACATATAATATATATATATATAGTGAATTCTCAAAAGATGGTGTTTAATTTAACAGGGGGAGATTAACAAAGGAGAAGGCGTTGAGAACAAACCTGAAAATAAAGAACTTGAAGCTGTACGTGCAGAACCAAAGCATCATCGAGGAGAATCGAAGGCTGAGAGAGAAAGCACTTCTACTTCACCAAGAGAACAGAGCCTTGCTATCTCAGCTCCAAAATGTCTCTCCTGCCAACAACCACAAACATTGATGCAAATCATATGCTACACAACACTATTTTATTATTGATGCAGTGATAAGAAGCCACTTTCAACATTAGAGGAGATCTTGGCATCTGCTTTCTTATGTTATATGTAATTTTATTTATTTATTTTCATTTTTGCAGGAATAAGCTTGTTAGCTAGTTTAATGGTGGTGGGTAAATAAGGAAAAAATGGTTTCAGTCCTTTCTACAACTTATTAGCGAAATCTGATATAGAATGAAATAGCCATGGCTGGTTGAGTTGAATCTCACTAGAAGGTCAAGAATTCGACTTCAAAGTTTAGATATGAGAAGAAGGAAGTGTCCTTTTATTTCTTTTTCTTGTTTCTCGGTTTTAACTATTGTTTAGGTCAGTAACATATATCTAAACTAGTACACATCCCGGGCTTAAATACTATAATTTTAATTCAATACATTAATCATCAAAATACATCATTCTATTCAAATCCACATTATAAATAACGTGGGTTCTACAAAGTAATTAAGGTCTTGAATACCAAGACTTAGGTTATGTTTGATAACTGTTTAAATTTTAAGTGGTAAATTTTAAAGTTGTATTTGAGTAAAGAATTTGGAGGAAAGATTTCATTTGGAGAAAAGATTTCAAAATTCATTTTTAACAAATACTTTGTTTGGATAGTTATGAAAAGGGATTTGACAAATCCTTTTGTCTTAAAAAAAAAAGTGGAAAGAGGAATTTGGAAACGATTTTGGGAGAAGTGTAATTTGGGAAATCCTCTCAAGAGAGGATTTCACAAATCTCATCCATAAACCTTCGCGACGAGTCCTATTCTTGCGAAGACCACCGACGATAGCCGTCTCCTTCGCGTCATTCTGCTTCGCGACCACCGACGACACCGGTCAACCGGTCTCCTTTGCGTCGTTCTGCTTCTCAACCACCGACGACAGGTTCTACCCTTCGCTCCCGAGGTCCTTCACTTTGCCGCCGATCTGCGCTGCCGCCATCATCCTCTTCTTCGTCGTCTTTTTCTTCACCGCCGATTTGAGGCCCTCTTCTCTTATCTGCGTCGCCGTCGTCCTCTTCGATTCTTTGTCTTTGTTCGTCGTCTGCTTCTTCTTCGTCGTCTATCTCCTTATTCGTTGCAATCGGAATTGCAATTGCCGTCCATCTGCGATTGATTCCGATTTAGGGTTCGATTGATTCCGATTCCATCTTTTGTTAAAATTTGGGATTAGAAGAAATATTGTTTACAAATATTTTACCTATCCAAACAAGGGAATTGTAAATTACACGTTCAAATACTTTAGCTCAAGCAATGATCCAAATAAAGAATTTCAAAATTCAGGATTTTGAAATCCTTTCATTTCATAAATCCTTTCAATTTGTCAAATTTCTTACCCAAACGCAACCTAAATGCTGAAAATATCATGAGCTTGTTTGATAAAATTAAAATTTTAAGTGTTGAATTCTTTTTGTTTATTTGATAAATACAAAATTTGAATACTTCAATTATTTAATTTACATGACTCTCCTTAAATTTAAATTTTTACTAAAATCAAGATAATACGGGGAAAAAAAATCGAGAACAAAATAATAAAATAAAAAACACCAATGACATACTAAATAGTTCAAATATATAGATTATCACAAGTCAACAATAACATAGAGTTCGACAAAAATAAAATTAGATCCGAAAATTAAACAATTCAAATGTAATTCTCTCTCTCAAGTTAATCATACATGCGTGAGGGATAAAAATGTCTCAACAAAAAAAGTTAGAGAAAAAGTATTGAACCCATTAAGTGTTGAAAAATTAAGTCAAGACCCAATGACTAAAAATTTTAGGCCCATTAACTTAAATTTTTAAGTGAGAGTTAATTAATTAAGTAATATTAATTAAACTTATCAAACAAACTTATTTTATTAAATGTACTAAATGTAATTAGTGTTAACTTTAAGTGTTGAATTGTATTATCAAATGGTTCTTAGATTTCGCTAAATATATAATCCAAGGGATGAAAATATCTCTTCAATTAAATGATTGAGATTTACCCCACATCTTGTCCAATAAAATCACTCTATTTTTGGGATTTACACCATCGTGTCACATTATCCAGACATTGGAAAAGTAACATACTACACATTAGGAGGAAAAGACCATGCAAAAAATAAGAGTATTTAAATGGCAACCAATATTATTACCTTCCAAGTAATTCCAAGTACATGGGTAATTCCACACCACATCCAGGCAGCGACCGGAAAATAGTTCAAGTTTTCTGCAGATATAGCAATAAACAAGAAAGACAATGCAAAGAAGATTTCTTGCAAAAATCACTCAAACTACAAGAAAATTGAGATTAAAAAATTAAGTAGAATGCAATGTTACCTTATTCTTTAAGTGACTGATAACTCTTATTAGCTACCATCTTCATCTAGATATAATCAGAAGCACGAGGAGAAATGTAACACCAGAGAAACAATGAAAGAACATTATATATTGTTGGGGGGAAAAAAGAGCGAGAGAAATAAGAAAAGTCACAGCCGATAGAGAAGGAAGAACATCAACAAAAAGCATTATGAATAGCAAAAGGTTAACTAGAAAAGGAACTCTTTCAAAAATTTATTAACCATCATTTTGATGGCTATAATTTACAAGGAAATGGAATGCAACATGAAATGTCAAAGGCAAAAACAAATCCCAACTTTGAAGCACGAACGTAACATCTCTATCTCCCAACTATAGCTAGTACCGACCCACCAAAACAAAGTCATCATCATCCATAACCTGAACGTCTCTCTCTCCCACAAAATTCTCCCGGCCAATTTCCTTCACTATACTCACAAACTCCATCCTCTTGGCCAAGGGAAGTGGTACATAAGGAAGTCGAAAAACCGGCCTTACCACTCCCAGCTGAGCAAGAGCCGTATTTAATCCAATAGGGTTTGGCTCCTGAAATAGCCAATTGATCAAAGGCATAAGCTTTGCATTCAAAGACAAATTCTTTCCCTCGAACAAAAGCTCCCGCATTAAACCCGGAACCAAGTTGCTCGTAACGGAAATCACCCCAACCGCGCCGTGGTCCCACCTTGAATCATGGCATTCGTCATCATTCCCACTCCACACGGTGATCCCATTACTTGTGTACTGCTCTACCCTATCATTTCCAACACATTCCTTAACACCCGCCAAGTTAGTACTCTGTGCCATGGTGTGGATCACTCGTGGTAGAATATCTTGACCAGTTCGCGATGGGACGTTGTATATAATGGTGGGACCCATTGGAAGCACGTTTTTGAAATGAGAAACCAAGCCCTCTAAGGAGGTTTTCCCGTAGTATGGATTGATGTGAAGAGCTGCGTGCATTCCGACAGCAAAACCCTGTTCTGTGGCGTGGATTGCTTCCCTCGTGGAGTTACTTCCGGTGTTCCCAATGACCTTGATCGATCCGCCAAAGCAGTTGACAGTGTGGCCGATTAGCATGATGTGTTCATCCCAGCTCATCAATTGTCCTTCGCCGGTAGTGCCCCCAACAATCACACCCTCGGCCCCGTTTTCAATCTGCATATTCATTAGGGAATCATAGGCCTCAAGATCGAATCTGCCATCTGGTAGATATGGGGTTTTGACAGCTGTTATCAATCTAAGAGACTTTATGTCCTCCACAGAAGTCCTGCACATGGAAGAAAAGAAGAGGAAATCACGTTTTCTGCATTTCTTGCACATTTGGTAGCCAAATTTGTTGTTTTGCTGTACATATTGAAATTAAAAAAAAAATTGATGTGATTTTACCTCAAGATGGAGGTGTGCCTCATTTGGAAGGATTTACCAAAAAAACACACACATGTTTATGAGGTATTTTAGCAATGTCATTTTACCCCCCTTAAATCCCATTTCAAAATTCCAAGGAATTTTATATATTCCTTTCTGAAGTAGCCAAACAAGGATTTCAATTTACGAACGTTAGAAATCCCTTATCAAAATCAAATCCTCTCCCAAAATCCTTCACCCAAAAACACACACACCCTCTGGTTTTATTCAGAATTTCTCCTCTAAACATCATGCCAAACTTGTTATCTAAAACCATTGGCAGAAAAATAGCACCATTATCTCTTCATGAATACCTCCATGCATGCATAGGAATATATACTTAATACAAATTCTAGAATTCCACTCCAAACATGCTGTGACATGCCTGCATATGCATGAATGTTTGTTCTGTTTCCGTGACATAAGACCTTCGAATTTGGCAGTCAAACTCACCCAATTATAGACAATAGATTACATTAAACAGAAACATCCATTATGTTGAATTTTCAGAAATATGATGAGGCGTTATTAAAAACAAAGTAATATGATAACCATGTAAAATGTTTTGACTAGAAAGCACAAATACATCCACAACATCAATGCACAAGAACGATAACTTTCATGACATAAAAAAGAAAAAAGAAAAAAAGAGGAGCAAATAGGCAGGAGATACTTGCCTATTTTTGATTTCATAACTACGCATTGGGAGATGCAAATCAGGGATTGTCGTTGCCTGTGGAGACCTCCATCTTGCATTTCTCCTGAGTACAATGAACAGATAACAGCATTTGTACAGTAACTGATGAACTATAAGCATCAAGTACAGAAAAGGACATCGCCACTCTGTATCTATCCAATTAGATTAGTAAATATCTCTTGATCATTAAACTTGTCAACTTAAAACTTTAAAACCCAAAAACATATTTTGAACAATTGAATGATTCAACATCTCTTTCCCCTCCTCTCTCTCTCTTTTTTTCTTTCCTTTTGGGCTTTAGGAGCCGTGAGTAATTCCAGGCCTCAGGCCTCAAATAATATGAAGGAAGCAATCACAATGAAATTTCACTTTAAAGAAAGAAGCTCATACAACAAAAAAATCCCATGAATTTCAAAATCAACATGCTTGAAGGCTAAATCCTTTCAGCTTTAAAATAACTGATTAGAAAAAGAAATCCTTACTAAGTGTCTGAAAACACAAATAAATTTAACCCATAAAAAACGGTCTTTTAGAAATTAATCACACCTTACTACATCATTCTGATTCACATATCACAGGGGGGTTGTAATCATCGAGTAACAGTCAGTAGACAGTGCAAAGCATTGTTCCGCATGTACAATAGTTTACTACAAGCACAAATTATTCATCTGAAATTGATAAACACAGTTTTTCAATCAATGCATACACATATTTTAGCAAAAGCTATATGTTCAGACGATGAGGCAACCACAAAAAATGCAAAGCTGATATTCAATTTAGAAAAAGGAAAATAGAGAGCAATTGAGTTTCGAAATGGAGCTCCTTAGATCCAATCAATCAAACAGGGGTGAATAATATTAGAAAGAAAAAAAAACAGAGGTCTTCAATCTATCGAACAGACATGAACAATAATAGAGAAGCTTATAAAAACAAAACAAAGATTCCGAGTCAAATCGAACTAATTAATATTAAAATCAGAAAATATAGACCTGAATATAATATTTCAGTGTAAAAAATGAATGGGCTAGTATAACCTCTTGTAGTTATCCTCATAATCAGGACGGGAGAACTTGAAAACGGATTCCTTTAAGTGAATACCATAGCTATTAGACGCATACATTTGCAGACATGTCACCGACATGTTCGATTTCGTTCAATCGCTGAATCAAATCTGAAGTGTGTACGTTCAACAAAAAAAAGGTTCGAAAATAAAAGGACGCGATGACAACGTAATGGCGACTTTTCAGAAAATTGAGGTAGTAGTAATTCGCGTAATAGTGGGAATCATCGTTACAGAAATGGTGACGGTGGAGAAACGGCGGCGGATGAGTAGGACGGAGATTAGGTTGGCGGAGTGGAGCATTTTATCAAGTCCGGCGGGAGGCGGCGCTCAGGTGGAAGGAGAAGCGAATGACTGGTGGGCGACGATCCGAGTTTGACACTGTACTGTCTAGGGTTTTTCTGGGTTGGGCGTTATGTTGACCGTTGACGGTGGATTCTGTACCATGTCTTTGCGGAAAAATAGATTTTACCATATGTACAATTTCACATTATAATATGGGTCAACTACAATACATGTTCCGTTTTAGATGTATCGATGCATGTGAAATCTGAACCGTTAGATGAAATCTTAGCCATCCATTTTTCCAAAGTCAAAACCACTTAGAACACCACAAAATCACGTATCAACCAAAAAAAATAAAAATAAAGAAATACAGGGTGCTTACCTTCTCCTGTAGGTTAGCTCGTTCTTGCTAACGTCCTTCTTCTCTCATCTTCTCAACTTCTTCTAACTCTCCTCTCTGCCCTCTACTTCTCTTTCTCTCTCTCTCTCTCTCTCTCTCTCGGCATGGTAGTGGTTTTAGTGGTGGCTTTTGCTGGTCTAAGATTTTTACTCTCTATCTTCCTCCCAGTGGCATGGTGTTTTGGTTGTCGAGCACATTCTCATCTCTCGTGAAGAACATAAGGTTTGTTTTTTTTGTTTCCCTCTCTCTCGCTCTCTTCATTTGTGATTTGAAAACCATATGTTTGAAAATAAATGGCTTACATTTCTCTATTTTTATACTTAATTTCGTTTAATTTTTTTATTCGGTTTTGGATGTCGAAATTGTTTTCTAAACTAAGTTGGGACACCGATGGTTGTTTCTTTCTTTCTCCTTCTTTCGCTTTACTTGTTTCATAAACAAGAATATTCCCCTAATTGAACTACGACCACCATTTTGTAAAGAACAATTTTGGTTCGTCTCTCTCTATCCCCTCTTCCGCTCTGTTTTTTGAATCTTCACTTTGGTCCAATTTGAAAACTAATTATCTCAGTTTAGATTCTCAATTAAATTTAAGTTATTGTTAGTTTTGATTATTTTTGGATTTTTTTATTAAATTTTGGAAGTTGAAGTCAATTTTTAACATCAGCTGGTACATTGATGGTAGGGTTGATTTGGCATGTGAATGGAGGCGTGGTGATTAGAGTAGTGAACCATCACTTTTAAGCATAGCAAAACACCATCACTTTTTAGCACGAAGCATGGGTAATACCTCATTTTTGTTGACGACGAGTTTTGTGGTGGTGGTTTTTTCTCACTGTCGCTTCATCTTTCTGAAAATTGATATTTGAATAATGTGATACAATTTGTTAGTTTATGGTATGTGGTTTTGATGGGTAATTATTTTTTGTTTGAATAATACCATGAATTAGCTTAATTTTTTATTAAGAAAACTATCTTTACAAGTTTTAAGTTTGCAGTTTACAATTTCTATTCATTTAAATATTTACCTATTTAGGTTTCATGTTTAATTCATTATGTTATGATATTTGTGATAAATTTTTCTTGTTGATGAAAGTAAAAGAGATGGACAATAAGAAAACAAAGAAAAAAGGTAAGAAGCGCAAACTTAAGGCGCAAGATTTATCTGTGTAAGTATTTCTCTGAAAATTGAGTGTTGTGGTTATATTTGTTTTATTTAGATATATGTCTACTACTTGTTGAGCTTTTCTTAATATTGTAGCACCGACGCTGATAGCATTGTCCACAAACGTGCACTATAGGAGGAAGCAAAAGTTCCCGGTGATGGGGCAATAATAAAAGGTACATGGTAAGTATTTATTTTAAAATTAATCAATGCTTATTTATTTTGACATGCGTCTACCAGTTGTTGAGCTCTTCTTAATATTGTAGCGCAATTGTCGATTCCAATGTTGAAAAACGTGCACTGGAGGATGAAGTGAAAGTCTTGGGTGATGGGGCAACAAAAAAGGGGTACAAGGTAAGTATTTGTCTTAAAATAAATCAATGCGTTTGTATTTATTTTGACATGCATCTACTAGTTGTTGAGCTCTTCTTAATATTGTAGCTCAACTACCGATTCCAATGTTGACAAACATGCACTGGAGGAGGAAGCGAAAGTCTCCGGTGATAGGGCAACAGTAAAAGGTACATGGAAAATATTTATCTTAAAATTAACCAATGTGTTTGTATTTATTTTGACATGTGACTACTACTTATTGATATTTTTTTAATATTGTAGCGTTGAGGACAATTGCAACTTCATCAACGATGGTGACAAAATGGAGGAAACGAATGTTTGTGGTGATTCACCAACGAGAAAAGGTCAAGGTTATAAGGTATGTTATTTATACTTGGTTTAACCAATTATATTATAGAATTGTTTGGAAGCATGTTACAATTTCTTTCACGAATATTACAATTTCATTATGCAACGTTAGAAGTTTTCCATCTAAGTTTACAAGTTTAAATTTAATAGTTACAAGTTACTTGACGAATTTTACAATTTGTTACATTTTTTTTGTCAATTACAAGTTTTATTTGGTACGACCCGGTTTCCCAGAGCCGCCACTAGATTTCTCCCTAAGGAGAATTAATATTAAAATCGATTGACCGAATTTTTATTCTATAAAATCTGTTAAATTTTATAATGCGATGGTGACAAGAAATTAGTAATTCGTTTTATAAAAATATTTTAATTTACAATGCGGTTGCGATAATTATAATAATCGAATTTATAATTTATCAATTTATCGAATCGATTTTACAGCAATGAATAATAAATATAACTATTATAATTTTAAATAGAAATTCAACAAAAATTCTTGTCTCTGTTTCCCTCTTGTGCGGCCCTGCAATCAAAACTGTAGGGTTGTGAGCCAACACTCAGTAAAACTCCAACCCCTCTAATACGTGCATTTAATTATTACAACCAATAAAACATATTGGCATGATTTTCACATAATCATAATTATTTCATGAAAATTTACAGTTAAAATTCAATCATAATAATACTAAAAATCTCACACTAAAGAAATTAAATGCATACATTAAAAGAGTTAGAAATTCTACCTGAAATTCGAAATCGAAATCCGGATCACAATATTAATCATTGTTCAAAACTTTAAAATCTCTTACTGTTATTAACTATATATCCGTGTGTATATATATATATTTACCAATACAACCGCCTCTTTAATTTTTTTTTTTTTAAATGAATGACAAATATATGGTTGGAATTTGATGACTTCCTTGAGAAGCCATTGATTTTCAACCATATTTATTTATTCATTTATTTATTATTATTTTAATTTATTTATTTATATTAATTATCCCTCATAAAATAAAATAAAAAATATTAATTATATCCCAAAACTTTTAAAAGTTAAATTAAAATTAACATTTAACCCCCAAAAATTATCAAATATTATTTATACCACAAATTACAAAACAATCCCAAAAATATTAACTTATGTAAAATAATATCTCCAAAAAGATAAATTTAACATTTAACTTCAAAAGTATATATGTACACTACAAATTTACAAAATTGTCTCCAAAAATATTAAATTTATATAAAATAATATTTTTCAAAATTATAAATTTTGAGGGTATTACAATCTACCTCCTTAAATAAATTTCATCCTCGAAATTTCGTTCAAATAATAATAATTCAAAACGCACCGCACGGTTATGTTAGTCACACTGGATTCTAAAACAATGGTTCTCTATTTAGTGTCCTATAACCGAAAGTCACCCATAATTCACAACCGTCAAAATCCATTCCACATATTGCGACATTCTCATTCGCAGTGGCCCACATTATATCCAACAACTTACGGATATGATGCACTTTGGTCGATAACACCTACCACATGTAACCAATTGTCAAAGAATCTTATATTTCTAAATACTTCTGCTGGGCTACTCTGATAAAAAAATAGCAATAAATAACAATATATCTTTAAAATACCACGGTAGTCTAACTGGATTTGGTCAATCTTAATTCCAACAAGTCTATGATCTCGATAATGTTTTCACTTGGCATGACTTTTCAACTTCACTGTCATATCCCATAATCAGTATTTACCAAATTTATCCAACTTTTCAAGCCAACATATCGCAACAACCAATATCTTAACCGATAGATAACCCAAATTTCTCATGGACTGTCCCGTGAGACTAAAATAATCATCTCCAATATTCATATTAAAAATTCGATAACCTCGTAAACGTTTTCATAAATATCAATACAATCCAAACTTGAAATATGTTTGAAAATATATAAATATCTCTCAATCACATAAGTTTGTCCCAAAATATATAAATATTTCTTAACCACATAAATACGTCTAAAGCACATAAATATGTCTCGAAACACATAAATACATTTTAAATCACATAATTATGTTTCAATCACATAAATACGTGTCAACCACATAAATACATCTCGAAACACATAAACGCGTGTCAACTATAAAAATCAAATACGTCGCAAATGGTCAATACTTACATAACATGTATATAAAAATACTAAATAAAGTCCGCCAAAAGTTTTAACAATTTTCCTATACTCCGACTCTACAAATTTCTAGTAGTGGACCAATATCTATCTTAATATTTTATCAGTATATTGTCTTCATAATATAAAAGCATTTTGTGGATCAAATATTTTTATCACAAACCACTTTCCAATAAAATATAACTACACTGGGAAATATCCAAACCTCAACAAAAATATCACCGTAACAAAAAAATCGAATTTAAATCAATTAGTTAACTCACTTGTATATAATAAAATAACATACTTCCTTACTAGCTATATAATTATTTACCTCACGATCGGGAGTTATAACGGTACTGTAACTGTCCAACTGTGTCATCTAAGGCGACTATCTGTGTCAGGGCTATTTAATATCTCCAATGGTAGGAGCAATCACCCTATAGGACTTGCTTGACAAGTAACAACATATATCCACTATGTAGGACTTGCCTGACAGGTAATAACATATATCCACCTTGCAGGACTTACCTGACAGATAACAACATATATCCACATCTCGCAGGACATGCCCTCTTGACAAAAAGACAATTATGGCATAGTAGGATAATAAAAATTATTTTTCACCTTTAAAATTTTACTTGATCCATTTAATATCATAAAATTGTTCATTTTCATCAACATTTTTTTTTTCTAATTCAATATGAAAATAAAATTTGATAATTTATATAGAAGATAGTAAATACGTTTTTAAGTCGATCCTTTCAATTTGACGACATATCTTATAGTCCACGACTAACACGACACTCACCAAGTCTTACTTAACTTACTATTGGTTTTTTTTTAAACATAGAAGGGTGCTCACTTAGTGTTATAGATTTTTTATTTTTTTTTTTCATTTCAAACACAATTTGAATTTCACAAAAATTGACATTTAACTTTAGTATTCAAGTTACAAAATGACATTTAAACTGTTGAAAATTCCAGCGAAAGCTTTGTTTCTTAAAACGATTCAGTTGACAGTAGAACTAGATGTTTAAATGGGATCTGTGCCACTGTGACACGCTTTAGATGTAGAAAATAAAAAGGTCACAGATGACTAGACATGGTTGACTGTTGTTATGGCTAAGACATGTTCATGAGAATAAAATGTTAATATTAGGGTTCATATAGAGATGAGTGCATTAGAACTTGTAATGCTGGCGGTGACACATGGATATTATGGATGATTTTATACTTTATTTCTTTTCATGCAAGGGAAATGAAGTTAATTTCTTTATTTGTGGTGAATTAGTGATCATTTCGCTTTTGCTACTATTAATTCATGTTAAATGGGACAACCATATTGGTTGAAGAACGTGCTAATAAGGCTTAACATATATGCATGTACTAGATTTCTGCTGCTGACTAGCTTAAATGAGAATTTTGTTTTTTCGGCGCAATGTATAACATCACGATTTTTATGATGAATTAGCGAAAAATAGTAAATTAATAAATAACAAGCAAAATTAATAAATTGTACTAAGAATATTATTTTTAAATATTAATCAATTTATTATTAGTAACAGGTACCATAACTCAAACCTAGGGTTGTCGCAAATCCGCTATGATTCCATCTGTTACGACCCGATTTTTCAAGATTGCCACTAGGTTTCTTCTTAAGAAGAATTAATATTAAAATCGATTGACCAAATTTTTATTTTATAAAATCTGATAAATTTTATAATGCGATGATGACAGGAAATTACTAATTCGTTTTATAAAAATCTTTTAATTTACAATGCAGCGGCTATAATTATACTGATCGAATTTATAATTTATCAATTTATCGAATCGATTTTACAGCGGTGAATAATAAATATAACTATTAGGTTGTGTTTGGATGTAGGATTTGTAGGAGGGATTTCAATTGGTTAGGAGATTTTGAAATCCATTTTTGGCAAATCGCTTGTTTGGATAGTAGGAGAAAATATTTGCGAAATTATTTTTTGGGTGAATGGAGGGATTTAGAAATGAATTTGGGAGAGGTGCAATTTGTGAAATCCTCTCTTGATGCTCTTGACGTCGTCCGCTCGTGACCATCGCAAATGACAATATTCGTTCGTCGTCATCCAAGTCAGAGGTTACCGCCGTTGTCGTCTTCTATTAAAATCATCTCCATCATCATCATCATCTTCTTCTTGGTTGTCTCCATCGTTGTCGTCTTCGTCTCCATCGTCGATCTTGGTCGCCTCCATTTGTCTCATTCGTCGTCTTTTTGGTCACCGCTATTTGGGATTTAGGGCTTCGTCTTCTCTCTCTAATTTCTCCGACAGATCTAGCCTTCAATTCTCATTTCGACTTTTGGTACTAGTGGATTCAATTCCTTCTCAGATATGGATTCGATTCGCACTTCAACTTCTGGTACTAGTGGTTTCAATTCCTTCTCAGATCTGGATTCGATTTGCTCTTTGACTTCGACTACGATTTAGTTTCGATATTTCCTTCAATATTTTCATATCTAGATTTGGCGATGGCGATGGATTTGATTGATCATTATTGTTTGTTTGGCGATGGCGAGAAAATCGATCGGTGGCGATGGTAATGGGTTTGGTTGAACATGGTTGAATATTGTTGTTTGCTTGGTTCCTGTTGTTTTGTTTTTGTTCTCATTTTGTTTTGTTTTTGTTCTCGATTTTATCCAAATAAGGGATTTGTAAAATAACGAGATTTCGAAATCCTGGATTTTAAAATCCCATCGTTTTACAAATTCCTTGAATTTGTCAAATCCCTTACCCAAATACAACCTTACTATTTTAAATAGAAATTCAACAAAAATTCATGTCTCCGTTGCCCTCTTGCGCGACCCTACAATCAAAATTGTGGGGTTGTGAGTCAACACTCAGTAGAACTTCAACCCCTCTAATACGTGCATTTAATTATTACAACTAATAAAATACATTGGCATGATTTCCACATAATTTTCATATAATCATAATTATTTCATAAAAATTTACAGTTAAAATTCAACCATAATAATAATAAAAATCTCACACTAGAAAAATTAAATACATATATTAAAATAGTTAGAAATTCTACATAAAATTCGAAGCCAAAATTCGGATCGAAATATTAATCATCGTTCAAAACTTTAAAATCTCCTACTGTTATTAACTATATATCCTCGTGTGTGTGTGTGTATATTTCCCTGTATCCTTCTAAAGACCTCCATTTTTGTGTATGTGTGTGTGTGTGTGTATATATATATATAAAGGTATACATACCCATACAACCGCCTCTTTAATTTTTTTTTTTAATGAATGACAAATATATGGTTGGAATTTGATGGCTTCCTTGAGAAGCCATTGATTTTCCACCATATTTATTTATTTATTATTATTTTAATTGATTTATTTATATTAATTACGCCTCATAAAATAAAGAAAACATTAATTATATTTCAAAACTTTTAAAAGTCAAATTAAAATTAACATTTAACCCAAAAAAATTTATCAAATATTATTTATACCACAAATTTACAAAACAATCCCAAAAATATTAACTTATGTAAAATAATATCTCCAAAAATATAAATTTAACATTTAACTCCAACAATTATAAAGTATATATGTACACCACAAATTTACAAAATCGTCTCCAAAAATATTAAACTTATATAAAATAATATTTTTCAAAATTATAAATTTTGGGGGTATTACATTATTTGTCTTAGATACAAGTGATTTGATTAATTGAACACTTTTTTTGTTTAATGTTAAAAGTTTAGGATGAAATGTTACAAGTTTAAGACTAATAGTTATAAGTTTTGATGAATTTAGTTGAGACGATTAGTAAATATATGATGTTTCTAAAATTTGCATTGTTTGCCTTTAAAGGTCCACATCGAGATGAGGGTATCTATCCAATCAATTTTGGGTGTGATTGAGTCTCTGAACTAGCCGCAGAGAGTAGCTATTGGTGAATGGGGTTTAGAGGGGTTCTTGTCATAGATTTTAGGAAACTGTCATTGACAGCATTGAGTTGGTTAGTGCAAAGATTTGACCATATTTCTTACTCTCTAACAACGCAAGGTAGAACGTTTGAGATTACTTTGAAGGATGTGCACGACATCCTTGGAATAATTTACGAGGGACTCCCCGTCAAGAAAGATGGGGAGGTTGAGGACATTTAGGAATTCAAGAGCCTGGCCGGTTTGGGTGGGCAATCTGTACTACTGAAGCACCTTAGGAATCAACTTTGTGAAATGGCGATAGATGGGGTAGAATTTCGGGTCAAATTTTTGTTGTGGTTGATTGGGTGTTTCCTTTGTCCAACTAGCAGTACAAAGGTGTCACTATCATACTTGTATGCTTTGAAGCCGCTAGACACAATCGCCAACAAGAATTAGTTGACGCTCACCCTTCGATTTCTTTGCGATAGTTTAAAGAAGAAGGAAAAAATTGCATCTTCAAAGGCATCCGAATGCCTATTACTGTTAATGGTAAACCATATTGTACTAGTATTGATATATTATTTGCAGTCTATTCATCTTGCTTCCAATTAATTTATTCTTCTCTTGCATAAATTTTTTACTTTGATCATTTCACACCCATTGGGGACGTTGTCGTCATTCCCAAGATAATAGGGCATTTCCCCGGATAACCGCTTGGGGTAAGGACGAGATAAGGCAACGCTTGGATCATCTAGAAGAATTAAGAGCATTTGATACGGAGGAGGTACTATTTTGTATTCTGTAATTTTTTTTCCATTCATTTGTTTTCTTTTTCATGTTTTGGTCATTATTGTTTATATTCACATTTTTTTTTTATTTGCTTTAGATTTTACTTATGCCGGTTGTCGGGCCACAAAAGATGGAAGAAATTGCGGCTAATCCGGAAAGTAAGGATGAGAGTAAAGAGAAGATGTAAGAAGAGGTCGGGGGGGGTGATCTTGATGGCATCCAACATATTCTAGATGGCTATGGGTCGGACATCAAGGAGGTTCGGGGTGAGCTAGGCATAATGCGAAAAGATTTAACCGAGCTTAAAACGATGTTCCTTGTATTGACTAATCTGATGAAACGCGTGCTCCATCCTCTGTCGTTGCATCGAGAGCCGCTGGTCGTGCGAGAGCAGTCCGTGCAACCGGACATTCGTGACATCCCACGATTTACAAGTGTCCAGGTAGGCAAAAAGGAAATGAAGGTTGACCCTCTCGTACATGATGGAGATGTATGTCGCTCGATGCCTGTGAATTCAATGGAGACGTTGTCATCGGGGCCCTTTGCTCTGATTGAAATGAACTTGAATGACGTGCTTGATAAGTTATAATCATTAATGGTAGACAAAAAAAAAACATGCAAGTGATGCAGGTAGGCCAAAGTAGTTAATCACCCTTGATACCTTGGTATAGGAGACTTTGGGGGCAAAACCAATGGCATGACAGCTGTTAGATATTAAAATTTAAAATCAAGATAAGCTTTTGTTAAAGGTACAAGACGTGCCGGTACTGCCGGTACAAAAATTGGATTCCACACATTCCTTGGAGTCCGGCACTGTACAACGACAGCAGAAGAAGCCGGTAATTAGGCTAAAAAAACAGTACATAGATTTCTCCCCGAAAAAGTCGGTTGCTGTGAGAAAGTCGACGAGATCTGTGGGGAGTAATGCACTTTTATTATCTTCTCTCTTGTTTTTTTCATTATATCCATTCTCGCCCAATGCAATGTAAGTAAATGATTTTTTATTTTATTTTTTTGCGTTATTTATGTAGGTTAGTATAAGAAGCAAAGTAAATTTTAGTGAACCCACTCGATCCTAAGGAAGAAAGTGTGGAAAGTTAATTTCAACCCCAAACTGAATCAACGATATGTTACATTATTCATATTTGAACGGGTTGTTAAATTTCATACATGGTGCTTTTGTGTAACCAACATTGGGATTCCGTTGTATACTATAGTGAAACGTTGTGTGATTTTAAAAACTTTGTTACTACTCGGGCTTCTCTTTCAACGCTTGCACAGAGGGAATGGATATGTTCTGATGTAAGTCTTTCATCATATACCGTTGTCCTTAAAATTTCCTTATAAATGTCGTTAATATTTAGTTGCTTGATGATGTTGACGTAGGTGATTAGTTGTGTTGCCACAAAGCTCACGTATGAGCAAAATGTTAGACACCATCCCCGCCTCGATTTGCCATCTTGGTATTTCTCCACATATGTTGGGGTAAACTTTATGAACATCACTCTTAGTTGGAGATGCATAGCAAATAAGTATCTTAGAAAGTGAATGGATTTTTATACGTATATATGTTTTTTTTGGTAATTTTTGTCTTACCGACAAAGATACTAAGTCCGGGTAACCACAATGTAAAGTCGATGACAAAGGCTTGGATGGGACTCGAGCATTACACCAAGGACTTTGATGCTTGTCGAATGGTATAACACAATAAACCTCAGACATGTTCTTTTTTTAGCTGTTTTGTGAGTTTAATTTAATGATATGAATATTACTGCTTGTTTGATATATTTCCCTATCAATGTGGACCAAGCACACTGGTATCTAGTTGTAAGACCCCAATTGTAGCATGTGCGTAATTTCAGTGGTATTTTAGAGTAATTGTGAAAATTCGGGGTGGAATTGGGACAATTAAAAATTCAAATAAAAAGTCTAGGGGTCAAATTGAAAATATGGAAACAGTAAATCCCAATTTAGAAAGGTAAATTGACATTTAACTTAAAATTAAAACTTTTAGGGGTGCAACTGCAATTTAAGAAAAAAAATCTTAAAAGTGGACCTAAACTAAAATGAAGATTTTAAGAAGTTAAGGGGAGAAAAGGGTAATTTCACAAAAAATATATATATAGGTGATCGGGAGCCACCGGCCGGAGCAGTGCATGGACGACGACGTGGTAGGAGGAGGTTACCGCTTAATCCACTAGCTACATGCATATAAATACTAACCTATGCATGTAATGATCACGAAGAAACAATTCTCGAAACAGGAACCGCAAATCGGAGAAGGAAAAGAGAGGAAATCTAGAGAGAGAGAAAAGATCGGAGGGTTCTTCGACGAAGGCAGGGTGTTCCGGTTATAGGGTTGTGGGTTTGCGTGGGTATTCGGTGGTCGACGGGGAGCTTCGTGGGTGTGCCGTTGTCAAACTTCAGGAGGGACAGAGAGGGTGGTTCGGCATAGGTGGTGGGTGATCATCGCCGGTCGTCCGGTAAGTGTTCGGTAATATGTTCGGCCGTGCGTGTATGCTCTGCTTTGAGTTATTGTCTGTGTGTGTGAGTGTTTTTAAACGTGTTTGTGTGTATGTGGGTGTGTATATTTAGTGGGGTGGCCGGAGTTGGTGAGAGAGAGAGATCGGCACGGAGGGGCATTCGTCGGTTCGGTCGGTCGGTGGATGTACGGGTGGACGGCCAACGACCGTCGTCTGTCTGTGACGATGTGCGTAGGTGGGTACCGACTTGCCGACGGGTGGTGCGTGGCCGGCCGGTGGACACCCCAAAACAGTGAACAGAGCCGAGAAGTAGAAACAAGAAACGGGGAAGAAGAAGAGAAAAAAAAAAAAAAAAAGAGGAAAAAAAAAAAGAAAGGAAAAATTACAGAAACCACCCCAGGAGAATCCAAAACCCATCTCGTGGTCGCCAAACGTTTCGAAAACAGGTGAAACTTCAATCGATTATTAATTCTCGTTAAATTAAATTTTAGTTAGTGTTACAAATCCTAAAATCATAATAATTTCGTGACGATTAATTAATTTTAAGTATGTAGTACATAAAATTAGTAACGATTCGGAATATAAGGTCCACATTGCATGATTAGGATGTTTTAGATAAGATATTAATTTAGAATCTGCCACTATTAGGTTCGCAGGCACTGGCATCCAGATAAAGTGCGGTCAGTATCAGTTTTGCAAACGGATATTGAGGTGAATGTACTGTCTTCTTGCCAGACTATTTTTCTATAAATATATGTGATGAGATATGTGATTATTTAAACTGTATGAATTTATAAATAATATGGATCAAGCAGGATTTGAATAATTTGGTAAATTGGATTTCGATGGTTTTCAAAAAGGAAGGTGAAAATGAATTTTTGTTGGATCTTGTTGAAATCAGACGGTATTTTTAAAAGAGAATAGAAAACATCGGTTTCCTAGAAATGCCTGATTTTTCTAAAAATAAAGGGTGGAAAAGTGGTTTTAATAAAATCAGACGTTTTCCTTAAAAGAGAGTGTGATATATGATTTCTGGATTTAAAAGTTGGTTTTGAGAGAAACGAGATAGACGTAGTAATTAGACGATATTTATTGGGTTGTGATTCCATGATGCTGTATCTGATTTTGACGATGCCATAGTTATTTCTCCCCGTAAGGGGTGTGGATTATGTTTCTCCACGTAAGGGGTGTGGATTATATTTCTCCCCAAAAAAGGGTGTGGATATTTCGTAGGAAGGCATTTCTACGGATGTTACGGTACCGTTGCAACTCCCGATCGTGAGGTTAAAACGATCACTAGGACTGGCCAGTGTGTGTGTGTTGGAGATGTGTGTTTGAGATTAGTGCTTAAAATGTGGTGTTTTACGTATATTAGTTGATTTGATATTATTTATTATGATGATTGGTAGGACTTTATACTAGATGGAACTTATCTATATTGTTTTATTGTCATTGCTTATATACTTGTACTTGATCCATACTAGATTGTGAAAATATTTAGAAAGTATTAATATTTTTGAAATTTTTTACTAAGAAGGCAGTACACTCGCAGGTACAACGGCTAGGAGTCGGTCCCCTACTGGCACTAGGTAGAACTATATGATGGAGTCTTATGGATGATTGAGAGAAGCTGTCAGAGGCGAACCTAAGAAGGTTCAGGGATAAATACTTTTAGTTAGAAAAACTTCGGGCCGGGTGCGCCCCCATAATAGATGTATGTATTATACAGTGGGTATATATTGTCATATTTATTAGGTTGTTTGGATTTTGGTGATGTCATGTTGTAGTCACGCCAGCCCCGGGATGAAGGGAGTCCGGGACGGGTTGTGACACTAGTGGTCGTGGATGTTCTTGAATTGAAGGTCTTAATTCTCGATTCGTCGGTATACCAAAGAACATCCGGTGTCCACAAAGAGAAGGCCAGATACTTGGTTAGAAACAGACATGGTCTAAATCTGTGCTTTAAGTTTCAAAGTAGTGTGTTGTTCAGATGTGTTGATGCTTGTCGCATTGTACATATATGTAGGTCACATTCCCCCATAAGATGTGTGTAGATTTTTTGGATGTGAACAAATACAAAGTCGACATGGGGAGTTTCCATATAGAATTTGTGGATTGGGCACCCTAGCAGCCAAACGCGTAATCATTGCACAATTCACTAGTAAATTAGTATTCCTAAGTTTCGTATATATTTTTTATTCTTTTTTTCTTTTTCTTTTACACTTGTTTCAAATTTGATTGTGGATTGTACGTAATTAAATTGATGGAAGTCGAGGTACTACATCCTGGAATGCAATTAAAGGTAGGCAGGTTGCAAACTTTTTCCCTTCTAACCTTGCTTGTCTTTTTTATTCTTCTTTAGACAAAAATTGAATACATCACCAAACATTTTGTCAATTTACTTTTTGTTTCAGTTCGAATCCACTTCATCCAAGGTTCGAATTGCGCTGGATCTAGTCATGTTCGACGAGAATGACGCCAAGGAGCAAGAACTGCATAAATCGGACGAATTAAACCGCTAGCCACAACGATAATGTACTACCCGCTTCAATATGAACCAATTTTCGTTGTCACAAAGGTTGAGTAGTAGCTGTAAATTGGTGGAACTTTGATACACAGGACGCTTGTTGTGAATTGTTGGCACTGCGAAAGGTTGTGGCACCATGTGACACCTCTTTGTTGAGTTCAGTTGGGACCGTCGGGGCATTCTTGGGCCAAGCGGCCTTGATTTGACACCGGTTACATGTGTTTTTGGTCACTTAAGTAGAGAATGTAAAATTGTCACACCCGACCTCTGATTGTTTCTGATCCCAATAGTATGGGAAATCATTCCTAAAAATGGAGCCCATAGTCTTGGGATCAGAACTAACCGGCGATCGGGCGTGACAATTTTTCGTTCCTTAATTAAGTGACTAAAGACGTTGTTTTTGGAGTCGAAAGCAAGGTCGTTGGGCCTGTGACACATGTTTCTGGTGTTAAAAGTAATGCCACTGAGCCGTTCACTATATAAGTAGGTAATGTGCTCCTGTTACTTTTTACTCTCCTAATTTATTTTACTTTTCCTACCATCGGGAATTGATAAGGGAAGTGACGTCGATTTAACGTTTCCTGACCGATCAACAAATATACATATATATATACATGCACGGCTATAATTTTTTTTCCAAAAAATATATTTACTCACCTCAAAATTCGGGAATACACATGTCCTAAATATTAACAACAAAATCACAAAAAAAAAAAAAAAAAAAAAAAAAAAAAACTGAACTTTTCGCGGTTCACACCTGTCCAGCCAACCCTCCAAAACAACCCCACCTCCTGACTCTACCTAATGCCAGTAGTAGACCCATTTCTAGTTACGGCACCTGAAACCAAATATTTTATCGGTGTACTGTCTTTTATAATATAAAAATATTTTATGAATCAAGCATAATTATCAAATACTACTTTTTTAAATATAATATAATATAACCGCACACCAAGTCAGAATAAAATTCCGTTGTCATCATTACAATAGGATAAGGTGTTTAAATCAACCAATCCAAACATTTCAACATATAATAAATACAGCACTCATAATTTCCTACCAGCCATAGATCGTTTCACCTCACGATCGAGAGTTACAACGATACCGTAACTTGTACAATTGTGTCATCTAAAGTGACTATCAGTGCCAGGACCATTTAATATTCCCAATGGTAGGGACAGCACCCTACAAGACTTACCTGACAAGTAACAACAAATATCCACCCTGCAGGACTTGCCTGACAAGTAACAACAAATATCCACCCTCTAGGTCTTGTTTGACAAGTAACAACATATATTCACTCTACAGGTCTTTCCTGACAATTAACAACATATATCCACCCTACAGGTCTTACCTGACAGGTAACAACATATATCCACCCTGCAAGTCTTACTTGACAGGTAATCCACATCTCGCAAGACATGCCCTCCTGAAGAGAAGACAACTCTGGCATAGTCGGATAATAAAAAAAATTATTTTTCACATTTAAAAATCGATTTGATCCGCTTAACGTTATAAAATAATCCATTTTAATAAACTCTTTTTTTCACATTCTAGTATGAAAATATAGTTTGACAATTTACATAGAAGACAGTACACTTATCTCGATTTTTGTGTTACCCAAAAATACTATCGTCAAAATGCTATGCGGGCGGCGACGGCTGTGAACCTAACAACCAAAAGGCCTAAACTAAGAATTTACTTAAAATAAATCTAATATGCAATGTGTGGCCCTAAAATGCAATTTTTTCTATTCTCAAATTTTCTTAACTATACGAAATTATTAAATGCCTAATTCTCTTAAGTTAATATTAACTGTACAAAAATTACTATGGCAACGATTATAACATTTCTTTTTATTATTAATTAAGACTATAGAAAAATATTAATTAACTGTTAAAAATATTATTCGTTAACGGAATGCTAAAAATTGTCATTTTGATAAAATTTACAATTTTTATCTTAAACTGTATTTTTTGCAAATTAAATATATTTGTGTATACGAATATACCTGCTACATTTTCCAAAACTACTATATTAATCAAACATTCATATATATATTTTTGACATATAAATATACATGTATACTTGTCCGTATAAATAGTCACATGAATTAAATGTGATATATATATTTTTTTAACAATATATATTTACACACACACACACACAAAAGAATAAACAAAATGAGAGTTACATGTTCCTGTTTTTTTTTTCCTGGTCAAGAGCCCCTCCCCTTTCCCTTTCGCTTTTTTTTTTTGGCTGGAACGTACATAAATGTGTGTGTCTATATGAAACTTATATATATATATATATATATATATATATATATATATATATATATATGTGTGTGTGTGTGTGTGTGTGTGTGTGTGTGTGTGTGTGTGTGTGTGTGTGTATGTAGATAAGTCCACCATTTTTTTTTCTTTCTTGGTGTCTGGATATGCCACGTGTAATGTGCCATTTCCATATTCTTTTCCTTTCTCTTGATCTTTATCCTAACTCAATGAATTAGATATGTTTTTTTTAAATCAAATTAAATTAATCCCCAAATTATCTTTAAGATATCATTTAAGCCCAAAATCTAAAATTAATATTTTAAAAATGATAATTGACCCCTAAAATTTTTAAAGTAAACATTAAATGACATAATGCATCCCGTTATTTTCTAAATGTTCTAAAATGCAACTAAAAATTATGCACATGCAAAAATCGGGTCTTACAATCCTTCTCCCTTAAAAGAAATTTCGTCCCGAAAATTTAGTTACCTTGAACAAACAAATGTGGATATTTATTCCTCATCTTATCTTCTCGCTCCCACTTCGCTTCTTCCGCCGAGTGACTGCGCCATAGTACTTTTACCAATAGAATCGTTTTCATCTGCAACACTTGATCTTTATGGTTCAGAATCTGGACTAGCTCCTCAACGTATGTCAAGTCCCCTTTCAATTCGATTGGTTGAGAAATAAACACATGCAAAGGGTCTGGAACATATTTCCTAAGTATTGATACGTGGAAAACATCTTGTAATCTAGATAATTCTAGCGGTAGGGCTAGTCGATGGGCCACCGTGCCAACCTGTTCTAGAATCTCGTATGGCCCGATATATATCAGACTTAGCTTTCCCTTCTTCCTAAATCTCATTATGCCCTTCCACGGAGATATACGCAAAAATACATAATCACCCACTTCAAATTCCAACTCTCACCTACGCTTGTCAGCATAGCTCTTTTGCCAACTCTGAACAGTCTTCAATCGTTCCTGAATCACTTTCACCTTGTTCTCCGTCATCTGGACTATATTTGGCATCAATAATTTTTGTTCTCCCACTTCAGTCCAACAGACTGGAGTTCTGCATCTCCTTCCATACAGGGCTTCATATGGTGCCATCTCAATTGCCGAATACTAGCTATTATTATAGGCAAACACCATCAACGTAAAATGATCATCCCAGCTACCAGAAAATTCTAGAACACAACCCCTTAACATATCTTCCAACGTCTGAATCGTACGCTCTGATTGACCGTTAGTCTGAGGATGGAAGGTTGTGCTGAATTTTAACTTGGTACCCATAGCAGCTTGAAGACTCGGCCAGAACTTTAAAGTAAATCTTGGATCTCTATCCTACACTATAGAAACCAGCGCGCCATGCAATATGATAATCTCATCAATATACAATTTTTCATACTTATCCAGGGAGTACATGGTTTTCACGGCCAGAAAATGAGCAGACTTGGTAAGCCTATTAACAATTACCCAGATGAAATTATGTCTCTTTTAAGTACGAGATAATCCCGAAACAAAATCCATCATGATATGTTCTCATTTCTACTCTGGGATAAGTAGAGGCTACAATAACCCACATGGATGTTGGTGCTCGATCTTGACTTGCTGACAAACGAGACACCTGGCAACAAATTTGGAAATTTCTCGTTTCATTCCATTTCACCAATAGTGTTATCGCAAATCACGATACATTTTGGTACTGCCTGGGTGCATTGCGTATGTTGAGCTGTGCGCTTCCTCCAAGATATCTTTCTTCAATTGGCATTTTTAGGCACACACAGTCTATTTTCAAACATCAAGGCTTCATCGTTATCCCAGACGCGATAGTCGACTCTGTGACCATTCTTCACTTTATCCCTGATCTTTCCCAATTGGGCATCTGTTTTCTGCGCTTCTATAATATGGTCGATTAATGTCGATCTCAAAGTCAAAGTCGCAAGTAACACTACCATCTAACCAACCGCCAACTGGACTCGTAAATATCTCAGCTCGGCATATAGGTTAGTGTGAACAACTTGAAGATGTGCAATTGAACCTGCCGATTTTCGACTAAGCGCATCTGCTACAACACTGACCTTTCCAAGATAATAGTGGATAGTGTAGTTATAATCCTTAATTAACTCTATCCAACGTCTCTGCCTCAGATTTAGTTCCTTTTGAGTAAATAAATATTTCAAACTCTGGTGGTCAGTGTATATCTCATAAGTCTCGCCATTCAGATAATGTCTCAAAAGCTTCAAGGCAAACATAATTGTCGCCAACTCCAAATCATGTGTCAGGTAGTTACGCTCGTGATTCTTTAATTGTCAGGAGGTATATGCAATTACATGACCATGTTGCATCAGTACACACCCTAACCCCTGGTGTGAAGCGTCTTTGTAGATCACAAAACCACCACCTTCTGTTGGAAGAGAAAGTATTGGTGCATATATCAGTCTATTTTTCAGTTCTTGGAAGCTATGCTCACATTTTTCGGTCCACTCGAATTTAGATTCATTGCGGGTTAATCGAGCCAACAAGACAGCTATAACAAAAAATTCATGTACAAATTGACGATAATAACCCGCCAATCTCAAGAAACTTCGAACCTTGGTCATATTTTTCGGCTTTTCCCATTGAACCACGACTTCGACTTTCTTTGGGTCAACTTGAATACCATCCCCTGAGATAACATGCCCCAAAAATACAACTCTATCCAAGCAAAACTCACATTTACTAAATTTCGCATACAATTGTTTCTCTCTCAAAGTCTGCAACACAATCTTGAGATGCTCTGCGTGTTCTGTTTTATCTTGGGAATAGATCAATATATCATCAATGAACACACTAATAAACTGATCTAAATAAGGCTGGAAGATCCGATTCATCAAATCTGTTAATCCTAAGATTTTGATGAACAGTTAAAAGTTGATCTTTTTGGTAGAACTAACGGTTTAATTGAGTATTTCAGTTTATTAGTTCAAATAATGAAGATATGATAACAAGTAATGACTGGATGCTAAAAGATGATGAAGGATTAAAAGGTTGAAGAATTTAAAGAATCTAGGGAAAACAACTCAGGTTAAATTTCAACTCTTAATATCCCAATTAGGATCACACACGATACAAAATGATTTTTATAAATATGTGTATTTTTTATAGGATCCTAATTAGTTAAATTATTTGCTCCTATATGTAATTGAAAAAGAAATAAAGATTATTGACTAAAATTGAACTTAAGTATTTAGTGGAGCTAACCGAGAAAAGAAATCGGTTAAAGGGGCGAAAACATCGATGAAAATGAATTAAAAAATGAATTTAGTAGAGATTCCAGCATTGACAAGTCGACAGATAAGTCGACCGGAGCATAGAAGGAAAAGTCTTTGAATCTCTCGGCCGAGAGGTAGGTCGACCTGAGCTTAAAGGTAAACTCTCTAAATCGATAAGTCGACAGGGCAGTCGACCTGTGACCAGAAATGTAACTCTCTGAATCTTTAGGTCGACAAATTGGTCAACCGATGGGCTGTGGATTTTTAGCTTGACTACATCCTGAATGGAGCGATAGATCGGTGCTCCTTGGTAAGTCGACTTATGGCACTGTTTTAGGATTTTGTGGAATTCTAGATTTTATTCTAAAAGGAGCCGTTATTAGCCATTTTATGGTTAGGATTCATGAGATATATTAGGGATTTGATGTTATTTGGGATATGCAACATATATTATGATATCCCTATAGATTTGGTTCATTAAGTTTGAATATTTCTCAATTTGGTACATGTAATTCTTTCTATCCTATTTAATTGTGATTGATAAATATTTGGGGGACTTAATTAAGAAGTTTAAAAGCTATAATTAAGTGATTTGAATTAGGATAAAGTCTTAATGATATAAGCGGTCTATAAGAGCAATTAAATGTCATAACAAGTGGAAACTAGCCGTTAGAGAGCTTATTTTATTCTTATTTATATAGACCTGCATTTTTCATATTAGAGATAGATCAAGAGAATTATACTAAGTTTTTCTAAGAGAAATCATATTGAGAGAATTATGACAACTTTTCTGAGAGTTATTCTTGAGAATTATTTGTTGTGGATTGTTGCTACTACCGATCTGAAGTTACATGGCTATCATTATTCTTTCGATGGATTCCAGGTGAGATCTTTCCAAATTACTTTATATTGATTGATTGCTTAATTATATTTAGAATTTAATCCTTGAAATTGCTTTCTGATTTTTTATTGAAAATTATTTTTGAAACAATTTCTTGAAAAAATCTGATTACGTGCTCAATCAATTACGTGCTACCCTATTTTTGTTTAAATCAGATTTTGAATATCTAACTTTTCTATCACTAGTTTTGAGATATTAATTGAGTTCTAATTTATCTAGGGTGGTAGAAGTTCTGAGTGAGAAAAATCACTTATCAATTTGTAATTGGTGAGTTGAGTGACGGATTGAATACTATTGGAAGTATTTAATCTAAGGGTAGTTGGTTTCAGTCTCTTCCTGTAAAGAGAATGAGGTAGTAATTCTTCCTGAATAGAACTTATTTGTGAGCAATTTTGTAACGGTTCAATCCTTACTAGGTAAAACGATATTTGGAGTGTTTGTGAGGTTTTGATTCTTTAGCCTTAATTTAAAAAAGAATTAGGTTATTCTTGAGCCTGTAAAAAGTAGAGGTTATTCCTAAACTTGGGAAAAAGAATTTGTAAAGATTGATTCTAAGTTTGCGAAAAGAATTATTGTAAGGGTTTGGTTTCTACCTTTAAAGGAATCTTGAGTTTAGTGAGTGTGAATCTCCGTGGGGCTCGGAGGACTGGATTAGCCAAAAGTAGTTTGGTGAACCAAGATATATCGGTGTGTACTGCATTGTTTATTTCCTTTATTTTATCTTGTGTTGTTTGGGTGTGCACCTAGAGCTTATTACACTTATCCACTGCTATAAAGATAATAATTAATTTTAGGATAAAATTAATTGTTTGATTTTTTAAGTGTTATTATTCTGATAATTTTTAATACTACCCAATTCACCCCCCTCTTGGGTAGCACACTAGGGCAACAAAATCCATAAGGATCGTTTCACCTCACGATCGGGAGTTACAACAGTACTGTAACCTGTACAACTGTGTCATTTAAAGTGCCTATCAGTGCCAAGGCCATTTAATATCCCCAATGGTAGGGGTAGCCACCTGCAGAATTTGCACTCTTAACAGGTCAACATATATCCACCCTGCAGGACTTGCCTGACAGGTAACAACAAATATCCGCCATGCAGGTCTTGCCTGATAGACAACAATATATATCCACCATGTAGGTCTTACCTGACAGGTAACAATATATATCCACCCAACAGGTCTTATCTGACAGGTAATCTACATCTCGCAGGACATGCCCTCCTGACGAGAATCTAACTATGAATCTACCCGATCTGCATAACGTTATAAAATAATTCATTTTAATAAACTTTTTTTTTTTTCACATTCTAGTACGAAAATATAGTTTGGCAATTTACATAGAAGACAGTACACTCACCTCGATTTTTGCGTTACCCAAAAATATTATCGTCAGAATGCTATGCTGGCGACGACGGCTATGAACCTAACAACCAAAGGGCTTAAACTAAGAATTTATTTAAAATAAATCTAATATGTAATGCGTGGCCCTAAAATACAATTTTTCCAATTTTCAAATTTTCTTAACTATACAAAATTATTAAACGCCTAGTTCTCTTAAGTTAATATTAATTGTACAAAAATTACTATAGCAACGATTATAACATTTATTTCTATTAATAATTAAGACTACAGAAAAATATTAATTGACTGTTAAAAATATTATTCGTTAATGAAATACTAAAAATTGTCATTTTGATAAAATTTACAATTTTTATCTTAAACTGTATTTTTTGCAAATTAAATATATCTGTGTATACGAATATACTTGCTATATTTTTCGAACCCACTATATTAATCGAACCTTCGTATATATATTTTTGATATATAAATATACATATATACTTGTCCGTATAAATAGTCACATGAATTAAATGTGATATATATTTTATTTTAACAATATATATATATATATACATATACACACACACACACACACACACACACACACGAAAGAAGAAACAAAATGAGAGTTACCTGTTCCTGTTTTTTTTTCCTGGCCGAGAGCCCCTCTCCTTTTTTTTTTTTTGTTTCAGCTGGAACGCACATAAATGTGTGTGTCTATATGAAACTTATATATATATATATATATATATATATATGTGTGTGTGTGTGTGTGTGTGTGTGTGTGTGTGTGTGTGTGAAGATAAGTCCACCATTTTTTCTTTCTTTCTTGGTGTTTGGATTTGCCACGCGTAATGTGCCATTTCCATATTCTTTTCCTTTCTCTTGATCTTATCCTAACTCAATGAATTAGATACGTTTTTTTTTTTTTAAATCAAATTACATTAATCTCCCCAATTATCTTTAAGATATAATTTAAGCCCAAAATCTAAAATTAATATTTTAAAAATGATAATTGACCCCTAAATTTTTCAAAGTAAACATTAAATAACACAATGCACCCCGTTATTTTTTAAATATTCTAAAATACAACTAAAAATTATGCACATGCAAAAGTCGAGTCTTACAATAATAATCTGAGAATAACTTATATTGTTCTGTTACCTAGTGAATTTACTGTTATGAAATTCAATTGAATCATTTTTCTGTTACCTATTGAATTTGCTGTTATGAAATTCAATTGAATTATTTTTCTGTTTCTAGGTGTCCACATTGCTGTTGGAAAGAGGAAAAATAAAAAAATAAAAAAAATTAAAATACTATTTTGCCCCTCAAGTATGTTAGATTTGATGAAAAATCTATCAGAATGACCTTTTAAAATTGTATTCATACGTGGAGGGTTTAAAATGAAACGCCTAAACTTAGAATGACTACTTAGAAATATGTTAATAGTTAGAGAGTTTAAAATGTACTTTTCCCTCCTTGATGAGTAAAATGAGAACCTTTTGCAGAGCTTGTCCTCAAATTCACCATAAAAAAGTATTGATCTCTGATTTTGTCCACCATTTTAATTTAAGAAATGGGATTTCAATGTCTTTTTTCAGTTATTTATGGCTAGGTTTTAGATCTCATTATTCGCTAGACTTGTTTTTATTTATTTTTATTTTGCAAAAACTCTTTTCAAATCAAACACAAAAACAAGTATTGATCTCTTATTTACTCCACAGATCCGTTAATTATTTGAGATTGTTCTCAAATTCACTAATTTTTTGGGATTTTTTTCCACAGATCTATTCAAATTTCTTTGAATTGGTGAGTGAAATCAAGTCATTAATCAATTTTTATTTTGGAAAGTAAATTATAAATCTTACTGTTTAATATTTTCTCCACAAATCTGAAGGCTGTTTGTGATTGTTCTAAGATATCTTTGAATTAGTGAGTGAAATTAGGACATTAATTAGTTCTTATTTTGAAAAGCAAATTATTAACATTTGTCTTACAATTATAAAGTTGTTAGTAATGTCTTTTCCATGAGAATTTAAATGCAGAAATTATGCTGGTTTACTGATTTTTTCCTTGCATTTTGTTATATATTAAAATTGTTGAATAATGATATTGTAAATTGTTTGTCTAAAATATTTTTTTTTATTGTTGTACAGAAGTAAGGTGCTTAGAAATTGGAAAGACACTAGTTTAGGATTTATATTATGGATTTACTGGCAATTACTTTAAGATATTTCATATTTGGTGGTGTTCATGAAATATTTGGTGAATGTTTCATATTTCGTGAATATATATATATTGTTACATTGATGGTGAGTTTTTTTTTTTTTTGTTTTGTTTTTGTAAGTTATATAACTTTTATTTGTTTTACTTTATTTATTTATTTTGTTAACAGGTTGTTAATGTGTATAAATTGTGTTAACAAGTTATTGACATGTAATGGGTAGGTCATGGGTAAAACAGGTAACGCCTTATTAGGTTGTGTCAACCCGTTAGGTTTTGTGTTATTGTGTAACACGATAAATTATAGTGTCGTATAGTGTCGATAGGATAATTTTTGTCTCGTGTTCTTTTTCAGGTTTTATGACACGATAACTTATCGCTTCGTGTTCATGTCAGACCTGTGTACATGAATTGCCAACCTATTGTTACTGTTGTGTTTATTCAGAACATGAGATGTCGCAACTCATTAATGTCCATTACAACATGTGCAAGACAATAGTGCAAGCAAAAAAAAAAAAAAAAGAGAAAAAGTTCAAACGAGTGAACTTTAAAATTACCAAGTTACGAGCTTCATCAAATATAAGCATACTATTACTCCATTCAATTGTCAGTTATTTTTTGAACCTATGATAAATAATAGAATTATAAGGTCCAAATATGATATGGACATTCTTGTGGAGACATGGTGTAATTATACTTTGCACCCAACATCATAAGAAAGTTAATTATATTATCAACTTAAGGTATTTTCCATGCCCTTCACCCCATCACCCTATTGGTTATTACATAATTACATTTTGCAAAGTATTGAATATCATAAACAAATTAACAAAACTTTGTAAACCCAACAAAAAAGTCATTCATCATCCCAACAACATCAATGCCTTAATTATACTTTTAACCCAAACTCAAAAACAAATTAATAGAAAGTAGGCTCCAAGTAATTACACTTTTGAGTGAATGGGAATAAATGCCTTAATTATATTTTTCACCCAAACTCAAAATCAAATTAATAGAAAATAGACACCAATTAATTTCACTTTTGAATAAAGGGGCATAAATGTCTTAGTTACACTTCCCACCCAGACTCAAAAACAAATTAATAGAAAATAGACATCAAGTAATTACACTTTTGAGTGAAGGGGCATAAATGCCTCAATTACACTTCCCACCCAGACTAAAAAAAATTAATATAAAATAGACACCAAGTAATTACACTTTTGAGTGAAGGGGCATAAATGTCTTAATTACACTTTACGCCTAAACTCAAAACCAAATTAATAGAAAGTAGGCACCAACTATTTACACTTTTGAGTGAAGGGGCATAAATGTCTTAATTGCATTTTCCACCCAAACTCAAAAACAAATTATTAGAAAATTGGCACCAATTATTTACACTTTTGAGTAAAGGGGCATAAATGCCTTAAGTACACTTTTCACCCAAACTCAAAATTAAATTAATAAAAAATAGACACCAATTAATTACACTTTTAAGTGAAGGGGCATAATTATACTTTCCACGTAAACTCAAAAATAAATTAATAGAAAGTAGGCACCAATTATTTACACTTTTGAGTGAAGGGGCATAAATACCTTACACTACACTTTCCACCCAAACTCAAAAATAAATTCATTGTATTTTACAAGGCAATGTGTAAGTGTAATTATTACATTTAAACTCCATAAGTGGAGCAAGTTCTACTATTAATGGGTGGATTTTCATATGACATCGATGGGTTTGAGTGAATTGCATTTTTAATATCCCACCTACCCTCTACAAGTCTTGCTATAAATAGCAAGTCTTCATTCATTTTTCACTATAGTTGAGGGATGCAAGAGGGAGATAGTGGTTATCATAAAAGTTCTTACATCGGCAAAGAAGTTGTTCTTAAAGAAGTTCAAGGTACCTCTTTCTCTAGGCCTTTCAGCTAATACCATTGTCTTGTAGTTTAGTGGCACCGAGAAGCAAAGTCTTTTCCCACCGGCAAAATGCATGTATGCATGGTGTGTAGTTAGGTGTGCTAAACAAATCTATAACTTGTTTTTCCTTTTCTCTTTCAGAAATTTTCTTAAAGACTGAAACCATTTTTCTTTTCACTTATTTATTAGTTCATTTTCTATATTTATTTATTTATTAATTTTTCTTTTGTTTTTGTCTGTTTTTTTTTTTTGTTCACTATATGTTTATCTAGAATCCCTAATATCTGTTTTGCTTCTTTTAGTTGAAAACTTCAATTTTTAATCATTTTTTTGTTGGTTATTGAAACGGACTAGGTATTGATGAAATGTTATGTGACTTATATCTAAACCATGTAGTAAAGAAAACACAAAATTGGCTGATAAAAGGAAGGCATCGTTCGTAGAATTAAGTGACACGAAGGTCAATTCCAACAAGTACGAAGATGCTGCACTCGAGGACTTGGAGGTCGAGGTTACAAACGAGGACACATTGAACTTACCGGCCTCACATCACGGATTGGATAAACTGTTTGACATGCAAATTTTTTCTAAGATGTTTCTGACAATCCAAGATGCAGAACTATTTTACTATGACTATACAAATACCGTCGGCTTTGAGGTATGCAAAAGCAACCACAAACGAGACAAAGAGAAAAATTTCATAAGCCGGCTGTGGATACGTGCACGAGCTGGCTAGATAAATACCAGTTTACAATTAGTACAAGGAGTTAAAGGTAGGCAACTCGAACAATCACGTATCGGGTGCAGTACCTGATTACGGGTCCAATACAATCCGATGGTTGAGAGGTTTTCGGTCTCGAAATTCATTAGAAATCATAATCACGATATTGGGAAAGAGTCTTTGGTTTTTCGATGACCACCACATTGTGGAGTTTGTGGGTAATTGCCTCAACTTGTCTATTTAATTGTCTTAGTTTTATTTATATTATTAGTATTATTATTGTTGTGCACATCTACTGTGATTTAATGTTCAACACTATATAGGGTGATTGGTCACACCAAGTTGACATGTCCTAGATTGCAACATACAGAAAACGAGTTTGATCTAAATAATAGCGTGCCTCTGACCAAAGTGGATGGTGACATTCATATTGTCAATGCAAACCACGACAACTTCTCTCAGGAACGTACAAATGGTTTACTTGCCTTCATGGTTCATAACCATGTCTTATACGGTGATGTCATTCAGCTGAAGGAGAACGAGGTCCGTCATTTGCCAAAACACGTTGTTAAGCAGTCTCACAATCAACTATAACAGTTTCCTGCGAAGTTTAACGAGTTCGACGACGAAATTATCGAATTCTTCAAATAGATATTTGTAATCAGTGAAGCATATATGTGCAACCTACGTGTTTTGTATTTTTAGGGGACAAAAGTTTATATAAAAATCTCTTGTTGTATTTTACTATAATGTTTGGTTCAACAAGTTTATTGTGATCAGTGTATTTGGGATATCGTTCTTAGTTATTGTCGTTCTATAGGGTTATGGAATTATTTTTAATTTTTTTCCCTAAGTAGGAACTATTCAAATGATGCATTCAAATATCCAAAAATTTATTTAAGTAAAACATAAAATAAGAATAAATTGGGTATTTTTATGTGATTTAATTATATAAGTCAAGATAAGATTTTTCTACTAGGGAAAATTATTGATATTATTTACTCTTACTATTTTCTTAAATACTAAGAATTTTAACTTACGCAGACTTCTTTTTAGATTAATTTGCAATATATTAACTTTACCAACATTAAGAATCCAGTCGAAAGCTTGAAAATTTTTCAAAGTAGCAATTACCATGAGTTGAACTCTCTAAAAGCCAAGAAAATTGCATTGGACCTCTCTCTTCAATCTTGGTTAGGGCTTCCAATCTTAATATAGTTGTTGGTTTTATTTCATTCGGAAAATATGAACTACTTATTGTGCCACAAAATTTATTCTTTTTGGAACACTAATCTATAATGATATCAATGGCAAATGAGTTGAATATAATCTTTTTTTTTTCTAATACAAATTCAAATAACCACTTACATCATTAAATGAAATGCACACTTTGATCCCATTTTTTTTGGCATAATGACCTTCTTAAATTAGGGAACTCACCTAATTGACGTCATGTGTAGAAGAGCGGTGTTCATTGATCCCATTTTTTGACTTAATGACATTATTAAATGCGGAAAACTTACCTAAACTTACGAATAGTATACAAGTGCATTGTTCATTGATACCATTTTTTGGCTTAATGGCATTATTAAATGTGGTGAACTAACCTAAACTGACCAACAGTATACATAATTACCAAGTGTACATAATTACCATTTCCATGCCAACTTGTTGCTGATGTTCGGGCCAAGTGCAACACCATTAATGAAGCCAAATCTCTTGGGTTTCTCCTGCATTATGAATTGCCGAACTCCTAGTGCAAGTGTAAGTAATGTCAACGCCTGGTGTACATGTTTGGCCCCCATTTATTAAGCCTGGTTTACTGCTCACCAACCCCATATTCCCTTTATAAAAGGGAAACATGAGGTCATTGTGAGACCATAATCCAAACCAAAAAACCCTGAGCATATTGTGAAGGATCACACAGAGTTATCTGAAAACCAAGTTCTTCATCATTCAGGTATGTTGGCCAGTATCCTCCACCATTGTTTTGCTTAATATTGGTCCCACCAGTACATAGGTATGTATTCTAGTCGGATCAACTTTGTACTTCAATGCTATCATTGCATGTAAAAATCAAAACCATGTAATGTTGTGTCTTCAAATAAAACAATAATATTTGTTATTTGTTGGGTGAAAAACTTCTACACTAGTGGAGATATTATGAAGTACTTAAATTATTGTTATTTGTTTCAGTAATTTTTGTTCCTAAAATTTATTGTCTTTGAAAACACATGTTAACAATTAAATTTCATCATTTGTTTTGATGTTTGTGGTTATAGGTACTGACGATATATTCTGTAATGATATTTTTTGTATTGAATCTGTTGATTTTTTTGCTTAATTTCCTAAATATTAAGGTTATCTCTTTCTGCCCATGCCTTCAGGCATAGTTTATACGATAATGGTATATAAATCATATAAAGAAAAAAAAGGTTTGACAAAAATACAAAAAACTCGTAGCAATGCAAACTGGAATTAGAAACAAATGTCGCCTAAACACTACATTATCTCTTTTATCATCCTGATAAACTCCTAACCTTACATTTTATATCAACTTCAACCGGATACTTCATAAGGTGTCTTCTCATTTAGATGACATCATCGGCCGCAAATTGATTCTAGTTTATCTCAACCATTGATCTAACATGCCTTACGCATTCTATGGTCTCCAGTTACGCAAAACATTTATCTAGCACTCCAAAATGCTCTTTACATAAGAAGATTAGGTGATTTTGCTAACAATTACCAAAAATAAAGTAAAACAAATAATTACATGAAACAATTGTAGAGTAATCATACACCCCTAAAAAATAGAGTAAGAACATATTTCAGGAATGAAATGCGGTATTCATTCCAGAGCACATATTAGGATCCAAGATATGGAATGTTTTTAGTGACCATTAAAATAGGAATTAACATTAGTTATCTTTGATTTATGACTTATACACAACTTTCAAATACTCCATAGAGAGAGAGAGAGAGAGAGAGATTTTTTAAATAACATGAGGCATTCTGTTGGCCGAGTAGAATACCCAAGAGGGGAGGTGAATTGGATGATTAAAAATTTATCAGAATAAAACTTCAATAAATCAAATAATTAATTTTATTCCTAAATTAATTATTATCTTTATATCACAGCTGAAATAATTAATCAATTAGGTGCACACTCAAATAATAAAAATAGCAAAGTAAATATTGCAGCACACCAAGATATATCCTGGTTCACCAAGCTACTCTTGACTAGTCCAGTCATCCGAGCTCCACGGAGATTCGTACCCACTACTACTCAAGATCCCTTTAAAGGTAGGAACTAAACCCTCACACCGATTCTTTTACAAGCTCAGAATCAACCTTTACAAAAATCTTTTTCCCAGGTTAAGGAACAACCTCTACTTTTTACAAGCTAAAGAATAACCTAATTCTTTTTAACATTAAGGTTCAAGAATCAAAACCTCACAAAATACTTCAACTATCATTTTTTTTAGGTAAGGATGAAACCTTTACAAAATCACTCACAACGCAATTCTATTCAGAAAAATACTGAAAATCGACTACCCCTGATTAAATACCCCCAACAGTATTTAACCCGTCACACAACTCACTAACACAAATTGATACGTAGGATATCTCACTCAAAACTTCTACCACCCCAAATAAATAATAACTCAATTAATATCCCAAGTCTAGTGATAGAAAAGCATGAGATTGAAAATTTAATTTTGAACAAGATATGGGTAGCAAATATTTGAGCACATAATCAGATTTAAAAAATTATTTGTAAAAATATTTTCTTCAAAAATCAGAAAGAATTTCTAAGATCAATTTCCAATAATAAATAAGTAATGCACAATAAAAATTAATTAAAAAGATCTAACCCAGAATCCACAGAATAATTAGATAAAGTAATGTAACTTCAGATCCGGTAGCAGCAAAGATTAACAACAGTTAATCTTCAAGATCGTCTCTCAGAAAAATTCACAATATTTCAGAAGGATAACTCTTATAAAAGCTCACAAATGATATGATATGATTTATCTCTTGTTTACTGCTTAATGATATATGAAATTCGCAGGTCTATTTAAAGGAGTATGAAATCAACCTTCTAACGGTTATTTTACATGTGTCATGACAATTAATAGCACATATAGACCCCTTATATCATAATGACTTCATTTATGTTCAATTCACTTAATAATAACTTTCAAATCTCTCAATTAAACCCCCAAAGTATTTCTCAATCTCAATTAATAATAATATAATCTATTTCCAGTACCAAATTGAGAAATATTAATATTTAATGAACCATATTAATAGAATTTAATTAATATATGAACCATATCTTAAATATTGAAAATATTCCTGAAATCTCTCTCAAATCCTAACAAAAAATAGCTACTTTTGGATATAATCTCGGATAGAACAGAATCCTGAAACAGTACCTCAGGTCGACTGCCTAGTCGACTGCTAGATTCAGGTTGTAGCCAATGAAGTTCATCGGTCGACCTGTTGGTCGACTTGTAGTTTCAAAGAGTTCGTCTTGCTTTCACCGGTCGACCTATCGGTCGACTTGTAGTTTCAGAGAGTTCAACTTCCTTGGTCGGTCGACTTAGAGATACAAGTTCTTTTAGCTACTTTGTCCGGTCAACTAATCAATCGACTGCCATCTTCTGGATCTCTGTTCTGAACTCGTTTTTTAACTTATTCTTTTAACGTTATCACCCATTAAACCATTTTCTCTTCTAAATTAGCTCCCCTAATATTCTTCTAGTCCATTTTAGTCATTTAAAATTATTTCTTTTCAAATCACATAGGAGCAAATAATTTCACTTAATCAAAAAACACACATAAATGATAAAAAAAAGAAAGAACATTTTGAGTCATGTGTGTGTAGCTAATTGGGATATTAAGAATTAAGATTTATCTGAGTTGTTTTCCCTAATATAATTCTTCAATATCTTCAACTTCATCGTTTAACTTCCATTTAATTTGTCATATTTCTCACTGGAACTTTGAATTACTGAAACACTTAATTAAAACATTAGTTCCACCAAAATATCAAAACTTAATTGTTCATCAAAATCTTAAGATCAGCAATCTCCCCCTTTTTGATGATGACAATTAACTTTGATGTTTTCTTCAAAATAAAAATATAACCACACTCCCCCTGAATCTGAGGACGGGTTCTTTAACTCGTTAAAGTATCATAATGAAGATTTCAATAATACACAAATTAAAAATACTCAATTAAAGAACAATTTTAAAAATTCTCCTTATTAATAAAACATCATTAATTTCTCCCCCTTTGCACAAATTAAAAAATACTATATTCAACACAATTTTAGTAATACTTCCCTTTCATAAAACATCATTAATTTCTCCCCTTTTGTCATCTTCAAAAACAAATTTAGGGAGGGAGGGACAATATAGATAATTTACTCTAGGCAATCATATAATAATAGCACATTGAATCAACTTTAAAAACTCTAACTTTAAGAATCAAAGCTCATTTTAACAAATTGACTTTTAAGCACAAAACATCAACACTATGTGGATCATTTTTATAGATAAATATTAAGTCTACTCAATCCATCAAAATTCAAACAAAAAATATCATTCTTAATTATGCAATCTCTCACTATATAAGTGTAAAAAAATTAATTCATTTTAAGGAGAAAAATATAATCTTTAAATCACTAAGGCATGAAACATCTCCTAAGGATAGTTTATGAAACTCTCAATATAACTCATACTTATTTCATAAAAAAAATTCATCTCCATTTTTCAACAATAATTATTAACGCTCAAGAACATGAATCATATCTCAATTAACATGCATATTAAGATGTTATCTCGTAACATGCTCAATCTCTTACACAATAATAATCATTTAAAAATCTGAGGATATGAGACATATAATTAAATAAATATATCCAAATAAGCATATAATCTTGGTCTTAAACAATTCAAATCAAATAAATCATTCTTCATCTTTTAATTCTTCTCAAATAACATGCATTTTAATAAATCAAGATTCAAAAAAACTTAGCTCAATTCAACTTAATTCATTTTCGAAATCATTAGCATGTTTTAAAACTAAACACATGATTACTACTCGATATAAGTACATTATAAAAATATATAAATATTCCTTAACTAAATGTGATTCTCATAATCACCCTACACTATTTCTATGACAACAAATAAATACATCATTAAAAATAGGTCTTAGAAACAATCACCAACTTATCTATTTGGCAAGTTGAGCACCTCCCTCTTTAACAAATTTAATGAATTTAAAATGTGGAGGGTTAGGAGTAAATTTTCTATCTTTTGGGGTGACTTTACTTTTTACCTCATTTGAGCTCATAATTGATTTAGGTGCGCAATTCTTCTTGGCTAGATCGTATCCTCTCTTCCTTCGATTTTTTCCATTTGACCCATTGATGATTCCCTTTGCATGTATCGCTTGTGGTTTTCTGGTAATATCCAATCTTGGCTTTGGTACAGCTTTTCTCTTAGCACATATCTCTTGTGGTTCCTTCATAACTTCACCTCTTGTCTTTGGTGCATCTTTTTGCTTTGCACACGTCGCTTGTGGATCTTTGGTGACTTCTTGTTTTGGCTTTGATATAAACTCTTTAATTGTTCCTTCAGGTCTACTTCTGATATTTTGTAATTCTGCACAACACATTTTACCAATTTTCTTTGGTATCTATTTTATTTTTATCCGTCCTTATTAGACATAAACTTAGGGTTCCGAAATGGACATGATACTTCAAAATGCTCAACCCTATTACAATAATAACATCTCAAATCTGATTTATCATAGAAAGCACGAGATATAAAACAAGAATCATTTCTAACAATAGCCACATAATTATCACTGGCTTGTGATGAAGGATGAGACGATGAAGCATATCCATTTTACCTAGAAAAATCATTTTCAGAATCTCTCGAAATAGAATTAAGGTCAGATTTTGATTTTTCAAAATTTTTCTTAAGTAAATCGATTTTAGAAACAAAATCTGACATTTGCCTGGAAATCATATCAAAATTACTTTTTAAAACTCTATTTTCATTTTCAAGAGAATCCACTTTGGAGAGTAAATTATTAATTTCAAAAATAACGTTCGAAAACTCTTTTGTACCACAATAATCATCTAAATACATTTTAGATTTTCGAACACTTTTTCCACCATTTTCAAAATAAGCGATTTTTCTTTTTAAACTCAAGCTCTCTTTAGCAAAAAATAGTGTGAAATAAAGTAATTTTCCATAACAATATGGACATCTTCATTATCATCATCTCTATCACTACCACTAAAATCACAAGAATCATAAACCACATTATCATATACACATTTACTACTACCAAAAGAGGATACACAAAACACATCATCCATGGTGTGTGCACATGACCAGTTTAGCTAAAATGTTAAGCCTAATCAAGCTAAAATCAGCTTTGATGCCAATTGTTGGCCCAGTGGAATACCCAAGAGAGGGAGTGAATTGGGTGATTAAAAATTTTTCAGAATAAAATTTCAATAAATCAAATAATTAATTTTATTTCTAAATTAATTATTATCTTTATATCACAGCGGAATTAATTATTCAACTAGGTGCACACCCAAACAGCAAAAATAGCAAAGTAAATATTGCAGCACACCAAGATATATCCTAGTTCATCAAGTTACACTTAGCTAGTCCAGTCCTTCGAGCTCTACGGAGATTCGCACCCACTAATACTCAAGATCTCTTTAAATGTAGGAACCAAACCCTCACACCGATTCTTTTACAGACTCAGGATCTACCTTTACAAAAATTATTTTCCCAGGCTAAGGAATAACCTCTACTTTTTACAGGTTAAAGAATAACCTAATTCTTTTTAATATTAAGACTCAAGAATCAAAACCTCACAAAACACTCCAACTATCATTTTCCCAGGTAAGGATTGAACCTTTACAAAATCACTCACATCGCAATTCTATTAAGAAAAAAATTAAAAATCGGTTATTCCTAATTAAATACCCCCAACAGTATTTAACCCGTCACACAACTCCCCAATACAAATTGATAAGCAGGATATCTCACTCGGAGCTTCTACCACCCTAGATAAATAATAACTCAATTAATATCCCAAGTCTAGTGATAGAAAAACGTGAAATTGAAAATTTGATTTTGAACGAGATATGAGTAGTAAATATTTGAGCACGTAATCAAATTCAAGAAATTGTTTATAAAAATATTTTCTTCAAAAATCAGAAATAATTTCTAAGATCAATTTCTAATAATAAACAAGTAATGCACAATAAAAATTAATTGGAAATATCTCACCCGGAATCCACAGAATAATTAGATAAAGTAATGTAACTTCAGATCTGGTAGCGACAAAGATTAACAGCAGTTGATCTTTAAGATCGTCTCTCAGAAAAACTCACAATATTTCAGAAGGATAACTCTTATATAAGCTCATAAATGATATGATATGATTTATCTCTTGTTTACTGCTTAATGATATATGAAATTCGCAGGTCTATTTAAAGGAGTATGAAATCAGTCTACTAACGGCTAGTTTACATGTGTCATGACAATTAATAGCACATATAAACTCCTTATATCATAATGACTTCATTTAGGTTCAATTCACTTAATAACAACTTTCAAATCTCTCAATTAAACCCCCAAAGTATTTCTCAATCTCAATTAATAAGAATATAATCTATTTCAAGTACTAAATTGAGAAACATTAATATTTAAAGAATTATATTAATAGAATTTAATTAATATATGAACCATTTATTAAATATAGAAAATATCCCCGAAATCTTTCTCAAATCATAACAAAAAATGACTACTTTTGGATATAATCTTTGATAGAACATAATCCTGAAACAGTACTTCAGGTCGACTGCCCAGTCGACTGCCAGATTCAGGTTGTAGCCAATGAAGTTCATCGGTCGACTTGTAGTTTCAGAGAGTTCGTCTTGCTTTCACCGATCGACCTATCGGTCGACTTGTAGTTTCAGAGAGTTCAACTTCCTTGGTCGATCGACCTGTCGGTCGACTTAGAGATACAGGATCTTTCAGCTACTTTGTACGGTCGACTAATCAGTCGACTGCCATCTTTTGGATCTCTGTTCTGAACTCATTTTTTAACTTATTCTTTTTACGTTATTGCCCCTTAAACTATTTTCTCTTCTAAATTAGCTCCGTTAATAATCTTCTGTTCCATTTTAGTCATTTAAAATTATTTCTTTTCAAATCACATAGGAGCAAATAATTTTACTTAATCAAAAAATACACATAAATAATAAAATACATTTTGTGCCATGTGTGTGTTGCTAATTAGGATATTAAGAGTTAAGATTCACCTGGGTTGTTTTTCCTAATTTCTTCAAACTCTTAATTCTTTAATATCTTCAACTTCATCGTTTAGCATCCATTTAATTTGTCATCTTCCTCACTGGAACTTTAAATCACTGAAACACTCAATTAAAACATTAGTTCCACCAAAACAGTAATACTTAATTGTTCATCAAAATCTTAGGATCAACACATTCATTTCAAAGCATATATTTGGATCAAAGAGGTAGAATGTACATTTGGAATAAGAATGGAGAAAATGAATGTACCATGTTGTTCAATTGACCTACAATTTAAGATCGAGTGTGTAATTACCCGATCTCCCAGGGCCGCCACTCGATTTCTCCCTTTTATTTTTATGAAAAAATAAATATAAAAGGCAAATCACTCTACCACCACGCTTCCGCTGCACCACTATGATAAAATTAATAATAGACGTGATCTCGACTTGATATTACCCAACCAAAATAATACATACATAACTGATTGAAATTTTAATATTATAAAATCAAAATTCTGAGATTACACATATCCAAAAATATTCCATAGTAAAACTACAAATCCTAACCCTTTATGATCAAGAATTATCCTAATAGCCCAAAAACAATTAAACAACACCACTCTCTAAATGTACCTAACGCTAGTACTAGACCAGTCTCTACTTGGAGTACCTAAGAGAAAATATTTTAACAGTGTACTGTCTTCATAATATAAAAATAATTTTATAAATCAAGTACTTTGATCATATTTCACTTTCCAAAAATATAGCCACACATTAAGCAGTATAAAAATATTTGACAAATGTTATCATAATAGAACAATTAAATTTAAATCAACTCATCATAGTTACGTTTGTGTAATAAAATACCATATACTTCCTTACTAGTTATATGATCGTTTTACCTCACAATCGGGAGTTATGACAGTACTATATTGTTATCTACACATATGCACAATCTAAGGTTTACTATGTCAGGGTCATTCAATATTTCCAATAGTAGAAGCATATATGTAGTATAAATCACCATATCATGATGATAATCATCATCATTAACAACAACTACAATATATATCAATCACCTGCAAGACTTTTTGTAAGACTCCGACCTTTGACATACATATAATTTAAGTCGTGTTTTAAATATTTCAAAAATACCGGAGTGGATTGCGATATTAATTATGTGAATTAAAATTTTAGGGGATAAATTGTAATTTTCATAAATATTAAAATTTAGAATGGGTCTGATTACTATCCAAACTAAAATAAGGGGAGGTTTGTGTAAAATTATATATATTATATAATTATATAGATAGATAGAGACGATGGAAATCCAACGGAGAGGGAATGGCCACATGTTCAGCCGATGATCACATATACACATATATTCATACATATCCACACACCTCAGAAGGAACGAAGAAGAATCCAGAGAAAATAGAGAGAGAGAGAGGAGAACCGAAAGAGAGAGAGAAAACGAAAAGAGAAAGAGGAACAGGTCCCGTTTGGCTAGAGTGTGTTCAGCGGTAGTCTGTTCTGTTTGGGGGACTGGTGAGTGTGTATGTGTATTCTATTTTGTTCGTTTGTGTGTATATGCATTTTTTCGTCGTTGCCAGGGTGTGGGTGTTATCCGACTGTGTGTTCTATGTGTCGTTGTGTGTGTTGCCATGTATGTGTATCTTTTCTGTTTGATGCAGTTGTGTGTGGGTATGTGTTCTGACGGTGATGGTAAGTATGGGTGTGCCCCTGTATGTGTGTGTCATTGTCGCCGGTGATCACGTGGGTGTTGTGTGTGTGTGTTTGGATAATTATGTGTGTGAGTTTGCGGTGTGCATGTAGGTGTGGGTTGTGTGTGTTGTGTGTGTAGGGACGCTCAGGTGGGGGTGGTTGCTGGTGGTGGTGAGGTAAGGTGAGAGAGAAACGGCAGGACCAGAAAACAGAGCAGAAAAAAATGGGAGCGGTTCGCCTAGGCGGTGTTCTTCCGCCTAGGCAATAGAGCATCAGAAAGTGGAGCAGGGGGAGTTCACCTAGGCGAAATTTTCTCACCTAGGCGGTGGGCCGGTAGTGTGTATCATGGAGTAGTGAATAAGCTTGTTCGCCTAGGCGGTGGGAGCAGGAGCATAAACTTAAGAAATTTTTTAAGAAGATCGATAATTGTTCGGAGCGGGTAACGTTTCTTATTAACTCTTATGATTATTAAATTAGTTTTCTAGTCTTAAAATATCGAAATGGTGATAATGAAAGTTGAGACCATGAGACCGTCTATATAAATAAAGTTTGTATAATAAACTTTAACGGAGCAATATTAAACGAATAGAAATATTTCGTAATAAAAGGCGGGAAATAAGAAATTACGGAAATTAAGGCATGCATTGTGTGGATAAGGTATTTTTACATAAAATATTAATTTAGGTCTTGTCACTAATAGGTTCACGGGCACCGGAGGAACGGTAGAGTATAGACAGTAAAAACTTTTCGGAGCAAATTACCAGGTGAGTGTACTGTCTTCTTACCAAATCTATTTTCATATATATATGATGGGAAAATATGTTTATTTAAAATTGGGGGAATTTATAACTTATATGGATCAAGCGAATTTGGGTGTTTTGAAAATGTGAATTTCGTTGGTTTTTAAAGAAAAAGATGGAAATAAATGATTTATTGAAATCAGTGGGTTTTTAAAAGAAAGTGAAAAATATGATTTTTGGATTAAATCGATTTTGGAAATAGAGGTTGATGATATTGGTTTTACGATGACGTTATTGATTTGACGATGTTGTTGATTAGACTATGCCATAATTTATGTTCTGTCCGGAGGGTGGTCTAGCAAGTGGTGATTGATATTATGTCTTGTTCGGAGGGTGGTCTGGTAGGTGGTGATTGATATTATGTTCTCTAGAGACATCCGGTAGGTGATTATCTACGCAGTTAGTTCCGCTAAGAAGTCATATCCTACGGATAATACGTTACCGTTGCAACTCCCGATCGTGAGGTTAAAACGATCACTATGGCTAGCCAGAGAGTGGTGTGATGTTTGAGATGTGGTGTTTTTATAGTATTTGGTGTTTTATCATATATGGTGATTGGGATGAGTAATTTATATTTATATACAATATTTTCTACTAGATTGACATATTTATTTATGTTGGTATACCTATATTATGATTTCATTATACTATATGGTTAGTTAAATTATTCTGATTGATTTTCACTGCTTAGTTGGGGTACTATATATATATAGACGTTGATTCTGTAGTGACAGGAAAATGTGTTTTCCTTGTGGTAGGAGTTATTTATATCATGAGATTTTTATTCGATATGTGCAAATTTAAAAGTTATATGCTTAATCCATTTAAAATATTTTTATTAAGAAGGCAGTACACTCGTAGGTGAAACAGTTAGGAGTCGGTCCCCTACTGGCACTAGGTAGAGTCCTATGATGGAGTCGTGTGGAGGTTTGAGATGAGCTGTCTGAAGCGAACCTGTGAGAGGTTCATGGTTTTATATTTTGTTGTTGTTATGTTTGGGGGACGGGTGTCTCCCCATAATAAAGAATACGTATAGCTTATATAGATTATGGTTTATTGATGTATGCATATTGTTGTTTAAAATATGGTTGGTTGTAATAGGTGATGTCGTGATGTCGTCACGCCAACCCCGGGATGTCGGGTGTCTGGGACGGGTCGTGACACTTTCCCTCATGTTAGGTTACAATATAAAGTTCTACAAGACATGTTCTCATGTTGTAACCAATAACATCCCACAGGATATGCCCTCTTATCGGGACTACACTATGGTATAATAGTATAATAATAAAAATCATTTTTCACATTTAACCTTTTACTTGATCTATTCAACGTTATCAAACAATTCATTTTAATAAATCTTTTATTTCCACAATTTAGTACGAAAATATAATTTAAAAATTTACTTAAAAGACAGTACACTCACCTAGATATTTGTATTATTATTACGCTACCGCCGTAATATTGACGTAGTTGGCATCGTCTGTAAACCTAACAACGATAGGATCTAAATTAAGAATTTAATTAAATAAATCTAATATGACATGAAATGTGTGACACTAATATGTCATTTTTCCCATTCTCAAATTTTTTTAATTATATAAAAAAAAATTAAATTAAATATTCTATTTTCTCAACCCAATATTAATTATACAACTAAACTATTCTAGTTACATTTATAAAATTTATCAATTAATAATTTAACTATAGAGAAAAATATTAACTAACTATTAACAATATTATTAGGCAATAAAATACCAAAAATATCATTGTAATAAAATCTATAATTTTTTTATCTTTAAATTACAAATCTTCACTTTAAATATATATTCAAAACACACACACATGTGTATATATATATATATATATATATATTATAATTAAGTATATACCTGTTGGTGCATAAAACTGGTACACACCTCGAGTATGGTCCAGTTGGATGATAGGTGGGTCCTTTTGTTGAGGTGGAGTCGTCGATTGAGAAGTCCTCGAGCGAGCTGTGCTGGGTTCTGGGAGGACTGACCTATTGTGTCCAGAGTCCTGCTCCTCAGGGAGTGTACCTGCAGAAGGCTCAGATCGGGGTTTATCCCCGTGAAGCCCCTCCGGTATGGTAATCAGTGCTCAGAGAGAAAAGGTACAAAATATAGTAAGGAAACAAATGAACTCGCACGCAATGTAAGTCACTAAAGCGTACTTCAGGCTTACATAGCCCCCGATATATATAGGCGTTGGAGATGATTAGTCGGGTCTAAACACGATTAATTAGTCGAAACCTGGTGTTTAGCCGATAATTCAGGACATTTAGGAGATAATCGTTGGGCTTGGGCTTTTGGGCCCATTTGGCAAAGCCCGCGGGCCTTTGTTAGACCTGCAGTAGTGAGCAGGTGGAGGAGAGCGGAGATCCGTGGAGTCCTGGAGAAGAAACAGGGTGAAAAGGGGAGCCGGTCGAGGTGAACGGTTGAGTCCCTAAAACTGATCGCCGTGGGTATGGCGCAGAGCTCAGAGCGACACGTCCCTGCAGGGCTCCTCGCTCCTCTCTAGGTACAGATGAGATTCCAGGGAGGAGTCGTAGTCGGTGTATGCTCCAGCGTGGCGTTGTGGATTCTGGGATTCGTCCCTGTCATTACGAATGTTGACACGTGGCTGAGTCTCAAGTGCTGACCCAGAGGTGCCCAAAAATACCCTCATCAGTAGCCCCCCTAGCCCTGTGCGATGAGGGAAGCGAGACGGTCAGGGATATCAATTCCTGGCTGAAACGGGCGTTCTGGAGACTTTGGATTGCGAGAAACACCTCTGATCAACACTTTTTCAAGAGTTAGTTTTTTCTTGAGGAGCTTATTCGAAATAGGCCTCCACATGGTCGGGGTCCGGGGTCAGGTAGCACGGCAGGGCGGTCCCGATTTTCTTCAATTTTCAGGACGGCAATTTTTCAAGAGTTGAAATTTTTTAGATGAGTTTAATTTGCAATACGCTCCCCTACGGCCGAGGTTCGGGGTCAGGTAGCACGGCAGGGCGACCCCAAATTTTTTCGATTTCATAGTGATAATTTTCCAGGAGTTTAACTTTTTTAGAGGAGCTAATTTGAAATACGCTCCCATATCGCCGGGGTCCGGGGTTAGGTAGCACGATAGGGCGACCACGAATATTTTAGATTTCACGGCGACAATTTTCCAGGAGTTTAACTTTTTTAGAGGAGCTAATTAGAAATATGTTCCCATATCGCCGAGGTCCGGGGTCAGGTAGCACGGCAGGGCGGCCCCGAATTTTTTTGAATTTCAGGACGACACACGTTCACCGTGAACAAGTCCTGAGCATGGACCGACGCTCAGCGTGGAAAAAATAAAAGTGAACCACAGAGTGGCGGGCACACGGCGAGTGGCCAGGAGGTCGCCGACCGCCGCCGTGCACTGGGAGATGGCCCAACCGGGCTTACTAGCGCCCAAAGGTAGGCGCTGGTCAGACTATCCCCAACGCCCAACTGGGCGCTGGTCTGACCAACGCCCATTTTGGGCTCTAGGGACGGCGCCATACGCTGGCCCCAAGGACCAGCGTAATGCTGGTCCCCAAAGGGACCAGCGCTGGCCCCCTTTGGGGGCCAGCATGGGGGAGGGGGCAGCTGCACCCCTCCCCCTATCTCTTTTCTTTAGGGGGGCAACCTTGCCCCCCTTAAACCCCTCTTTTTTTTTTTTCTTTTTTTTTTTCTTTTTTTTTTTTATTATTATTATTATTATTTATTTTTATTTTTATTTTTTTTTAAACTCATAGATTCTTTTGAGGGGAGAATTTGTGATAGACTCTCATCTGCGCCCAGCCGGCCTGAGGTAGCACGGTAGGACAGGGGGAGCCGGATTAGACGACGCCGGGCCGAGGAGATGTGGTGAAATTTCTGGACGACACTCCAAGACGACGTTCTTGGAGAAGGTCGTCACTGGACCTTGTCGGCTAAGAGTGACACGGCAGGGCGGTGTTCGTCGCACCTGGTAGTTCCGGTTACGAAGCACTGAGGCTGAACCTCAAGATGGTGCCATGCACAAGGACGCCGGGGCAAACAGTGCCGACGAGGGCCCCTTGAGGAGGGTGAGATTAAATCCACTTCCCCTCGCACAAACGCCCCTCACAACGAGGGTAGAGAGGACTAAGCTCGGACCATCGCCTTTTCAGGACTTAGGATTTTGTAGACTCTTTTTCGCTTATTATTGTTTTTCTGCGCGCGAGCGTGTAAGCTTTTAAGCGGTATTACCAGGGTACTTCAGAGTCTACTTCTTTCTCTCAACATTTTCGCCAAGTCATTCTTTGCCTAGCATAGTTTTTAGAGTCGTAAAATTTTGAAAAGTTTACAAAAACTTTAAGAACTTTTCGTCTCTATCCAGGACCATAGTCTACTAGCCCCCCAGTTCAGGACACGAGCTAATTGCAAGAAAATCGTGTCGCGAACTTAGGAGTAGGATTTCTCAGGGTAGCTGATCCTCTCGGTCCACAGGAGCGCAATACGGTAGTTGGACCCCTATGGCCGACCATCGGGGAGTTCTCCGTAGTCAGGCTCATTCAAGAACCCTTTCAGGTTATCTCCATTTAGTCCATGCAGGAGCACTTTCTCTTTTAGAACGCCGGACTCATAGTCTACTGGTAGGGAAAGGTACTTGGCTGCAGGCCCTCAAACCCAATCAATGCCCCGCCCTTGGTGGATGACCTAAGTCTGTCCCCGGGTATAGACTATTGACTTCTGGAGAGGGTCTGGTTGTCACCCTCGACGCTGAGCATCGGGATGAGACTTGTGGAGAGTTACTCGTGACGCCGAGAGTCAAGATGTTGATTTAGAGAATTATCCGCGACTCAAGAGGTCGGAGTACCACTGAGGAGAATCATTCGCGACACCGAGAGTTGGGACACAACTCAGGGGGTCGGAATGCAGCCGTGGAGAATCACTCGCGACGTCGGGGCCAAGATGTGACTCAGGGGGTCGAAATGTAATCGTGGAGAATCACTCACGACGCCGAGAGCCGGGATGCGACTCAGGGGGTCGGAATGCAGCCGTGGAGAATCACTCGCGATGCCGAGAGCCGAGATATGACTCAGGGGGTCGGAATGCAGTCGTGGAGAATCATTTGCGATGCCCAGAGCCGGGACGCGTCTTAGGGGGTCGGAATGCCGTTGACCGGAGAGAACACAAGGCAAATCGCACAAAACACATTCTTTATTTGTATAAGCAAAAGTACCATACTTTGTACAAACTGGAAGTTGTTCACAAAAGTAGATCATCCCTACAGAAGTTATACTTCAACTAGTCAGCATTCTGCGGGCGCCTGAGTGGCACATTCTTTTCTATTTCAAAATCGTATGTGCTCGGACGTGTGACCCTAGTGACTCTATATGTCTCCAGAGTTGTATCTACTATGGATGTGGTTGATTTCACCATCCACGCATTGGTGATTCTCTCTGGCCTCAGCACCCCGGGGCGGTGGACAGTTGCAATTCCCTTTTCTTCTCTGGGCCCGGGGCTCTCCCTGTGGTTCATCCCCATCAGGCTGCCCCTGATTTCCTCTTTGGATGTAGTTCCGGAGATAGCCTCTTCGGACAAGAGTTTCAATCTCCTGTCGGAGTTGGAAACAATTCTTTGTGGAGTGACCTCGGTCTTGGTGGAACTCACAGTACTGGGTCATCGATCTCTCGACCAACCTTCCCCTTAGGGGTGACGGAGGAGGGAAGAAGTCTTGCCCTGAGTTTTCTATGAAGACGGTGGCTACTGAGGCCGTGAGCGGGGTGAACTCTTGTTGGTAACGCTCTGGAGGAGGAAGTGGCCTCCTGTTTCCGGGAAGGGGTCTAAACCTCCCTTTATCTCGTAATCTTCTCGAGTCTTGGGCTTGATTTGAACTTTCATTTCCTGATTCCCTTGGCTTGTTTGCTCCTGCCTGCCCTCTCCTGGTTGCAGCACGGAGGTCAGCACCATGGAATCTAGTCCCACGGTCTAGCGCTTGATCGAGTGTGAGAGCAGGGTTAGAGCAGAGATCATAGGATAATCTCTGATGCCGGAGCCCGTCAACAAAGGAATTTAGCACAATGGCGTCAAGGAGGTTATCGCATAAATTTGCTTCTCGGTTGAAACGCTCAATGTAATCACCCAACAATTCAGTGGGCTCTTGTCGAAGAGTGAGGAAATGAGCCACAGTCTTTGGCCTACGCCGGGAACGACTGAAACGAGCTAGGAACAATTGCTCAAGTTCTCTGAAGGTGGAGATGGACACTGGCCGCAAACCTTGGAACCACGATCTTGCAGCACCTATAAGAGTGATGGGAAAGGCTCTGCACCTCAAAGCTACAAAGGCCACCTGCATGTCCATATAAGACTTGAACATAGAAAGGTGGTCAACAGGATCTGAAGTCCTATCATACGGACTCATTTAGGGTTGGGTGAAGTGTCTCGGTGCTACTTCCTCCAGAACCTCATCCACAAAAGGAGAATTCACCTCTGGAATAATATCCGATCCAACCCGGCCTCCTTGTACCTCTTGGAGAAGGGCTTCTACGTTGGCCAAACGATGTTCCACAACCTCCCCTGCTTGAGGCTCTCCCTGGATCCGACTGTCCGCAGCCCGGGCATTAGGGTGATGGGAGGGAGGTGAGTAAGAGTCAACCTCACGATCACGCCGACCTCTATGATCGGACCTGGCAGGCCGATGAATAGCACGACCATTAGGGGACACCGACATATCCCTTGGCACAAATTCGTGTGGCAGAGGAGGTAGAGATCTCGGCGTTACAGGGAGAGCCCTCTCTTGTCCTGCAAACTCAGGGTTGCGAGGTAGAGGGCGGCCCTCGAGCTGCTGCCCATTCACAGTGTTCATAAAAATATCGCAATTTTGGGGCGGCTCCTCAAGCGTTGCGGGCTGGAGGACTGGTCCACCCTGAATAGGGGGCGATGGCAAGCGTGCGAGAAGGAGTTGTATACTTGACTTGAACTCTTGCATTTGGCATTCAAGGAGATCAAACCGAGACGCGTCCACAGCTTCTGAGGTTTGTCCCGCAGTTCCAAGTGACAGAGTGGATGGTCCTGCCTGACCATGGGGGGGCAGTTATCCTCGTTGGTGGGAGCTAGCGGGTATACGCTTGGATTTTTTGACATGTCTTCTCGTTCTTCAGTTTTGTATCTATTTAACTGGACCTTGTGATCACTCAAGCTTAGCTGATTAGAGAGTAGTGATCAGGGGAAGGCTTTTTGCTCGGTTCTCATAGACGGCGCCAAACTGTTGGTGCATAAAACTGGTACACACCTCGAGTATGGTCCAGTTGGATGATAGGTGGGTCCTTTTGTTGAGGTGGAGTCGTCGATTGAGAAGTCCTCGAGCGAGCTGTGCTGGGTCCTGGGAGGACTGACCTATTGTGTCCAGAGTCCTGCTTCTCAAGGAGTGTACCTGCAGAAGGCTCAGACCGGGGTTTATCCCCGTGAAGCCCCTCCGGTATGGTAATCAGTGCTCAAAGAGAAAAGGTACAAAATATAGTAAGGAAACAAATGAACTCGCACACAATGTAAGTCACTAAAGCGTACTTCAGGCTTACATAGCCCCCGATATATATAGGCGTTGGAGATGATTAGTCGGGTCTAAACAGGATTAATTAGTCGAAACCTGGTGTTTAGCCGATAATCCAGGACATTTAGGAGATAATCGTTGGGCTTGGGCTTTTGGGCCCATTTGGCAAAGCCCGCGGGCCTTTGTTAGGCCTGCAGTAGTGAGCAGGTGGAGGAGAGCGGAGATCCGTGGAGTCCTGGAGAAGAAATAGGGTGAAAATGAGAGCCGGTCGAGGTGAACGGTTGAGTCCCTAAAACTGATCGCCGTGGGTACGGCGCAGAGCTCAGAGCGACACGTCCCTACGGGGCTCCTCGCTCCTCTTTGGGTACAGATGAGATTCCAGGGAGGAGTCGTAGTCGGTGTATGCTCCAGCGTGGCGTTGTGGATTCTGGGATTCGTCCCTGTCATTACGAATGTTGACACGTGGCTGAGTCTCAAGTGCTGACCCAGAGGTGCCCAAAAATACCCTCATCAATACCCCATACATACACACATATATTAATAAAGAGAAACAAACCAAAAAGAAAAGTTATCTCAATAGGGAAGCAATAGAGAGAGAGTGTAGGGAGAGTAAATAAAAAAAATGAGTAGAAAAAAAAAAAAAAAAAAAAAAAAAAAAACAAGAAAAACATATATATAGAAAGGAAGAGAAAAACAGTAATTATCACCATTTTATATATATATATATATATATATATATATATATATATAAATATGTGCAAATTTTCCGCATTTTACCATTTCCTTGCCACCACTTATATATATGAATATGTTGTTTTCACCTAGTGAAGACAACACATTCACCTATTAATTCTTTTTTTCTTCTTTTAAATATTACACTCAGTATCCCTTAAAAATAAAAATAAAAATATTAATTATACCTTAAATTATTTAAAATATATATATATATATATTATTACATAATAATCTCAAAACGTTTAAAAGTCAAATATTAAAATTAACATTTAACCCCCAAAATTTTTAAAACCACATTTTAAATACCAAAATAATCCTTATAAATTTTTAATATAAATTTTAAAATACCACACTAGGCTCAATTATTTTCTAAATGCTACAAAATACAATTAAAAATATACGCATGTGAAAATTAGGCTTTACAATTATTGTAATACCCCGAAAATTTATATTTTGAAAATATTATTTTCTTGGGAGTTGTTTTGTATATTATGAAAATTTATAGTGTGTATATATGTGTGTGTGTGTGTGTGTGTGTGTGTGTTAATTTTTGGGATTTATTTGGTATATTATAAAAAATTATAATATAAATAATTATTTGATAAATTTAGGGTATAAGTAAATAATTGTAATTAGTAAAGGGTAAAGAAAGTTTTTATTTTTTGTTATTTAGTGGACGTGTAAAGTGATTTGGTGGTGAATGTGTTGTTTGTGTGAAACGTGTAAAAAAAGGATGAAAAGAAAAATGGGTCACACCTTATATAAATATATATAGGTATATGTGTGTATATTTGGAGATTAGCACAATGAAGAGAATAAACCCATATTTAAACGTGTGTCTTTGTTGGGAACTAAATATAGAATAAAAAATGATAGAAATGTGTAGAAGATAAGAAAAAGATAAGCAGGATAATAAAAAGTGCATCCAATGCTTTATATATATAAATATATGTATGTGTAGGAGGGATAAACCAACAAAGAAAATAATCAAATAATCAATAGGAATAGGAAGATTAAGGAAGAAGACAATAGCAATACAAGAGAAATTATATCGATTTCGATACGGATGTCAGGTAGAATTCTTAACTAGTTTAATATTTGTATTTAACTTCTCTATTTATTGTATTGTTCATATTATAATAGTTTTTTAATTGTCATTGTTAATATCCCTGAATTATTGATGATTATGTACTATGTGACAATTATGTAAAAAATATGTCTACGTGTTATTTGTTGGACTGGTTAAATACATGTATTGAAGGAGTTAAAAATTCTACTGATCTTTGACTTATAGCCCCACAGTATTTGTTGCAGGGTCGATGAAAAAATGGATCTGCGCCGAAAATTATGTTGGAATTTATATATAATTTGTCATAATTGAATTTATTATTTATTATTGTAAAATTAATTCAATTAATTGATAAATATAACTATCATTGTAGTTTGTAAAATTTCTCATATTTATGGGTAATAAAATATTCGTTATTCAATTTTAGTTTTACTTATCTTTAAGAGAAATTGAGTGGCAGCCCTAAGAAACCGGGTCGTCCCAAAATGGTATCAGAGCATAGGTATACAACTACTTTAGGCTTGAGTAATGGTACTCATTACTCATAATATATTGAGTAATATTTAAAAATAATAATTTTAGTATAATTCATTAATTTATTATATTATTGTGCTAAGATAATTAAATAAGAATTAATTAGTTACTTATTAGTTATTAACGGTTATATATATTTATGTTAATCTTTATTTTGAGCCTAAATGATATTTTAAAAATTCAAGTGAGGGCTTTATATAATATTTTTATATACATTTTTTATGAGTATTTAAATCATTATGTTACAAGAGTATTGAACTTTTGAGACTATTTATGTATTTTGAAATGTATTTATGTGATGAAAATTAGATCTATTATTTTTTATTAACAACAACTATATATTTGCTTATTTTCAGAGAATTTATTATTTAAAATTTGGGTTGTGTTGTGATTTTATAGAAAGATTTAAGAGTTTATAAAATTAAATTGGGAGAAAAAAATGATATTATGGATATTAGAGATGATTTTTTTTTTTTGTCTCATGGGACAATTTACAAGGAAACATATTATCTAGTGATTATGATGTTGGTTGTGAGTATGTGGATTATGAATGTCAAATGAAATTGATCAATGTTAGTTATGAGATATAGCAGTGAATTTGAAATGTCATGCCAAGTGAGAAAAATTATTAAGGTCGTAGACCTATTGGCACTGAGATAAACCTAAACTAAGTGAGATTACCATGATATTTTAAAAATATATTTGTTGGCTATATATACACATATATATTTATTGCTATATTTATCAAAGTGTGCAATAAAAATATTTATAAACATAAGATTTTCTGACAATTTGTAATATGTGTTAGGAGTTACCGACCAAAGTCCACCATGTTGTGTTTTGTTACATAAAGTATGGGCTCTCACAAATGCGGAAGCAGCGATGTGTAATATAGATTTTGTGAGATATGGATTGTTGGTAACTTTTAGTTACAGGTCCCTACATAGAGAGCAATCATTTTAGAATCGAGTGTGATTAACATAATCGTGTGATTCTATATTATTATTGTTTTGAACAAAATTTGGAGGACGAAATCTATTTAAGAGGGAAAGATTGTAATACCCCTAAAATTCATATTTTGAAAATATAAGTTTAATATTTTTTGGGAATTGTTTTGTATATTATGAAAATTTATGGTGTATATATGTGTGTGTGTGTGTGTGTGTTAATTTTTGGGATTTATTTGGTATATTATAAAAATTTATGATATAAATAATTATTTGATAAGTTTAGGGTACAAGTGAATAATTATAATTAGTAAAGGGTAAGAAATGTTTTCATTTTTTGTTATTTAATGGAGGTGTAAAGTGATTTGGTGGTGGATGTGTTGTTTGTGTGAAACGTGTAAAAAAAAAGGTGAAAAAATAAAGGGTTACACCTTATATAAATATATATAGTTATATGTGTGTGTTTGGGGATTAACACAATGAAGAAAAGAAATCCATATTTACACGTGTATTTGTTGGGAAACTAAATATAGAAAAGTAAAGAAATGATAGAAATGTGTAGAAGATAAGAAAAAGATAAGCATGATAATGAAAAGTGGATCTAATGTTTTATATATAAATTTATGTACGTGTAGGATGGGTTGAGGAGGAAGAAACCGAACAAAGAAAAGAATCAAATAATCAATAGGAATAAGAAGATTTCGGAAGAAGACTATACAATACAAGAGAAATTATATCGATTTCAATTCGGATCTTAGGTAAAATTCTTAACTCGTTTAATATTTGTATTTAACTTCTCTATTTATTTTATTGTTCATGTTATAATAGTTGTTTAATTGTCATTGTTGATATCCCTGAATTATTGATGATTATGTACTATGTGATAATTATGTGGGAAATATGTCTACGTGTTATTTGTTGGACTGGTTAAATATACGTACGGAAGGGGTTAAAAATTCTACTGACCTTTAGCTCACAACCCAACAATATTTGTCACAGGGTCGACAAAAAAATGGATTCTCGCCGAAAATTATGTTTAAATTTCTATTTAATTTATAATAATTGTATTTATTATTTATTATTATATAATTGATAGTTATAATTATCATCGTATTTTAAAAAACAAATCTTAGATTTATGGGTAATAAAATATTCATTATTGAATTTTAATTTTAATTATCTTTAAGAGAAACCAAGTAGCGGTCCTGGGAAAGCGGGTCGTCACAGCGTATACACTACATGAGCGCAACACGAAACACTTTGCAAATGTCGGTAGAATCGTAGATCCAAAAGCTCTAATACTTAAGAAACACTAAGAACATAATTGCAAAAATTACTAAATATCCACGGATACAATATAATCAATAGCATTACAATTCTATAGTGGTATCAATTTACAAATCACGCACAAATAAAGAAAGAGAATAGAGTGATTCAAGAGAGAATTCAAAATCGATTTTTTTCCAAACAAAACTAGATCATTTCAACAAAATTCGACACATAATACATACATGTGTACAAAGTAGTAATTAGTAAATTTAAAATCGAGTTCAGAATTACAGGATGGAGTAATATGGGCCAGAAAGATGGAGACACAAACGAACACATAGATATATTTGCGAGGCAGTTTTAGTGAAAGTTTGTCCAGATCTATGATAGAAACTAATGCAAGATTTTTCTAAAGAAGTGCAAGAAATTTCAGAAAAAATTAGATTTCATGAACCCTAAACCCTAAATCGATTGAAATCGATTTCAGCAACAAAATCGAAATCAAAATTAACAACGAAATTGAAATTGAAATCAGCAACAAAATCAAAATTAATTTTAGCAACAAAAACGATTCAACAACGAGGACAATAAGAAGATGAGAGGGAGAGAGCTAACTTACACAGATGCTCGAGGTGTGCATGGGTCAGGTGGGGTAAAAAATTGGGTAACTCGATACCCAACCTAAACAGTATTTGGGTGAGGGTTTTGTGGCCCGATTTCGACCGATTGGTGGCTAAAAATCGATATTGGGCGGGACTATCGGACTACGGTCAGGTTTAATCGGATTCAGTTGGTTCAAGTGCTATTCGGGTGCGTTTCGAGTACTGTTCGGGTTGACTAAAATAGATCCAAACAATTCAGATCCAAACTTGACTTGAATAGAAAACCCTTATTTTTCAACAAACCATTCAAAAAATTAATCAAAATTTCAACAATATCTCATTTCAACAAAGCATTCAAAAAAATAAAAATCACACCTTAAATAAAAAACATCCAAAACCAAAACTACGACAACTACCAAATTACCAATACAACCCAAATAAAAATAATAATCAGTCTTAATTTTGAAATAAAGTAAAAAATGTAAAATAAAAGTTCAACACAAACAAAAACTATGAGTATTCCAATTTACTCCCATTTGTCTTCGAATTTTCCCGATTCAAATTGTAGATAGAACTTTAAGAAATCACCTAAAAAATAAATTAGAATTAAAATAAGAGAAAATAAAGAGAAAACTATCAAATTAACTAATTAAATAAATAATATGAATTGAAGTTGAGCCTTGCGAAGTACTTGACATTAAATCTAAATCCAAATCCCTTACAAAAAATAAAGAACAAATCAATCTAATATTATTCTTATGAAATATCTAATGAAAAAACAACATATTTAAACTACCTAAATCTCCCTACATCTCCTCAATATCATCCATCACCTTTCAAAGTGAAATTGGCACAGAAGGTTGAAGCCAGTTTGACAACAAATAAGGGTTTCTATCATCATTAGGGATAAAGAACTACGAAACGGATCAAGCACACACCCTCCAATACTAAATGTCAATTCTGATGCAACTGTAAAAACCAATACGGCCAATACATCCCTAGCTAATTGAGACAATACTCGAAACCTACTACTGCTACTCTTCCACCAATTTAAGATATCAAATTTCACATCACTTACACATTTGGGATTTTTTACCAGATGTTTCGCTACCTCATTTTTACCCCCAATATTTGCTCACCTGTAAAAAAATTTGAAATTGAGAAACAATTAACTTATGTGGATCATCCACATCCATATTAACCGACTTCTTTGAAATTCCACTAAGGCCACTGGTACTACCACCGGAAACATTTGGAACATTTAGCGATTCACACAAAGCGTAACAATCATAAAAATGATTCAAAGCATCTTTTACTTTCCTAATCAAAACATTTGGATACACTTCATCATACATATCATAGAAACAAAAGTAAAGATATGCCCTCGAATCCAAAACTACAACAACATATAAAAAAAGATTTATCTTATCTCCATTCTTCTAATATTTATCAAATTTTGCTTTCATACTAAATGTTATTTTTGGTAACAAAAGATCTTTGCTTTGAATTGACTTATTTATTTTTCTGTAATAATAACTATCTCATCATAGAACATATTTGAAGTAACATACAACATACCCGAAAATCGATTTGAAGCCAAATAAAATAGCCTAAAAAACTTCACAAAACAATGACATTTTCCCAGTCTAGACTATTTGAAGGGCTTCCACCACTCTCACCAATATCTTTATCAAAAAATGATGACGATATTTTTCATCCTCATCTTCCAATCTAACAAATGCTTTTTCAGATTTTCAGCACTCTCTGGCCTCTTATTTGTAGAATTCCAACGAGTTGGAACATCAATATGCAAGAGACTCCTAGATTCAATTTTAAATAGTTCTACACACTTTTTAAAAGCCTGAAATCTATTTGGAGAGGACTTTACAAATCTAACGGTTTCTCGAACTTTAACTAACTAATGTAATTCTTTTAACCCATCACATACAATAAAATTCAAGATATGAGCACAAGAACGCATATGTTCCAATCTTTAGTTACTCTTTTCAAGAATCTAATAGTTGTGCTATTAGAACTAGCCTTATCCCATTAAGGTAAAGTGATTATTAATATTCTACTCACGCAAACAAGATTCAAAATTTTCCCTATCTTTTCCCCCTTAAGGTCTTTAACAAGACAAAAACTTAATATTCTCTTACGCAAAAGTCAATCATCATCAATAAAATGACAAGTAAGACACATGTAATTCAAATTTTGTGTAAAAATCCAAGTGTCAGTGGTTAAACATATTCTACAACTATGCAAAACTTTCTTCAACTTCTATCACTCCTCGTGATATATCTTAACAATATCCCTAGCAACCAGAGCATGACATGAAATATTTTTAAATTTAGGTTGCAAAATATTACAAAAGCTTTTAAACCAATAATTCCCAAAAAATCTAAATGGTAATTCATCTAAAATAACCGTTTCTGCAAGAGCTCTTCTAGCTTTATCCATAGAAAAACTAATTGCTACAAGACTAACCCCACCTTGTCCATATTTTTTTAGTTGAGTAATTAATTGGATTTTTTCCTTAAGTAACTCTCTATAGGATAATTGGGACAATTTACAAGGTGACCGTTCAAATTACTTGTCCTGTGAATTTAGGATCTGCTTGATATTATTTTTTCACAATACTTATAGATCGCTACTTGATTTCCATCCTCCTCAATTACTTTAAGAAAATGACCCCAAATCTCATAAATTTTTCTACCACTACCATATTGTTTTTACATATTTAGGAAAGGATGGTTTATCAGTAGTAGGGGAGCAAGGGCAAGTACTAGCAAGAAAATACTCCCAGAAAAATGAGAGGAACAATATTCAGCATTTATAAACACACAATAACTAAAATTCTAGTTTGAATCACAAAAGCAATTTTTAGCATTTATAAACACATAAGAATTAGAATTATAGTGATTTCACTCAAAAACTGCTACTGATTTTTGCATAATAAGAACTGCTACTGTTTTCACAAAAAACTGCTACTGATTTTACTCAAAAACTATTACTGATTTTTGCATAGTAAGAACTGCTACTGATTTCACTAAAAAAACTACTAGTGATTTCACTCAAAATTGCTAGTGATTTCACTCAAATATTGCTATTGATTTCACTAAAAACTGCTATTGATTTCACAAAAAAAGGGCTAGTGATTTCACTCAAAACTGCTAGTGATGCTCATCAATTCTCGAGAATTTTCCTTCCTAAACAATTCAAGTCTAAAAGTCGCAAAAACAAATGAAATATACAAAGGAAAACTAATAATCAAATGACAAATTAGGCTTTAGATTGAACATAAATAATTAAATAACCTACAATGTATAAATCGTAATTGGAAAATGAGGACAAAAGTTTATATTAGTTATTTAAACCACTTAACATCTAAAAAGGAGTAATGTCATTGACCTCTCCTATCATTTTGCACTATACCAGATACCTCTCCTGTCATTTTATAAATACCAGAAACCTCCCATGTCTTTTTCTCAAATACCATTTACCTCCCTTATTGATTAAAAAATAATAAAAATTTTATTATAATACCAATTTTACCCTTCACTATTTAAAAATAATTAAATAATAAAAAATTAAAATATATAAATAACTCTTTAATTTATATATATTCATCACCACCTCCTACCACTGCACCCACAATCACCACCACCTCCTACCGTCGCTACCACCCAGCACCTGCCGCCACCTTCCACCACCACCACCACCACCACCCACCGACACTCTCCCCCGTCTCCTACCACCACCAATATTTTGATGTAAAAAGACATAAATGCCCTTACAAAAATATATTTTTATTCTTTTATTTAAAAAAAAAATCATTAACATCCTCTCTATTTTTTAGTTATTCTTTACACCCATTAAAGTACAATTTAAGACCAATCCAAAATTTAGGGGTAAAAGTACCAATTTTCTTCTCTTCTTGATTTTTTTTTTTTTTTTTTTTCATTTTGTTAAAAAAAAAAAGGTTAAAAAAAGTATTATTTTTTAATGAAAATATTAGTGTAAAAAGTAAAGGATGGTGGCGTCGAATGGCGGTAGGAGGTGGCGGCGGTGGCGGTGGGTGGTGGGAGTTGGGTGGTGATGAGAGGTAAATATAATTATTTTAAAAGTTAAGGGTAAAAAATATAATTTTAAAAATATAGGGGTGCTAATGAATTTTTTTAAAAATAATCTAAGGAAAATTTTGTTCAAAGGGAGGTAAGTGGTGTTTGAGAAAAAGACATGGGAGATCTTTGGTATTTGTAAAATGACAAGGGAGGTATCTGATATAGTGCAAAATGACAAGAGAGATCAATAGCATATACCCCATCTAAAAATCAACATTTATAAATACATAAGAATTATAATTCTACTTTGAATTCACATAGATTGAATCACAATGAATACCAAAAAGGATTACAATGAATAAAACCCACAATGAATAAATCACAATGAATACCAAAAAAGGATTAAAGAATAAAACAACAGTAACAACATCATCAAACTTATATAAGGTTATATTAGTTCTTTAAATCAGTTCACCATTGCACAAAATAATAAAATCCTAATCGGAACTGATGTGGGTGAAATTCCACCCTCTGCCACGTACTCGCCACGCAGATCGAAAAAGTCACGTCTCCAATGCCACATTGTTAGACGACCTAATGGGCCCGGTAAGTAACACAGCCTAATCAAGAATCTCCTCAGATATCGCCCAAGAAGAGCAAGTCCGTACATCCCTCCTAACCTATACCTCGGTGCCCGGGTTGGCTTGCAATTTCTAACAGGCTTGGCCCATGGACTTCTCCATCAACGTATAAAGAGCCCAAGCCCAAGCCCATAGCTTTAATCCCCTTCACGTTCTCCACGCGCTAGACTGATTAGGGATAACCGAGCTTAAGGCCCTGATTTTTCAAGGTGCTAATGCCATCATTGCCCATATAAAGAAGGCTTCGCCAAGTCATTCAGGAGGTTGGAAAAAGGTTACAAACCTAGAGGTAATAGCTTTATTTTGTCCAAGCGACCTCATTTCGTTCTCCCCGGGCTCTTACTCTCACGCCGGATGGGACACGCCGGGCACACCCCGGCTAGTCCTGTATGCAAGTACCGACCTGAAGACTAGGCCAAATAATGCCATTCCAACTTGAAAATCAGGCTAGACAATGCCCTAGTAGCTTGGACATGTGCAGGATGAAGTTCCAGAAAGGATGAAGTCTCAAATTCATGCGACGACCATATCCAGATATTCTCCAACTCTCCACGTGAAGGTTGATTGGATCATACTACTGGTTGGTCTAATTTTTTACACCAACTGTTTAGTGTCGTCTATGGGAAGCACACAAAAAGCCTTTTCCAAGTCATCAACTACCCCATTTGCTAAGGATTGATAAACACAAGGTCTGGTCACTCTTTGTAATCGAGGAATCAGAATGCCATGGTGAATGGCAACCCAACTCAAGACATGTCCAGAGCTTCCAGGCCAGACACTAGGACAACTGCCCATGCTCCTGCTGAAGAAGAAAATGTTTCCATCATGGGACAAGCCAGCCCATCTGTCCTGGCCTCAAGCGTCTTCGTAAGTAAAGCATCTAAGACCGTTGACGCTTCCAAACTTAACAATTTGGAATGCCAGCTTGGTAAGTTCCAGGATTATTTCAACGTCTTCCTCTCCCGCTTGACTTCGGCCCCGATACAAGAGAGACCAGATCTCCAGACTGCAGGGAAAAGAGACTGACCTTAAGAGTCCAATGATTGAGTGATCTACTCTCATAGACATGTGCGGTAGGCCCGAACTCGGCCCGACAACCGTGCGGCCAGGGATCGAAACTTGGCTTCTCCAGCTACTTCAAGATCATTTTCTCAACCATCTCGCGGACGCCGATTTGAAGATAAACTGGGGTCACCGCTAGCTAGGAAGCCTAGTCGCGAGGCCTGGTCCAAACATCGATCTCGCCAGACTTGAAAGATAGACTTCCACTCTCCGCCACCAGCTCGAGGGCGTAAGGCCCAAGTTGCGTCCAGCCAAGTTGCTACCCCAACTAGAGTAGAAGCCATCATAGAATGTCGCATGGCTGAAATAGAGGCCGCGCTCAATCAGATACAAGGCGAGAGAGGTGTACCCGGGCTGTCTTCGGGAGTAAGATATCATTTTATTGTTAAAATTATAGATGAACCCATTCTTTATCGATTTCTCAATCCCCTAGTAGCCCAGTATGATAGGACCACAGATCTCATGGATCACCTCTCCATCTTCGTGTCCCACATGGATATACATGCTGCCTCTATGACGATAAGATGCAAGTTTTTCTCGTTCACCTTGACCGGCCCAGCTCGAACCTAGTTCAATGACCTGGCTCCGTTCTCAATTTCTAACTTTCTCCAGCTCGAGTAATAGTTTCTCACCCTGTTTAGCTGATCTCGGTGCCAGCCAAAAACTGCCATCCATATCTTCACCCTCAGGTAGGAGGCCAACGAAAACTTAGGTAATTATGTTAATAGATTTTGGAATGAGTTACTCGCCTGTGAAGGGGTCTCGGATGCCTTGGCCCTAAACGTCTTTATCGACGAGTTGATGCACAAAAGATTGTCTTACGACTTAAGTTCCTAGCTAGCCTCATGCCTACGTGATTCTTTAGACATCGAAACCAACTACTATGAAATCGGCCTTCTCGACATGGTGAAGAGAGAAAGAGAAGGGATCTTGAGAAAGAAAGGCCAGGGCGATGAAGGCCTGAGCTAGGCTCAAGCTTCGAGACGGCTCCAAGCTGAGGAGTGGTTGGGCCTTTTGCCTAGGGATAGGAGACCTCTTCCTCTCCCAGGGCCTCGCAAGCACGGGTTCACCCCCTTGACGACTTCAATCGCCACCATCTTCATCGAAAACTCCGAGAAAAGGATCTTCTTGCCTATCTCGTCCCTAAGAAAAAAGCCTATGGGCAAGTCGGTCGTCAAATACTATAATTTTTATCGTGATTACAGCCACGCGACCGAAGAGTGCTTCCAGCTAAAAGAAGAGATAGAGGCCTTCATCAAGAGGAGATACCTCGAAAACTATGTATGCAGAACGAACGAGCCCCAGTTTGGGGGGAATGACCACCGAGATAAGCATCGAAGTCAGCAACGTAGGAGGAACAACATCCGACCTCCACCCCGCGATAACAACCTCAGCGATGATGTTGACCTGAGAGTGGACAACGAGAGAAATATTATCTACAGTGGGTTAGGCCTTAGGGGTAAAACTTCTTCCTCCCAAAAAAGGTATGAGCATAAGGGTAAGAGAAAGGCCGAGCAAGAAGTGTACGAGGTCAGCACAGTTAATGCCACCTTACACAATGTCATCTCTTTCAGCGAGGCCGACCTCGAATGGGTACATATCCCCCACGATGGCGCCTTGGTTATCTCCGCTTTGATCAATCATTTCAATATAGTCAGGATACTAGTTGACGGTAGTAGCTCCGCTGATATTATCTTTAAATGGGCTTTTAACAGAATGAGAGTGGACTCCCATGTTGTTCAACCCGTGAAGTCTTCTCTCATCGATTTCGAATGAGACATTGTCAGCTCCATTGGATGGGTCTTACTACCCATCACAATCGGATCTAGGCCTAGGACGGCCATAGTATGCTCAAAGTTTCTTATTGTGGACAAACCGTCGTCCTGTAATGCAATCATGAGCCACCCACAGTAGCAGCTCTAAAGGCCGTCTATTCAACTTATCACCAATTGATGAAGTTCCCCACCAGCTCCAGGGTGGGAGAGGTCCGAGGAGACCCGGAAGCTGCCAGAGCTTATGCGAGAAGGGCAATGAAGAAAAAATAATAATTACTGCACTAACTTGAGCCCGAAAAACCTCGTCTACCTTCTCCCGGGTTCATGGCCTTGGTTGGGAATACCAAGCTCAATCCAATTGACAATCATAGAGATGAAGAGCTCGATCCTTGGCCCCATGAAGATCTCGATCCTTGGCCCCATGAAGATCTCATTGAAGTCCTTATCTAGCCCACTATCAAAAGAAGAACTGTGAGGGTGGGAGCCCGGCTCAGCCCAGATCGGCACGCTGAACTCGTCGATCTGTTGAAGAGGAATTATGATGTATTCACTTAGGCTCATAATGAACTTCTCGAGATTGATCCCGATGTGGCTATGCATCAACTCTATGCCGACGTGCATCACCTACTCGTTCGCCGGAAGAGAAGAAAGTTTCATCCAAACCGGTAGAAGATCATCGAGGAAGAAATAGAGAAGCTCATTAGGTCTTATGTCGTGGAAGAGGTCAATTTCTAGGACTGGCGCCAATGTCGTCCTAGCTCCTAAGATCGACAACAAGTGGTAACTTTGCATGGATTTCAAAGATCTCAATAAGGTATGCCCAAAAGACTTTTTTCCCCCTCCCAAGAATTGACATTGTGATCTATGCCACGGTTGGATACGAGCAATTAAGCTTTTTGGATGTGTATCATCCCGATAAGAGTAAGACCTCGTTCATCATGGACAAAAGCATTTACTGCTATAAGGTGATGATGCCCTTTGGCTTCTGCAACGTCGGGGCGACCTACCAGAGATTGGTAAAAAAAATATTCAAGGAAAAGATCGAGGAGACAATGGAGGTGTACATCGAAGACATGCTCGTCAAAAGCAGTCGAGCTCCAAATCATCTCGGTCATCTCCAAGCGTGTTTCGACAAGCTTTGAGCTTACCGCATGAAATTGAACCTGAGCAAGTGCATATTCGAGGTATCTGCTGGTAAGTTTCTTGGATTCATGGTCTCTCAGCACGGCATTGATGCCAACCCCGACCAAATTAGCACAGTGCTCGATATAGCCTCTCCCCACAATAAGAAATAAGTATAAATATTAGCTGGCTAGTTGGCCGCCCTAAACCGATTCATCTCCCAGTTGTTCGAGAAGTGCTTTCTATTTTTTAAGATCCTTTGAGGGAACAAGGCCTTTGAATAGACCGAGAAGTGTAAAAATGCCTTTCAAGAATTGAAGAAATATCTCTCATCTGTTTCTCTACTCAGCATGCCAAAGAGAAGAGAAGACCTGATCCTCTACATAGCGGCCTCCCCCACGGTTGTCAGTGCAACCCTGGTCAGGAAAAAGGGTGGTGCCCAGAGCCCGGTCTATTACACGAGCAGAGTCCTAACCGACTCCGAGACGAGGTATTCAAAATTCAAAAAGCTAGCCTACACCCTATTGACCGCTTCTAGAAAGTTAAGGCAGTGCTTCGAGGCTCATTCTATTGTCGTGCTGACGGACTAGCCCTTGAGGAAAATTCTCCACTCTCTTGATGTTTTTGAGTGGTTGATAAAGTATAGCCTCGAATTGGGCTAATTCCACAATGAATATCGCCCCCGAACAGCGATCAAGGAATAGGTCTCAGCTGACTTTATAGCCGAACTGACCTTTCCGAATGAAGAGCCCAACGTCGACCCAAAAGTAGCCAAGAAAACCTCTTCTTCAACCAGTGAGGTCGGTAAAGCCCAGGCTGTGGATACTAACCTGGGGGCCGATTCTTGGAAGCTCTTCACCGATGGATTCTCCAATCAAAATGGTTCTGGTGCCGGGATGGTTCTCATTGCTCCAAACAAAGAGAAAATTGAATACACCCTCAGGCTCGGATTCTGGGCTACGAACAACAAAGACGAATACGAATCTCTCTTGGCTGGACTGAGATTAGCTCGAAAATTCAACGTGAAGACTCTCCAAGTCTTGAGTGACTCCCAACTCATGGTCAATTAAGTAAACGGTAAGTACCTAGCCAAAGACTCGAGCATGGTGGCCTACCTAGAGAGAGTGAAGACCCTGATAAGTAGTTTTGAAAATGTCCAAGTCAAGCAGATACCTCGGGAAGAAAACAGTTATGCCGACGCTCTAGCTAACTTGGCCTCGGCGGTGGAAGATACGCTCAAATGGACTATTCCTGTGGAGTATCTGGCAGGGTTGAGCACCATTGCTTCAGATGAGGTCGCGACTATGTGCACCCTCAGTTCTGGTTCGACCTGGATTGATCGGATCAGAAGTTATCTAGCCGACGAGACGCTCCTCGAGGATCGAGCTTAGGCTAGAAGAGTATGGTACCGAACTGCACGGTACACCCTTATCATTGGAATTTTATACCAAAAATCCTTCTTGGGTCCCCACTCCAGGTGTCTCCGACCTAAGGAGGCCTAGTACGTCATGCGAGAAGTCTACGAAGGGATTTGTTGGCCCAATGAGCTACCCAAGAGGGGGTGAATTGGGTAGTATTAAAAATTATTAAAATATAACACTTAAAAAATCAAACAATCAATATTATTCTAAAATTAATTATTATCTTTTATAGCAGTAGATTAATTGTCAACTAGGTGCACACCTGATAGGTGTAAAATACCTATCTACTTCTAAATCGGATTTAGTAGTTTTTTATATAATTCAGGTGTAGAGACACAAACAAGAGACAAACGAGCGAAAATGGTAGGAAAATGGTGAAAAATGATGAAGAAACAAGGTTTTAAGATTATAATAGCCACCACCGCGGTGAAGAATCCACAGCCGCGGCGGTGAGAATGCAGAGAAGTGCTGAAATAAACAAAGTCCCACGGCTGCGGCGGTGACCTCTACACAACAAATAGATATTTTGAGATATTTTGAAACCTTGTGCCTATTAATACCTACTCTCCCACTTCCCTCAAGACTTCTTGGAGCATGGAACATCCCTAACCATAGGAGATTGATCCTTGGCCATTCTTGAAGAAGATATTCATCATCCAGAGAAGAGGAAACATTGCCAAATCGATCTTTGGCGATAATAGATCACTCTTCTTTAAGATTTGATCTTTCTCTCTTTGTACTTTAATGTTTTATTGTAAATGATAATGAATACCTCTTGGTTTGTAGTTCTAATGGCCAAGATCATGTTATATTAGTTAAATATTAGCTAGGGATCAATGTAGTTGTGTAAATACTAGCTTGATGAAATATATGTTTCTTTAACGGTTGTTTGTTTTTAAATCCGATTGTGTTTATCATTTTGTTACAACTTTAATATGCTTGTTAAGGTATTAGGGTTGGATTTGAGAATCTAGGATTTGACGCTCGGAAGAGGTAACCCTGGATTCGGACTAGGGTAAACACGTCGTTATGATCTAACGATTCGAGAGGGTGTTAGTTAGTGTGCAATCGATGACGTTGGGGCAAGACTCACGTGACCTAGCATCGTTAAGACATTGAGAGAGACCTCTTCGTTGACGTGAAGTCACGTATTCACTCATCTTACACTCAAAAGAGGTGGCGAATGAGTTTACAAACCGAGATTGTCAAATACCTAAACACCGTTATTATTAACTAAACGAAATCAAACATGTATTAAGTAAATGAAATAAATCCCTAGTTAATCAACTTAGTTAGGATTAACCCACTAATTGTAGTTTAGCTTAGTTTTAATTAGTTTAATTTTAAAACATTTCTTTAACCATCTGGATAATAGGAGACTGTGTGAATTGCAGTATTCAATTATTCAACCCGCCACAGCGGGAACGATATCGGATCTTAAACGATCCACTATATTAAAACTAGACCTCGTGCACTTGCGAGTAGTCAATACGCGAGCGTGTTAACAAACGTCTCGACATACAACACCCAAACAATAAAATATAAACAATATAAATAATGCAACACACAGAAATTTATATTAGTTCACCAAGCTACTCTTGGCTAATCCAGTCCCCCGAGCCCCACAGAGAGTCACACCCACTAAACTCATGATCCCTTTAAAGGTAGGAACCAAACTCTCACAATGATTCTTTTCGAAGGTTCAGAATCAACCTTTACAATTCCTTTTCACATGCTAAGAAATAACCTCTATCTGTTTACCAGGCGGAAGATTAACCTAATTCTATTACAGGGAGAATCACAACCTAATTCTTTTTATACCTTAGGATCAAGAATTAAACCTCACATAAACACGCTCCAAATATCCTTTTACCCAGTAAGGATTGAACCGTTACAATTCACTCACAATTCTATAAAAGGAAGAATTAAAACCTAATCTTTTTATACTCTAGGCAAAGATCAAAATCTCAATCTCTTTACCAGAAGAGATTGAAACCAGTTACCCCTGATTAGACACTCCCAATAATATCTAATCCACACACAACTCACCAATTACAAAAATTGATAAGTTCTTCTCACTCTGAGTTTCTACCACTTCAGATTAATTAATACTCAATTAATATTTCGAAACTAGTGATAGAAATAAAGTGAGAAAATTTAAAATATGATTTTACACAAAAAAAAAAAAAAAAAGGGTAACAAGCAAATTTAGCACGTAATCAGATTTTCTAAAGAAATTGTTTCAAAAATTATTTTTCAATAAAAATTCGAAAAACAATTTCAAAGATCAACTTCCATGAAAATAATAATACAAAATAAGCAAATAACTTGGAATAAATCTCACCAGGAATCCACCGAAAGAATAATGATTAGAATAACAATGATAATTTAGATCGGTAGTAGCAATAATCCACAACAAATGTTTCTCAAGAATAAATCTCAAGAAAGATCTCACAATGCACTCAATATGATTTTAGAATGACAACTCTCAGAAAGCTCAGGAACTTAATAGCTCTTGAATTTTGATTGATTTGGATTATTATATATTTTAAACCTAAAAAATGCAGATTTATTCATAGGGAATTATAACAAGCCCTCTAAGGGCTAGTTACCATATATCATGACAAATAATTACTTCATAAGCCCCCTTATATCATTAACATTCAATCCTGATATAATTCACTTAAATATATCTTTTAAAACATTCAATTTAGTCCCTTACACTTTTACTAAATCTCAATTAGATAAGATAGAAAGAATTACATATACCAAATTGAGAGATATCTAAAACATTTGAACCATATCTATAGGAATATTGAAATAAGATCATCATATTTTAAATATATTCATATCCCTAAGATATCTCAATCAAGTAAACAAATAATGGTTAGTTAAAGGCTAGTTTTTGAATAAAATCCGAAATTCCTCAAAACCTGAAATAGGCCGTCGGTTGACCGACCAACACCCACCGGTCAACCGCCCAATTTAGGACGTAGCCTAAGCCAAAATTCCTCGCCCATAAGTCGACCGCTACTTATCCATCTGTCGACTGAACGATTCAGAGAAATTTACAGGTTAACTTACCTATCGACCGTAAAATCCCAAGACTTCGCCTTATAACCACAGGTCGACTTATCAGTCGACTGACCATTGTTGGAACACTTCTCTCAATTCAATTTTAATTTATTTTCTTCAACATTTTCGCCCCTTTAATCAATTTCTTTTCTCAATTAGCTCCAAATCAGGAATTATTAAGAGTAAAAAATTTAACCTAAGTTGTTTTTCCTAAGTTCTTCAATTTCTTCAAATTCTTAGTATATGTCATCTTTGTCAATCTCTTTAATATTTAGCATCCATTTCAACTTCTTCATGATAATATCTTCATTGGAACTTATAAACTGAAACACTCAATAAAATCATTAGTTTCACAAAAACATCAACATTTAATTGTTCATCAAAATCTTAGAATCAACAGGATCTACAAAAACCACTCGGGGGGCATGTCGTTAGCCCGTAAATTGCTTCGGCATGGGAACTTCTGGATCAAGACACTTGAAGATGCAAGGAAGTTTGTGAAAAAATGTGACAAGTGTCAGTGGTTCTCCACACACCCTCCGAGCTGGTGCCGATGACTAGCCCATAGCCTTTTGCCCAGTGGGGTATTGACATCCTCGGCCCGTTCCCCCAGGGTACCGTCTAGAGAAAAATTTTGGTTGACGCCATCGACTACTTCACCAAGTGGATTGAAGCTGAGCCCCTCGCCAAGATCACCAAGGAAAAGATACGGGACTTTGTTTGGAAAAATATGTTCTATCGGTTTGGCATCCCCAAAGCCATTGTCTCAAACAACGAGAGGCAGTTCGATAACGATTTATTCGCCAAGCTCTACTCTGGGCTGGGAATCAGTACACATTTCTCCTTCCCTGGCCATCTCTAGGCTAACGGCTAGGTTGAAGTCACCAACAAGACCATCTTGCAAATTCTGAAGATAAGGTTGGATAAGTCCACGGGGTTGTGGGTGGAATACTTCCATACCGTGTTGTGGGCATACCATGACGGCTTAGACCCCCACCGGTGAGACACCTTTTGCCATGACCTTCAGGTCTAAGGCCGTCATCCCAGTTAAAATCGGTCTGCCTTCGTCTCAGACTGCAACCTCCTTCGACTGGGCTGAGAATGAAACAAGTCTGGCCTTGAGACTATATCTTTTGGAAGAAAAAAGTGAAAGATCCTGGATTCACCAGACCGCCTATTGGCAAATAGCAGCCCTATACTACAATCGTCGGGTCCGACCTCGCTCTTTCGATGTTGGTGACTTTGTTCTCAGAAAGGTCACCCTATATACTAAGGACCAGAATGCCGAAAAGCTCACTACAACCTGGGAAGGACCCTACAGGGGCACCCAAGTAGCCCAACTCAGCATGTACAATCTGGAAACTGAAGTAGGGATACCCCTAAGACATCCCTAGAACGCTGAGCACCTGAAGCGCTACAATCCAAGAGATTATTTTGATTTCTGAATCTTGTAATAAAGTTTTCATTCAATGAAAAAGGGTGCTCAATTCAACAAACTCTCCATAATCTCCACAAGTGCGAAGGTGGGGACGAGCAGCCCTCCGTACCGACTAGGACGAAGGCGAGCCGCCCTTTAGCCAATCTCCACGCGAAGGCTGATACGAGTAGGCCCCCTATCTTACATAGACCAGCATGGGTATCCCTCCAGCCGAATCTCCAAGAAAAGGCACCACGGCGTACAACGTCGAGGGTGGAACCAATTCGTTACGCAGGTTAGTTGTGTTAACCCGAGGACCAACTAGCTGTCACCCCCAATGGAATTACACCAATTGAGACCGAGAACCTAGCAGAAAACATCCTCTTTCTCACAGCCGAGTTGGCCTCAGGCGACCGAAAATGATGATACTTATGTAAGAAGAATTGAGATAACATGATCGGGCTAAAAAATGAGCCTAACTACGAAGAACTCACCTATGACCAGACATGTGACTCCACCAAGGTGTTGATGACCGTGGATCGGGAGGACCTCACTCAGGTCAGATCCCCTCCAATAAGTTGACCAAACGAGCACAGTCAAACCAAGCTCCTCTAGTCGGCTAGGGGACAAAAAGACTGAGGAAAGAAAAAACTGATGGACCGACCTGATCTCCCTACATCCGATGGAAGGATAAATTATTCTCAATGTTGTATTGGTGATTGGGGTAGTCCTAAGCCTAAGACGTTTGCCAAGAATTTCCAAAAAATTGCATAAGTAAAAATAGCTCGGCACTAAAGCTAAGACCGGTGGAAGACCTTGTTTTTGTTGCCAAGTATTTTGAAGTTTATAAGTGACCAAAAATCTCCAGGCTGAAAACAAACATCGAGCTTGCAATATTTTAGGCCGTTGTGACTGTTCATTCACAATAACCGGGTTGATTAAGTTACCTTGGCTAATGTTCAGCAGTGCTCAGGCTAATTTACAATTTTAAAGATTAAATGGATGAGCTCAGTTACTTTTATTCAGTTGATTTGTGCAAGCATGCAAAGAAAACTAGCCAGAAATTATTGGCCGAGCAGACAAGAAAACCGAACAAGTGTGCAAAAAGATTGAAAAGGGAAATTTTGTTCCTTCATAAAAAAATTCATTGTTACAGAAGGTGGGGCTTGAGCCCATCTTTACAAGGCTGTCCTGGGCCAAAATGCAAACAAAAGAAAAGAAAAAAAAGAAAAAAGTTGCATTTTTGGTTTTTGGTTAAGTGGAGGGAGAGTTACTGAGTAGTAGGATCGACTTGAGCTTCATCGCCAGCAGGGGGCCCCGTTTGACCTCTAGCACCAGCGCTGGGCCAGGCACTACAGGCTTGGGCCTCCTAAGATCTGAAGGATCGAGCTCAATCCAAATCTTCCTGTGGTCCACTTAGGAAAACTGGCACCGGATAGAATTGACCATTCCCGTAAAGCCCAACTTCATTACCTTCGCCCCGATCTTATTTTGAATGTCCTGGAAGTCTTGGCTATTCTTCCACTCCGCCATGGCTCTGGCCCAAGCCTGCTCCACTAAAGCGCCATGGTCGTTCATGACCTTCTCGAGCTGGTCGAATGCCTTTTTGGCCTGCTCAACCATTTCGTTTGCTCTGTCCCTATGATCTTGAGTTGCATTGGTTAGAGCCTTTTTTTCCTTGAGCAGGTTCTCGACCCTCACCATCAGTTGTTCGTTCTCTGCTTTAAGCCTTTTTGCTGACTCCAAGGTTGTGTCCCGGCTGTTGACCAGCTCGGTCTTTTCCTCCTCCAACTTTCCGGTTCTCTTGCAAGACCGGTGGTGATGTAATCCCAACTTTGCTGCTAAGTAGAGGCCCTACAAAAAGGAAGGGTTAAAAATTTAAAAAGATAAAACATAGAAAATCAAAGATATACAAAGTCCAAATATTCCATCGAGATAAAAACTTACCGACAAGAAATTTCAATAGAGGTCAGAGACGAGCGTGCCATTAGACTTCCCGCCGAACCGGGCCAGGTCCTCCGGTGGTGTGATTTTGTGGACGAAGTTTGGGATGATGGACAACGTGTCCAAGATGCTGGGATCGAGCTGAAAACCGGTGTTGGCGATGAAAGTCCTGATCGGTCGCTGCTGGCACAACTCCTCTTTTGTGGCTCGGCAGTGCCCACTTTTCGTTTACCCTTATATCTCCTCTCCACGGGGGCCTGCCTCACCGTGTCCACGGGCATTGTCGTCGGCATGGCTGGAGCTGAGGTCACGAGTCTCCTTGGTACCGCTGCCCTGCTCGTCGGCCTCAACCTGGTAGGAGCCGTTTGGGGTGCTGCCTAGGGAGAGGGGTTAACTGATGCCGATCTAGCTAGTGTGGCCTAAACGGCAACCTCTTCCTTGATTTGTTGAGGGGCCTCCTAAGTCTCCTCCATCGTCATTCTCACCATTGCCTCAAGGTCCATAACTGCAAGGAAATGGCTAGCATCAATCACAACAGGAAAAAATACTTCATAGTATGAAAAAATTACTGATCAGGGGTAAACTTATTGATTGCTCTAGGAGCTTCTTTTCAAGACTGGCGGAGGCAAAGAAAGGTCACTCCAAAATATGTGTCGTATAGACATGACGTAAGTAGAGCCTTGACATAGTTGAACGACATGCTGATTATCCGATTTCTTAGCTTGAGAATCTTCGGGCTTAACTTGTTCTTCTTTGGGGCTGAGAGGGCAAAAAAGAAGACGTTAGGCGAACAGACAAGGAAGGAACAATAAATTGATACCGAGCTGTGAAGCTTACTCATAGTCCCTCAGTACATCTGGACTGGGTGTTCCTACTCATCTATCGTCGGGTCGACTAATAGATGTAAAATACCTATCTAATTCTAAACCGAATTTGCCAATTTTTGCGTATTTTATTAAAGTTTTAATATCTTTTTAGCTACTTTTATAAGTCACGAGTAGGGACGTAAACAATCGGCAAACTGAGCGAAATGGTGGAAAAAAGGGTAGCCAAAAGATAAAAAAAAAGGAAGGTTTCAAAGAACAACGCAAATCCGCCTAGGCGAAGTTTCCATCGCCTAGACGGAAATCCGTCAGAAGGATGAAATGCTAAAATGTTGAAATCCACCTAGGCAAAGTTTTCACCGCCAAGGCGGAAATCCGTCGGAAGGATGAAATGTTGAAATGTTGAAATCCGCCTAGGTGAAGTTTTCACCGCCTAGGCGAAAATCCGTTAGAAGGTTGAAAGCGCTGAGAAGTTGAAATCCGCCTAGGCAAAAATTCGTCAGAAAGTTACAAGGGCTGAAATATTGAAATCCTCCTAGGTGAAGTTTCCACCGCCTAGGCAGAATTCCGTCAGAACGCTGGAAGTGCTGAAATGCTGAAATCCGCCTAGGCGAAGTTTCTACCGCTTAGGCGGAAATCCATCAGAAAGAGAGAAGACGAAGAAGTTAGTCCTCCGCCTAGGCGAATAAACCATCGCCTAGGCGGATTTCTAACTAACTTAAACTCCACCTAGGTGAAGTTTCTACCGCCTAGGCGCATTTCGCAGAACAGGCCAAAATATCTGTTTAGATATTTTTTAACCCTTTGGCCTATTTATACCCCTTTCCCATGTCTGAAAAAGGTTGTTGATGAACCCTAACCCTAGTAGAGAGTTCTTAAGCTATATTTTGAAGTTCAAGAAGGAGATTCATCATTCGGGCAAAGAAGAATCACTTGCGGATCGATCATTAGCGACAGTGGACCGTTTCACTTTCAGATTTGATCGTTCTTCTCTTGTTTTTATCTTTGTAATTACTTTTTCATATCTAAGAATGTTGAAGCCCTCTTATTTTGTATGGAATATGGCTAAGATCTTGTAGTATTAGTTAAATGTTACTTAGGTGAAGTTGAAATCATGTAATTGTTAAGTTGAATGAATTAATGTTACTTTAATGTGTTATTTGTCTAAATCCGATTGTGTTTACCATTATTCTTGATATTATATTTGTATTGATAAACCAAGAATACGGGGTTTGACACTCGGGAGAGGTAACCCCGGATTCGGATTAGGGTAAATACAACGTGACGTTCTAACGACCCGGGAGGGCGTTAGAATGTATGCAATCCATGACGTTGGCTTAAGACTCACGCGACTTAGGGTCATTAAGTCGGGAGAAGTAGCGGAGGAGTTATCGATACAGAGATTGTTGGAATAGATAAAAACCATTATAGCTAATTTAATAACGTCGATTATGCATTATGTGAAAGAAATCAATACCTAAGTAATTAGTGTAATTAGAACTAACCTAACACTTGTCGTTTATCTCAGTAAATTAAATAGAAAACAAACAAATTTTGATTACTTGAGATAATATAAAACTATTTAAATCACAATACTCAACCGAATTACACGTCATTTCCAGTGGAACGATATCCGATCTTACAAAATCCATTATATTAAAACTAGACCTCATATACTTGCGAGTAGTCAATACCGCAAGGACGATGGTGTGAATCCTTGCGTGTACACCGACCTCTCATCATGTCCCTCCAAGGAAGAAAAAGTTCGACTTCCAATCTTTGATGGAGTTGACTTAGCCGGTAAAAAACTTCTATCAGGCTGTTATATAGTACCAGCCCTTCCCACCAAACATGGACTTCGCCAAGAAGACAACCTGGAACAGCTCCAGGGATGATTCAATGCCCTCAGCCATGCAAATTACATAGAAGGCCACCATCATACGCATACTGTTAGGCGCGAGTTGTGATAGACCCAGCCCGAGATCCTAACAGACAACCCATACCTAGGAATGAATTGGGAAGCACAGGTCGCCAAGAAATTACTCCTCGTACATCGTGATGTACCCTTCTAAAGAAGGACAAGCACGGTCATCCTCCTTAGGAATAAGCACATCCACCATGCTAGGGAAAGCGTACATGGAGCGGAGAGTTTGTATATTCTTCTCCGTCAGCTTGGATTCCACCGTCCAAACTAAGACGTCTCGTGGAACTTGGCGTATTAGCAGATCAGAGACCGGGGTAACCCTCAAAAGGCAACCCAATGTAGATGGTTGGGCTTCTGCCTCTAGTGTGGATAGGTCCTCAGTATCAAGCTCCACAGTTGGAACCGCGTTGAGCTCAACATCGGGGACCCTCGAAGAGCCTGCTTCACTTTTCACCCTCCTACGGCGAGGGCCGCTGGCCTCACTAGGAGGTTGGGAGATCCTTGTTCTAGCCGTCTTACGGGCCCTCTCGAAAGAGGAGGTCGTCTATTCGACGACCACCTCCAATTTATCGACCTCCGTAGCAAATGAGCTGAGCTCAATCTGCTAAATAGGGGGCCCAACCCAGTTCTTTCAGATTTGGACGGACTGTACCTTGAAGGATAAGACTCAGATATGATTGGAGAAAGAATGAAGAGAGTACCGTGCTATGAGGTAGGGTGGAACTTTCATGAATACTCTAGTGTGAAGAAAAATGAAAGAAATAAAGTGTTTATTTATAGGTGATCCGAGAAGTCAAGTTGTAGCGTTAATCAGATGACAAACAGAGCTTCGATTCGCGCGCTGTTAGACCATGTGTTTCAAGCTCGACTAAGGTGTTAGTCAAGCTTCTCGCGGAAGCCAGAAAAAGGGTCAGCCAAGTTGATTTTCACCTCCGGACTGACCTGTAATGCTGAGCTGTGTCACCTTGAGCCTGAATCTCCATTCTTCAGCAGACTATCATCAGAACCCTCAGCGTCTCATGTTCCATCTCTACGCTAAGGCTTGGGGGGTAACTAATGTGGGTGAAATTCTACCCCCTACCACGTACTCACCACACAGATCAAAAGATCCACGTCTCCAATGCCATGTCATCAGATGAACTGATGGGCTCGATTAGTAACACAGCCAAAACAATAATCTCCTCAGATATCGCCCAAGAAGAGCAAGTCGGTGTATTCCTCCTGACTTGTAATTTCTAACAAGCTTGGCCCATGGGCTTCTCCATCAACGTATAAAGGTCCTAAGCCCAGGCCCATGACTTTAATCTTCCTCACATTCTCCACGCGCCAGACTGATTGGGGATAATCGAGCTTAAGGTCCTGATTTTTTGGGGTGCTAATGACATCCTTGCCTATATAAAGAAGGCTTCACCAAGCCATTCAGGACATTGGAAAAATGTTATAAACCTAGAGGTAATAGTTTTATTTTGTCCAAGTGACCTAATTTCTTTCCCCCCAGGCTTTTACTCTACACCGGAGTGGACACGTTGGGCACACCCCGGCTAGTCCTGTGTGCTGGTACCGACCTGAAGACCAAGCTGGACAATGCCATTCCAACTTAAAGCTCAAGTTGTACAACTCCCTAGTAGCTCGGACATGTGCGGGATGAAGCTCTAGAAAGGTTGAAGTCTCTAGTTCAAGCAAAGGCCATATCCAGATCATCTTTAGCTCTCCACGTGAAGGTTGATTGAACCATACTGCTGGTTGGTCTAATTTCCGACACTAATAGAAACATAAACAAAATTATGTCAAGTCAAGTGTTGAACTGTTCAGTCTGTTCTCATGTCAAGTGTTGAACTTGAATTGTTATCACCATTGCACAGAATAAGGAAATTCATACAGTTGAATTGTTCTAATGTCAAGTGTCAACAAACCATTCAAATATATAAACAAAGTTATATTATTTTCAAGTATGAATTGGAGAATTCAAAAACCCTAATAGAAGGTTTCGATTGGAGATTTGGAGAACAATTTCGATCAGGGTTCTGTTTTATAAACTACAATGAATGGTTTAATAGCATAGGGCTTCGAAACAGAAATCATAGCTAACTCTGACGAACGAAACCCTAACGAAATAAAGATAAAAAACCCTTATCCATACAGAAATCAAAATCGAAGATAAAAAAACAAAACATCAAATCCAAAGAACAAATAGAAGAGCTCACCGTCTTGGGCCTAAGTTCAACAGCTGATTCCGTCTCTTACGAGTCTCACCATTATAGAAAATAGAGTATTTTCTGTTAGAATTTGAATTTGAATTAAATACGAAGGCTACTAGATGAACTTGGAATAAAGAATCAAGTTTTATAGCCATTGTGGATGGAAAATCAAAGACGACGACGAGGAGCCTTGGCCTGGAGTTTGGAGATTTAATGGAAGGGAGAGTTACAAGATAGAAATCAGTGAAACGAAGTGACAAAGAACGAAATCTACGAATGGAATTGGAGAATGAAAGGCACAACTCTGGTTTCAAAGTTGGTGAGTTGCAAAACAAAGTGTCGATGGAGGCTGGAGTAAATGAGAAACGAAGTCTGCTACTATTTCCAAACCCTAACACATATTTTTTAGGTGGTATCCGGCTTGGTTGGGTGTACCGGTGGGTGAAGATGCATACCCGCTGACCTATCAGAAAATCCCTAAAATATGCAGGTTGTACCCGATTTGATCGTCAAGACACATCAGACCCAATAATTGCGGGTTCGGGTTGGTTAGTCTTTCGGATCAATGCACACCCATAATAGATGCTGATGAACGAAGTGGCGATGTCGATGTTGATAAACGAAAAAAGAACGAACTTACGAAGATGACGGCGACTACGACGAGAAGCGAAGACGATGATGGTGGTGGAAACGACCATGTCTACGGAGAAGAGAGAATGGCTAATGAAGAAGACGTACGAAGAGGAGGAAAAAGATCGCGATGGCTTGGAAGAAGTGGGATTGATTTCTCACATAAATAATTGTCTTCATACCAAGCGTGTCATTAAATGAGATGGAATCAGATGGGATGAAAAATAATCAAGTTTTTTTTTTTTTTTTTTTTTATTCTCACCTCCTTAAATAACGTAGGAATTAATCCCAAAATTCTAGGATAAAATGGAAACGAAAATGAGTTTTACCAAATATATTTTCAAACATCAATGCCAAAATTTTAGGGATAGAATGGAATGGAACACTAAAGGCCCGTTTGGTAACTAGTTCTGTTCCCATCCCATGTAGTGGGATGAAAATGAGATAGAATGGGATGATAATTTTGTTTCCTTCTTGAGAGGAGAATTGAGTTTGGTAACGACAATTTTTTGTTTTGTTTTGGGAATAGAATTGTGTTTGGTAACGATTTTATCCTATAAATCAAGAACGAACCTTAAACTACAAATTCAAGAACAAATCCTAAAACAAATTCAAGAACAAATTCAAGAACACCAAGAACAAATTCAAGAACAACAATCACAATTCCAAGAACAAATTTGTATAACACCAAGAAACAATTTCGATTTCGATATCCGAAACCCGAAATAGAACACCACAAATCTAAACCTAGTTTTGATTTCGAACAAATTCAAGAACACAATCACAAATCGAAATCCGATTTCGATTTCGATTTTGAAATCGAAACAGGAAATTGAAATCGAAATCGATTTTGAAATCCAATTCGCCACCGAAGAAGATGGCACGAAGGAGAAGACGACCAAACGCAAGAACACAAAGAAATAGAAGAAGAAAAAAGAAGAAAAAAAGAAAAAAAAAAAAGAAGAGAAAGAAAAAGAGGCTACAAAAGTTTGAAGGGGGTCTCACTAACAATTGCTAAAATACCGTCCGTGTCCTTTTTAAGAAATGAGATTGGAATGAGAAAAAATGGGATCCATTTTTTTTGTTTCTCACCTATCAAGACAAATGAGAATGAAATCTTGGAACGAGAAGAGAATAGGAAGGGAATGGGAATGGAAATAAGATTTACCAAACACTATTCCCAAATAAAAATCTCAAAAATCTGAAATGAGAATGGGATGAAATCGGTTACCAAATTAAACCGGGGGGCTAACCAAACGGGCGTAAGTGGTTTCATTTCATCTCAGTCAGCACTTGCCCACGCCACTTGACGGGTCGGCACAATTCGAGTTACCCACGAGGTCAGTCACCTGTACAACTGGTGGTGTTTTCGTACTTTCACTTTTATGTCTATATACTCCATTTCCCACCAGTTTTTCTGACCGTCTCTCTGTCTCTCTAAAGCACCGCCACGGGGCCCCACTCTGCATCTCTCTTCTCTCTCTACTTTCTTCTCTCTTTCTTTTGTTTGAATTCACCACTCACTGCTCACCTCACGCGAAGCAAGATCTCTCTGTTGCAGTAGAAGCTCCATCTCTCTTTCTCTACATTCTCTCTCTCTCGATAGTGATTGAATGGTGGAGGGGATTTGAATTTGGTGGAAGGCACGGGTGACGGGAGAGTGATGGCTTCAGCTGGTGGTGCTGGGTACAGGAATGGCGTTCAGAAAGGGCCCAGCCTCAGGGCGTCTTCCTCATTCAAATCGAAGCTACCAACGGCGCCGTCAAATGTCCGCAGGAGCAGCCCCTCATCTCTTGGCTCGGCCGCGAAAGACTACGACTCCGGTTAGTTCCGTACATGTAACTTGGAGTTGATAATAATCTTCAATTCATGCAGGTGTTAATTTCTCTGGACGATCTGTAACTCGAGACTTTTTATAGAGGTCGATAGTGCAAAATGTGTGCTTAATCGACTTGAAAATGTTGCTGAACTTGTAGTTTAGTTCTCGATTAAGTTCGACTTCACAATTTAGGTGTAGATTAGTTTGCTGTTTCGTTCATTTTGAGGTGATTTTGCTGTGTAATTCCCATATTAGCAAAATAATCTACTACTTTGTCGTTTCCTCTGAACACATGAGAAACGATGAAGTCAAGTTGAGAAAGCCTAACCACACGCCCACGGAGGAAGGAATTTTATTTGAAGCATATGCACCAAGACCTGGGAATCAAGCTCAATGATGATCTATAAATTTGAGAAACTCTTAAGACGTATCGGGTCTAATCCATTAAATAATGTAATATAGTTGCTTCCATATCCAAGGCCATTCCATGCTGAAAGTGCGAGCTAAGTATAGAGTAACATTGCTGATCTCTCAAAACGCAAGCCCTTTCAATTCCAGGATTGCCTTTACTTGCCCAATCACATTTAAGTTTGAGCTTGCTCGAAGGAGGGAACAACCATTTAATCAATTTGTGAGGTTTGGGATTTAGGGGCTGAATGCAAAGCTGAATAAAATCACTAACCTCTTCGGAAATAGGAGAAAACACGTCACAATGGGAATATGAAAATGACTTTTATGCAAAGAGGAAGGGAGAGGGGCAAGTGTTATCATATTTTTTTCGCATCTAGCCAACAAGTTATCTCAGAAAATAACAAGTGAGACGTGCTTGGAGACAAACGAAACATATGCATCATAGCATTGCAAGTTAAGAAACCTGACAAAGCACAATAAAGGAGACTCGATAACCCAAAATCCCAGCCCATTGTTGCCCAACTCCAAAAGCAAAAGTACAAAATTCAATTTTCGTAGCTTGGGTAAAGTTTGTAATACTACTCATCTCTTCAAGCCAAAAAAAAAAAAAAAAACCCCCAAAAACTGACCTCCAAATTTATTGAAATTAATGCAGTTCATTATTGATAGATCATATATAAATAATAATAATAATAATAATAATAATACTATTGTAAAGCGGAAGGATAATGATTTAATGATGTTTAGTTGAGTTTAACATCCTCATGTGTGTAACTCTAAGTTGCATGTCGAGTATTTGGACAAAGCTCAAAGAGATGGCCAGAACATAAATAAAAACAACTAGATAATTCGAAGAGAGAAGCATCCCAAATCTAGCTCTAATACTAAGGATCCAACCTAAAACCATACGGCAACAGTTAGAGCAGGCCATTCAACTAATATGTTAGTTTGGGAAGCCCTACTAAATCGATGTGGGATGTAAAATGCTCCATTAGATGGTTAGGACAAAGATCATAGATGACCAAATGACATAGAGTCGACTCAAGGTGAGAAAAGGGAGGCTTCCCAGAACCTTGGCCTAATATCAATTTAGGATGATTCAACCTAAAATCATATCGCTGTAGGAGTAACACTTTTGAGACTTTGACTATTGTGCTAGTTTAGGAAGCCCCATAAAACCCATGTGGGACTTAACCTTGACACTTCCTTATTTGATCGAGGACTTGAACTATTGTCATTTTACCTATCATAAAATGGTGGCCTAGTACAAGAGCCTTCAGTTAATATGGCATCTAGTTAGGGTGAGGTTGCGTGCTCTTACTTCAGTTTCTCCTCAGATGTTTCCATGAGTTGAACTCCGGGTCTCCATCTGGTTATGGTAAAGTTCATACCCTTTTTTCCCTTTCTTCTCTATTTCATATATTCTTCAAGTTTACTCATGTTTGTATGAACTTAGGCCGAAAGATAAGCTTTGGTCATATGTGCTGACTACAATCTTTTGTAAGATCTTAAATGAAATATCTGGTACATAAATAATAATGATCGAAATAAGTCAATGAGCAACACAGAACTTTATGCTTTGGGAAGATTATTTCCTTGGTAAATCTGTGAAGCAATAAAAGGAAAGGTCTTTTAGGCACAAAGTGTGATACAAAGTGATGGGGGCTGATGTTGCCACATTGAAGAGGAAGAAAGGTTTTTTTCCCCTCTATTAATGAAAATATTGGTTCTACTGTAGAGTTTAATAACCTGCTTAAAGTCTGCTGGATGAAAAAGAAAAAAAAAAAGTATGTACAAATTCAACTATTTTTATTTACTTTTTCCCTGAATTTTGAAATTCACATTGGTACTTGGAATATATCCCACATTTTGTGTCCTTGGACGATGCTGCTATTAAAGGTTAAAGATATATTTTGAATCTCAAGGTGATTAATTGTTGTTATAATCAAATGTACTTATTTCATAAATAATGATTTGAATTGCTAATTGCTTTCTTCATGCTTTCCTTGCTTACCAGCAAATTAATAATCTTAACTGGTGTGGATTTGTTGTCTGGATAGTTTCGGGTAGGGTTAGAGTTGCCGTGAGATTGCGACCACGGAATGCGGAAGAGTTGGCTGCAGATGCAGATTTCGCCGATTGTGTAGAAATACAACCAGAGGTGCTCAATATTATTCCTCATTTAGGTTACAGTGATAGATGTTTATTTTATGTACATGTTTTGAGTTTTTGCATTTACTCTGGGTAGCATATTGTGATGTGATTTTCTTTCTTTTGTTATACCAGCTTAAAAGGTTGAAACTTCGGAAGAACAACTGGGATTCAGATACATTTGAATTCGATGAGGTGCTCACTGAATTCGCATCACAGAAACGTGTATATGAAGTTGTTGCAAAGCCCGTTGTGGAGGTACGATGCATTTGTGGTACATTGTTTTATTTGGCATTGAGTGTCCTTGCCTTAAGTTCTATTTTGTCAATTATTGATTTTGTTCCTAGATGTAGAAGATTTATGCGGCTGATGAACCCTAGGTTTAGTGGTAACGAGGAATTGATAGATTGAGAGGGAAAGAAGTGTATTTTATTGAAATCAAAGAGACAAACAGACACCCCAGGTATTCGAGAGATCTGGTTCTCTCCCAGAGCCAAAGCTTAGTACCAATTATTTCTCGATATCCCTACACACTCCATTCTCCCCCTTTTATTGCTCACCTATTACCATATAAGATTCCTCCCATACAAGGTAATTATTAAGTAGGTAATTATGGCTGATAGAGCTTTTCTATTCTCATCCAACATCTTTCTCAAAATATTCCGTAAATCAAGGTAATTAGTAGCGGTCGTTTCCTTTCTTGCGACGTGCATAGGTGTACCTCATTGGTGGTCTATCATTAACGGCCGCCCAAACTTTCACCTTGTCTTCAAGGGAAAACTAAGGAAACTGTTGTTGAATGGTTTCAAACTTTTCATTGGATCAGAACTTCAACAAGAGTAGTACCACCAATGTCCAAATTGCGTACTCCTAGAACTTTAACAGGCTCTACTAACAATTCTAGGTCAGACGACAATTGTGGTGGCAAGAGGGGAGAAGAATTAGTCACCTCGGCGAAGCTGGGATACATAAAAGACTGGGTCGACGGATGAGTTGGGAGGTAAAGACAACTTGTACGCCACTGTGCCCACACAAGCCAGAATTTCAAATGGTCCATAGAATCGCGGAGTGAGTTTTTCGTTGCATCGTGTTGCCAAGGATTTCTGTCGATAAGGTTGTAACTTCACGAAAACTTTCTCCCCCACCTCAAACTCTTCATCTTCTCGCTTCGCATCGGCCATGGTCTTCATCTTTTGCTGGGCACGCAAGAGATGTATTTTGAGCTCGTCTAATTGGGCGTCGTGATCTTCCAAGAGTTGCTCTACTGAAGATACTAAAGTACCCCCTGTTTTGTAACAGATGAGGGGTGGCAGATCCTGCCCATAGAGTGCTTTGGAAGGGGGTACAATTAATGGTGTTATGGTATGTGGTATTATAGCAGTATTCCGCCTAGGCTTTCCATTTGCACCAAACTTGTGGTTTCTCTGAGACGTAACATCGTAAATATGTCTTTAAGTAGTAGTTCACCACTTCAGATTGCCCGTTCGTTTGAGGATGATAAGCTGTACTATGGCGCAACTCTGATCCCTGTAGGTGAAATAATTCTTTCCAAAAATGACTTAGAAAAACTTTGTCGCGATCAGAGATGATAGTGTTAGGTATCCCATGCAGGCGCACGATTTCTCGAAGGAATAGCTCCGCCACTGTTTGAGTTGTAAACGGATGTTTCAATGGCAAGAAGTGGGCATATTTGGTCAACTTGTCCACCACCACTAGTATCGTATCCATATCTTTTGACTAGGGCAACCCTTCTATAAAATCCATGGACCATGGTTAAATCTTCCCATACCTGGTCAGGTAAAGCCAGGGGCTGTAGCAACCCCGCCGGTGACATGGTCATAGATTTGTTTCTTTGACACACATCACACTGCTGCACCCACTTGGAAACGGCCTCGCGCATGCCTACCCAGAAAAAATCAGTGGCTATTCTCTTATAAGTGCGTTCCTCCCTGGAATGGCCACCCATAGGAGATGAGTGATGCTCCTTCAGAATAGAGGGTAGCATGGTGGAATTTTTGGGCAACATCAAATGCCCCTTGTAGCAAACTCGACAGGTCACCCTTGACTTTCGTTAGAAATTCATCTCTATCAATTTTTCGCTACAATGTCTCACAAGGTAGCCATTGTATGCCAACAAGTTGGTTTAACTCCAGAGGAGGTTGCACCGTCCATAATGCTTCAGCTACCTTGTTGCTCGCACCTGGTTTATATTGAATGTAAAAGTTATATCCCAATAGCTTGGCCATCCATTTTTGATAGTCCGGTGCCACAATTCGCTGCTCTAATAAGTGCTTCAAACTTTGTTGATCAGTGCGAACTAGGAATTTTCTCCCAAACAAGTATGGCCGCCATTTCTGAATGGCTAAGGCAATAGCTATTAATTCTTTTTCATAGATCGAATGTAGCTTCGCCCGTTGCCCTAGCACCTGGCTATGGTAAGCCACCGGTTGTTCTTCTTGCATCAAGACGACACCTAACCCATACCCAGATACATCGGTTTCAATGATGAATTGCTTCGTGAAGTCTGGGAAGGCTAAAACAGAAACCCTGGTCATAGCTTTTTTGAGAGCCTCAAATGCCTCCATAGTTGCCGTATTCCACCCGAAGCGGTCTTTCGTCAATTGCTCCGTAAGAGGCCTCGCAATCGACCCATACCACTTGACAAACTTACGGTAATACCCCGTAAGTCCCAGAAAGCCTCGCAACTCTCGAATTGACTGCGGTACTGGCCACTTGGGCATGGCTTATATTTTGGAATTGTCCATCTCTACACTGTCGCCTGATATCACATGTCCCAAATATTACAAATGGGTACAAGCAAAGGAGCACTTCACAGACCATTGCCAAGTGGTGTGCGTGTTCCGCCATACTACGACTGTACGCTAAGATGTCATGAAAAAATACTAACACGAAGTGACGAAAGTGTGGACGAAAGACTTGATTCATGAGTGCTTGAAATGTTGCGAGTGCATTAGTTAGCCCAAATGGCATGACCAAGAACTCGTAATGACCTTCATGGGTTCTAAAAGCTGTCTTGGGGACATCCTCGGGCTGTACTCGGATCTGATGGTACCCAGACTTCAAGTCAAGCTTGGAGAACACCGTCGCTCCATGTAACTCATCCAATAACAAATTGATTACTGGTATGGGAAATTTGTCGGCCACTGTCTCCCTGTTCAAGGCTCGATAGTCCACATAGAATCTCCAGCTCTCGTCTTTCTTTTTTACTAGTAAGACCGGGCTTGAAAATGGGCTCACATTGGGCTGTATGATCTTGACCGCCAACATTTCCCTTACTAACTGCTCAATCTCCTCCTTTTGCCTCTGGGGGTAACGGTAAGGGTGTACGCTGATAGGTGAGGTCCCTTCTTTTAAAGTTATGGCATGCTCCTTTCCACGGAATGATGGTAATTCCATGGGCATCTCAAACACTTCCTTGTAATTTTCCAATACCTCCTGGATCTCATGGGGGATAACAACCTTCTCTTCTTTCACAACCCCTACAACACCAAGACCCACTACATACCCACATCCTTCATGTCTAATGGTGCGAAACATGGCTTTGAGGGATCCCCGTGTTTTGTGCAGAGGGATCCCCTTGTAAACTTACTGGTGTATTTCCCACATTGAATTTCATAGAATGAGTCCTCCAATTAATGTGAGTCACCCCCAAAGTCTCTAACCATTGAATTCTCAGGATGACGTTAGTACACCCTAGATCCAAAGGTAGAAAGCCCTCCACTATGTTTACCCCTTGTAAAACCAGGCCTACTCCTTGGCATATCCCTTGAGTTTTGGTGGTCGAGCCTGTTCCCAAAATCACCCTGTAAGGTTCTGTATTAGTGATGGGGAGCTTCAAGGCTGATACAAGCTCGTTGGAAATAAAATTATGTGACGCCCCATTGTTGATAAGTACGACCACCTTCTGGTTACTAATCTCGCCCGCCAATTTGAGCATTTTGGGTGAGGTGAGTCCTACTATTGAATTTAAGGACACCTTTATCACCTGATTTTTGAGCTTCCTCCACTTCCACTAACTTGGTCTCTTGTTCCTCTTCTTGAATCTCATCTTCCGCCGCTTGTGTCTTCGCTTTATATTCTTGGAGCAGAACCACTTGTAGTTTTTGCTTCTTGCAACGATGTCCTGGTGAAATTTTTTCGTCACATTTATAACAAAGACCACGATCTCGCTTATACTGCAATTCCGCCTCCGTTAATCTTCGAAATCCTCCCCCTTCGTGAGCCTTTGTTGGAGCCGTGGTTTCCATTGTCGTAGTGCTTCGTCCTGTCGAAGTTCTGACGGGTGGGTAATTAGATTGCCCAGGCCCACGTGAATAAATGGGCCCAATTGAGGCCCAGTTACCCTTGAGCTCTAAATTTTTCGCTTCAATTTTCATTGCCAGGTCTATAGTGCTTTCAAGCTCGTTTGGGCCCAATAACTTCAACTCAGCCCTAATGTCACTCCTTAGCCCATTTATGAATGTGGACTCCAACACTTGTTCAGAGAGGTCTTCTAATGTTGAGGCCAATTGCTCAAACCTTCTTCTATAGTCCCTCACTGTTTCACTTTGCCTCAGAGTCAGGAACGCCTCATATCGTGAGCCATTGGGAAGAGATCGGAATCGCAGTAGGAGCTGCGATTTGAGTTCCTCCTAACTCAGGAATGGCCTTTTCTTGTTCTCCCATCCAAACCAGACCAGAGCTTCTCCTTCAAAGTTGATGATGGCCGTCTTTAGCTTCTTTGCGTTGGTTAAGCGGTGCAAGGCAAAATATCTCTCTGCCTTTAGTATCCATCCATTGGGGTTCTCTCCGTCAAAGGAAGAGAGTTTGATTCTTCTAGGTCGGAGGTCCCATCGCAAAGACAGTGTCCATTCCTTGCCATGGCTGTTGTTGGTGGCGCTGCTCGCCTATTTCGGTATTGACGCCGTGCCTTGCGATGTCGTTAGCGGTCATCGATCGCCTAGATTGCATCGCGACGTTCTTCACCTGTCCCGGTACCCTCGCCGATGCCCGTCGCACGTCGTCTGACAACCTCGCGATGTCGTTCACGCTCATCGATTGTCCAGATCTCGTTGGCGGCGTTGCTCGCCTGGTCCGGTGCCCTCGGCAACGTTGGCGCATGTCGTCCCGCCGCCTTGCAACGTCGTTTGCGGTCCTCGTTCCCCTAGATGTCGTCGTCAACTCGATTCTGGCCCTGGGCTTCACTTTCTTGTGCTACTTCATTCTGAACCTTCAGGAGCTGGTCGATTTTTCCAACGAATGTTGCGAGTCCTTGCTCCAGATTAGGTATTTTCATCATCTCCTTCTTGATTGCTCCTAACTCCTGCACTGTGTTTACGGTTCTTTCTACTGTTTCAACCCTAGCATCCATCCTTGTCACCATAGGCCCAGAATCTGTTTTGATGCCAAATGATGAACCCTAGGTTTAGTGGTAACGAGGAATTGACAGATTGAGAGGGAAAGACGTGTATTTTATTGAAATCAAAGAGACAAACAAACACCCCAGGTATTCAAGAGACCTGGATGATAGACTACCAATTAGGTACACCTATGTACGTCGCAAGAAAGGAAATGACCGTTACTAATTACCTAGATTTACGGAATATTTTTGGGAAAGATGTTAGGTGAGAATAGGAAAGTTTTATCAGCCATAATTATCTAGTTAATAATTACCTTGTATGGAAGGAGTTTTACATGGTAATAGGTAGGCAATAAAAGGGGGAGAATGGAGTGTGTAGGGATATCGAAAAATAATTTGTATTGAGCTTTGGCTCTAGGAGAGAATCAGGTCTCTCGAATACTTGGGGTGATTGTTTGTCTATTTGATTTCAATAAAATACACGTCTTTCCCTCTCTATCTGTCAATTCCTCGTTACCACTAAACCTAGGGTTCATCAGCGGCTCTATCCTGCATCCCCTGTTTGTGGCAACTTACAAAGGTGCAATGCATTAAGCCCTCTGCCAGGGAATAAAACGACAATGATATATGGTTGTCAGGGTGGAAACATACTCTTGGCCATTTCCAGTCGCCTCTGACTTGCAGTATGAAAAATACTGTGGGCATGCTGGACTGTTTTATAGAATATGTTTACACTTTTGGTGATATAATCTGATAGATGTTAGTTCTGATATGTTATCGAAGGCAATATTTCCTGGAACCTAGAACTAAATATGCGGCCATGGTTCAACATTTGCCAAAAAATGTGACACGCGAGGGGTAGAGTTCTATATATATGAAACAGGCGAAAGTTGTTTTAAGATACTCATCTGTTATAAGTGGAGGTTTAATTTGAGTATTAAATGATTGATAGCACAAGTAATCAATCATAATTATGCTAATCTCTGTGTTTATTCCCTCTAATTTTAAAACTTTTTTATCTTGCAAATGCCTTTAGAAACAACCTCATTACTTACTTCAAGACTAATAAATCTTGAAATTGATTCTACAACTCAAAGTTGGCAGCTATATTGTAAGCTGTCAAACACAAGAATTTTTGTGTGAAGTTCCGCAGCATCGTATGAGATTATAAGCAATCTATTATCCATGCAACAACTGATTTCTTAGCTTTGTTGTTGACACTACTCAATGTGATTATACAATGTACTGAATGGCTGTTGTTTCATTTTCTTAACAGTCATATAGAAAAGTTTTTAGGGAGGAAGAGAATATTTTGTTATTATGTAATATGTTCTATTCAATAAGGCTTTACATTCTCTATTGTATAGCTATAGCTTTGGCAAATTAAGAAGAATATCACCCTAATAAATGAGATAATAAAAAGAAAACAGAAGCTAACAAATTGGTCATCATGACCTAAATAGGAAATATAACCTAAATACTAAATGGTAAAAATGCATTAATGGAAATATTAAATATTTCAACATTCTCCCTCAAGCTGGGGTGAAGATGTTTCGGAATCCCAACTTGACAAGAGTAAAAATGGAAAAAAAAGGTTGTTGCTGGAAATAATGGCAGATATAGGAAGAAGATAAGTGTCGGGCGATTAAAGGTGACAACTAGAACGTCGGGCGACATTTGACAAAAACTGGAACACTGGGTGACCAACGGCAACAACTGAAATGCCGAGTGAACAACGATGAACGCCGGGCAACCAACGACAACAAGTTAACTGGAACGCTGACGACCTTCGTGAGAGAGATGGCGAGATAGAGGGGCCAACATGAGGTGAAGGAGAAGACAGGTTTCTGTGGGACAGAGGGTGCAACAAACGGCGGTGGTTCGGCGCCACGGAAAGGCGGTGGCCGGAAGGTAGTGAGGCGCCGAGGGGTAGGGTTTTCTACCCTCACGCCTCCTGTTATTTTTCTCTCTTTAGGGTTTGATTCCAAAAAGGATTTTGGGGAGGAAGAGAATATTTTTATTATGATGTAATAATTCTATATAATAAGGCTTTACACTCTTTATTATATAGCCTAACGATGGGCTAAATTAGGAAGAATATTGCCCTAATAAATGAGACAATAAAAAGAAAACAAAAGCTAACAAATTGGTAAGCATAACCTAAATACTAAATAAATAATGCATTAATGGAAATATTAAATAGTTCAACAATATGTAATCCTGTAGCTCTCTAAAATTATTTTTTGTTCATTTTTTTTCCTTCTAGAGTGTTCTGGATGGTTACAATGGGACAGTGATGGCTTACGGTCAGACGGGAACGGGGAAGACTTACACTCTTGGACGACTGGGTGATGAAGACACCGCTGCTCGTGGTATCATGGTTCGTGCAATGGAGGATATACTTGCAAATCTCTCTCCAGAGACTGATTCCGTTTCACTTTCATACTTGCAGGTTGTTTATGTTCTTAGTAAATGTATTAGTGTCTTAGTGTCATCTAATTTTGTTTGTGCCTGTGTTCATTTTGTTTTTCGTTGTTTAGCCCTGTGAAATATTGATATAGCCTTCAACTCTTTATTGACATTCTTTATTAAAAATAATATTGGCAGCTTTATATGGAAACCATCCAGGACCTCCTTAATCCAGCAAATGACAATATTTCTATTGTTGAGGATCAAAAGACAGGTGATGTTTCTTTACCGGGGGCAACTGTTGTGGAAGTACGAAATCAGCAGAGTTTTTTAGAGCTATTACGGTTGGGCGAAGCTCATCGATTTGCTGCTAACACGAAGCTGAATACCGAATCTTCTCGTAGCCATGCGATCCTCTTGGTGAATAAATTAGTGGATTTTATAATTATGATTGAATATGTCCATGCATCAACTCCTTATTTCATCTTCCTGGTATATCCATATCAATGTAGGTACACATCAAGAGGTCTGTACTGGGGACCGAGGGTGTCTTTTCAACTGAAAATGAAAATACTTCTCACTTCACAAATACTCTTAAGCCACCCATAGTTCGGAAAGGCAAACTTGTTGTTGTTGATCTTGCTGGTTCTGAGCGTGTTCACAAGTCAGGTACATTAGATAAATCAAACTTTCTTTGTATATTAGGTTTGATTTGTAAACTCCTAATTTATTTCACATAGTGCTTGGTGGAAATGTGAATGTTATGGTGGAGAAGAGAATTAAATAGGTATGTGCATATATGATAGAGGTTAGGAGTAGTGCTAATCGAGGATAAGATGAAAAAAATCATTTAAGATGGCTTAGGCGTGTGCATAGAAGACATTCAGAAGCACTTAGGAAGTGTCATGTGATTCAGGTGGAAGGTGAGCAAGACGCAGACCTATGAAAACTTGGGCAGAGACACCTAGAAAGGACTTTATTTCATATTATCCAATGATGGAGGCCATTCCCCTAAAACAATTTCTTTTTAATATACGTATATGTAGTTGACTATACTTAAGTTAGACACTGTTTTCTTGTCCATTTTCTATGCAAAGAATGTCTTGAGCACTTATGAATTTTAGTTTCTATAGCTCAATGCAAAATGCTTTTAGCCATTACTGGAATGTGGTACTGTGTTTAATATCAAAATTTTGGGTTATTTGCTGTACATTTGACCATAGCCTATCCTCTTGAAAAGAAGATAAAAATAAAAAATATAAAACATGGCCTCTTTGTGTAGGAATGTTTGTTTAGATGCTGTCGTGTAAAGATTTTTCCTCATTGGTATCAATAGGAATGTGTTATAAATTATTAACATGCCTAACCGAAGTGATAGACTTTTCCAATATCCAAGTTGAGATTTTCCACGTGAAGACATGTACTACTGTAGGATAATGAATATTTTAGTGCCCCCTCAGAAGAGGGAGAGCGAGACAAGAGAATAGATGGAGAGCGAGACAAGAGAATAGATGCCTGGAAAAGGAAGGATGCCAAAGAAGATGGTAGTAATTCCATTATGTATCACCAGACCGCGAGCCTATACTTTTCAAATTTCCATGTCTCACAACTTTTCTTGTGCTGGAATGTGACAAAGAGGGATGATCATTGATATTACCTCCACTGGGAAAAAAAATATTTTCTGCACGTGGTCCTTAAGATGTAGGCTGTAAAAGTCTTCGATTGTCAATGCCATTTCCCTTTACTTGATCATTTGAAGATGAGTGATTCTATTTCTTGTTTCGATTGTCAATAGCGTTTCCCTTTACTTGATCATTCAAAGATGAGTGATTCTATTTCTTGTGTTTGGTCTTTGACTCGATTTTTTGTTTGAATCTTGACATCCATGATCCAACAAAACATAGCTTTAGCAGTCAGCTATAGTTTATTGATTTTGGCACAGTATTGTGGTTTTTACTCTGTTTCTGCATATGGGCTCTGAGATAGCTTTGACCGCTCATTTAAAAGGACGAAAACTCCTGATTAGGTCTGTATTTCCAGTCAACATCCTCATGCCAGTAACGACATTTGAAGAAAATGGTGGCCAAAACTATTTGTCTTAAAACTTTTATCACCTTTCTTGTGCTTAAAGATTTGCAAGGTCGTCTTTGTTTTTGGATCATGGTTTCCTACAATGTTTAACAGTTTGGCTTCGTATGTATGATGAAACTTCTCTTCCTTTGGCAGGAAGTGAAGGACATATGTTAGAGGAAGCCAAGTCTATCAATCTCTCACTAAGTGCATTAGGGAAGTGCATTAATGCTTTGGCAGAAAACAGTTCCCATGTACCTGTTCGAGATTCAAAGCTTACAAGGTTGCTCAAAGACTCATTTGGAGGTTAGTTGTATATTTCACATTTAAAGAGACTCGACTTCTATTTTTTAACTTGACTGGAGCGCTTGACATGATGGCACTGTTACAAGGGCTTCTTCTCTAGACAGTCGATCATCTCTTACCATAGATGCCAATTTTTGGATCTTAATCAGTTCCGACCCGGACAACAAATGTCATTCTCTTTTGTTTTTATTGCAGGCACATCAAGAACTTCATTAGTTGTGACTATTGGCCCATCACCACGCCATCGAGCAGAGACAGCAAGTACCATATTGTTTGGACAAAGGGTAAACTGTTTCATTTTGGGGCTTTTAGAATCACTTTTTTCGTTTCTTTTCCTTTTCTTTGGGTTCCGGGGGATGGGGGAGGTTTTTCTTTTTCCTTTTCCTTTCATTCTTAATGTCTCGCTCTCCTTCCCTCTTCTGCATATTCTTGTTTTTTTTTTCGGTTCAAATGTTGTCACGCACTGTCACTGGGAGCATCTCTCCTCGACTTTTTTGGAGGAGTTTGAGATCTCTTAATTTTTATACATGCTTTGATGCGCCTTGGGTACAATGGTAAGGTTGTTCCATTGTGATCTGGAGGTCTTAGGTTAAAATCTTGGAAATAACATCTCAGTATGTAGGGGTATGGTTGTGTACATCTGAGGCAATGGTGGGGGTTTGTGTATTGAGCTGCCCTTTTGCTTTGACGCGCCTATTTTTTTTTTTTTACTTGGCATAAAAATAAAAAAGTACCACTTGCAGTCAGGATTTGAACAAAAAGATAGTGTTGTTTGGTTGGTGTGCGCGCATGTGCTTCTTTGCTGTTATGCTATGCTGATTTGTTCTTTGGATGACATAGTTGAACCTTCCCATTCCATGAAGAAAGATAAATATGTAACTTGCAATGAGTACTCCCCAACTTTTAACAGGCTATGAAGGTGGAGAATATGTTGAAAATTAAGGAAGAATTTGATTACAAAAGTTTGTCAAGAAGGCTTGAGGTGCAGCTTGACAAACTCATTGCTGAAAATGAAAGACAGCAAAAAGCTTTTGAGGATGAGGTTGAAAGAATAAAGTTAGATGCACAAGCACGCATTTGTGAAACTGAAAGAAACTATACAGAAGCCTTGGAGGTAAGCTTGGATATGTCTCTATGTTGTTACCGCAATAATTCTAAAGTAACCTGGCTTTTGTTCAAGGCACATTGCATCACTTTTGCTTCATTTGTGATCTATCTGTAGGCTCTCTATGGTGTCGGTATATTGCAATATATTTGTAGTACTGGCATGCGGTGCCTGATAAAAGTTTAGAAGGAAATATTGCTCTTATCTTGCTGTTATAGGTTATTTTGTTTGAAATTTAAGAAAACTACCAGTTTTTCTTCTTTGTTTTTATAAGCAGGGAAAACTTCTATATTTGATCTTGACTTGAAAGATCTTGGTACCTGTACACAATGTAAGATATTGTAGATATGTCAAACATTTCTGACATTTTTTCAAATTATATATTCAAATATTTTTCCTATCATCAAATCAAACAAAATCTTGATTAAACTCTCAGTATTAACTACGAACTTTGTGGAACACAGGACCTTGTAAATGATCGAGGTAATGCCAAATATTGTATTTTACTTCAATAGTTTTGTATTTTACTTATATGTTTGGATTCTAGATGTGAACATATATGTACCGATTGCACATAGCATAAAATTATTTAAACACATTATTTACATGGGTTTATGCCACTTGGAACCCCTGAACATTTACTGAGAAACCGCTGGACCATGTAATGTTATAAATACCATTGACATCCCTTCCTAGAGAATTTTATTGTTAAATTTCAAATTCACCTACACTTTTTGCTAACTTTGACTAATTAAATAGTGAAAATAAAGTTATATGTACTGATTGTCATTTCCCCACCGTTCCTTTTTTATTTATTTATTTGTTGTTAATTTTTTTTCTTTTTTTTTTTTTCTCATTTTCATTTTCATTTTCTTTCCTCTTCCCCAACCCCCTCCCTCCCTCCATAGCTTTAACACTAAACTTTGCAACTCACAAAACCCCCCTCTGCACCCTGATCATCTGTGGACCACCAATGTGAAACCCTCTCAGACCCCCTTGAGTTGAGCTCCAGCCTCAAGCCCATGCCCCTGAACTGAGGCCTAGTGGGAGGGAAGAAGTAATGCGGAGATTCTATAAACTTACACTGTAGCTTTTGCGACCTTGTCAGGTAATTTTGCTGGTCAGATTTGAGAGGGAAGAGAGAATAAAGGAGATAGAAAAGGTAGTGTTTAGTGGGCGCCAAATCTGAGAGAGGAGGGATGGGTTTTGATGGTGATGGTGATGGTGATTTTAGGGGATGCAGCAATTTAGTCATGGGATGCTGCAAGCCCATCAATTTACGGGTAAACTTGTCAATGAGATATTTACGTTAGCCATTTCCTAAATGGAAGGGTATTCAGTATGGCCGATCAAACATTACAAGCAGTCTGACTTGTGTCCGAGTGACATTAATCCTTACATTCATATGCAGATAACTCAGTCAGACATTAACATTACCAAAGCCCAAAATTCAAATAATGTATCATCCTTTTCTTTTTTCATTTTTGGTACATAAGACAATTAAAATAAGAAACTAAGGGCAGTGATCAAAGGATTCAGCCTTTATGTTCGCAAGCACTGAGCTAGACATATCCTCCGGAGGGCTCTTGAAGATCTTGAATTCCGTGTCTCCATCTGCTCCTTTCCTAGCCAGAAAATCAACACACCTATTTGCTTCCCTGGTGTGTACTGAAGGACGTAATTGTTTGACTATACCTCTTGCCGTCTTCAACCCAAGGATTGAATCTGTGGGTTTTTGGGTAGTCTTCCATGATAAGTTTGACAGCTTCTTGTGAGTCTATTTCCATGATCACTCTTGGGATCTCTCTGGACAATGGCTCTCCGATCCCATTTTGGATGCTCGTAATTTCCGCTTCAAGATTCATACAGGATGGGATGAAGCCAATGTAGCCTCAAATCCCGACTCTAGCGTAGTCCCTAGCATAGCCTCCACTTCCTCCTCTACTGGGGTCAATTTTAGGACTACCATCCGTGTTAAGCTTCTAGAAACCTGCATTATGACAAATCCAATGATTTCCAACTGGAAATTCTACCATCCAAAAGGTGTGGGTTAAGGAAGAAGGCTTTTCGAAGCTCCTCGGCTAGCCGAGTTACTCGGAAAGCGGTAATAAGGGGTTTATTGGGGGCACTCTCAATAACCTCCTTGTTACGGTCTTTTCACACCTTCCACAGATAGTAGCCATGAACAGATAAAGCTTTTAGAGTTAAGATTCCTCCCTTTCAGATTCATTTGGACCCAATCAAGAAGGTCCATTCTTTGTCCCTCTTGGAGTTTTTTAGATCCCCAAAACTACTGCCAGATCTTTTGAGCTTTGGGCAGTCTCTTAAGAGATGCTCCATATTTTCAGGGATTCCCAAGCACCTTGACATTGAGCCGAGGTGGAGTTACTCCTACGGTCCCTGAATTCATTGGCAATTATTTTCCGGTTGGAACAAGCCATGGAAAGGAATTGAAGTTTTGAGGGCCTTTAATTGTCCAGATCCATTGCCAATTTTTGTCTTCTAGAGTTTCTTCCAGATTTTGCATTATGTTATAGGCCAAACGAACCTATGGTAAATTTCCCCTTGTATTCGGGTCTCCAGATGGGTGTATCTTTCATCGAGTTATTTGGAGGGCCCATTTATTGGATCATTTGCCTTTGGTGCTCACTTAAGAGCTGTTCTATTGGCAATATGAACGAATTCCCATTTTCATTTATGATATTAGGTACTTTGAGGTCATAAGCATTTTGAATGTTTTCATTCCCCGAAGGACCCTCACCACACCACCAAGCAGTCCATAGGTTTACCATGATACCATCCCGTACTTTCCTTTATGTGCATTTGATAAGTCTCCTTTGATGTAAAAATGCCTTTCCTAATGTGGAAGGCTGCAGTTCTCTTAATCCAAGATCTGGGACGCCCATCCAATTTGTATTTATCTTTCGAAATGTCAAACCCATAAAGATTGGGAGTCGGAGATGATATTCCAACCAATTTCGGCAGTGAACACTAAGTTATTTTCTTTGGCTTTTCCTATCCCCAATCCCCCTTTTGTCTTTGGCTTTACAAACAATATTCCAGTTTAAGAGGTGAAAGTTCTTTTTATTGTCCAGTTACCCCCACAGAAATCTTCTTCTTTTGCTTATGTAGGTCCTATTTTACATGCAGGTAAATATTATATTCACACACACACACACACACACATATATGGTGCATAACTATTAAAATACACGAAATACTGGAAAAAGTTCAAACCCTGAAAACTTTAATGTTGGAGAGAGCTGAAATTTTTGAGGAATATGGAAAATATTAATAAAAAGATAATGGTATACTGAAAAAAAATTGTTTATGGTTGATTTTGTTTTTATTTGTATACTACTCACGTACTTGGTTTCAATGTATTTCCTAAATTCTTCCGAAATATTACTTCCAATATCCACATTGCCCTGCAGAGTGAGAGGATAAAGTGTCAGATGGATTATATGGAATCAATTAAGAAGCTTGAGGAGAAATGGATGATTAATCAGCAAAAGCATGCCAGTAACGGCTTCAATGGTGGCACTTATGGTGGAGAGGTAATACGGTGTTGGATCTATATTTTCATATGTTATGCTTTTCTCACCTCAGCCCCCATTCTTTTCCTTTTATTGGGCCACTCGCATGCTCATTCATTGTGTTTGATGCTTTCTGAATTAATGATGTTGTTGTGGAGATAAGCACCGTCTTTTATTGGACAAATTCATGATCAACTTTTTATCTAGCCTACATTATTGGTTATTTTTTGCTTGTTTTGTTATCCGAGATGCTCTTGTGTGACTGGTAAAGATAAAGTTCTTATTCTTTGTATGTATATTTTCACTGAGAAGCACCATTGAAATGTATATGCATTCCTCACAAAGCATTTAACAGACTTAGCAGTCCCGTATTTTCTGGGGCTGCCCTTTTGAGTATGTAGAAATCCAATGGGCCTCTGTCTTAAAAGACGCCTTGTAAGATTAGGATTGCTCTAGACTTTATATATAGCTCAGGATCAGGTAACACAAGCGATGCAGGATTCAACACACTCCCTCACAAGTAGGGCGGACTTTTGACAAACCACTGTGATCGGATATCGGAGGAAGGGTCCAACATTGATGTGGGATTCAACATGCCTCCTCACGAGCACTGTGGAATTTTTGACAAACCGTTGTGAATGGATATCGGGGGGCCCAACATTGATGTGGGATTCAACACATTGAATATTAGACCAATGTGCTGACTCTGATACCATGTAGAAACCTAATGGGCCTAACTCACTCTCACTCTCACTCTCAAAAGACGCTTTGTAAGTTGGAACATTGAAGAATTATCATAGAATAAGATAAAAAAAAAAAATACTCAAATCACAAAATATGAAATGATGTAATATGAAATTATATAATATGAATGAAAACGGCTCCTTTTAGTTGACGACTATCAAAAAAATTAGAAAATGTTACAAAATTGAGATTAACAATATTCAATATAATTTCAAGACATATAAGAGTCCTGACCATATTTCGACTTTGGATCAATCCATAGATACCGATAGAAAATAAATAGGCACTCAAAACAAGTACATGTTCGAGTATCATTACTTAACTCCTTATAAATCTCCATTCATTTAAATATGAACAACAATTCAATCGATTCAATTGGCTAGAGTCTAACAAGTATGGAACAAAGAAATCTATTGATAATAAATAAAAAATGGAACTCCAATATTTCTCGTTGATACATGAATTCAAATAAAATTGAAGCGCAATGAATAAGATTACCCAGATAAAATTCAAATACAATTCATAGGCTTTATATATAGGTCAGGATCAGTTAACACAAATGATGTGGGATTCACCATGCCTCCTCACGCGCAGGGTGGACTTTTGATAAATCACTGTGAACGGATATCGGGAGAAGAGCGAACATTGATGTGGGATTCACCGGAGTACATATCTTTCTTTTGAGGTTGTAATACCTAATTGAATTCATAGACCATTGTTTTCCATGCCTACTTTTTCTTTCCTTTTTGTGTGTCTCACGTGTGCTGGTGTCTGTATAATTTTGTTTTGTATATGGTTGACGTACTACAATAAAATGGCCCTTTAAGCTACTGATCTACCTTCACTTCAATTCGTGCAAAGTTATTGCTTCTTTTTTTTTTTTTCTCAGTTGGCGAAATTAATTATTTGGTCTAATGTTGATTCTATTTCTAAGAAATATGTCTATCTCTAATGTTGAGCTTACTCTTTTAGTCGTAAGGTTGATTTGAAAAGGTAAAAACCTTCTGATGTTAGATTCATGATTATTGGTTGATTCTTTCATAGCTAGTTCATAATTGACTAGGGCTAGTTCATAATTGATTAGCTATTTTAAGTTAACGCTAGTAGATGTGCTACACTTATTTTTTGGTCATTTTCATGACAATTGACATACAGATTCACTACTCCTGAAAGTAGCAACCTTGTCTGCTTGAGATTTTTTTTTTTTTTTTGTAAATAAGTGGGTCACCTAGAACAAGTCACGATCAATTAATGTCTCTAAATCTCTTAATGGTCATCAAACTTATTTGTTGTTAGTACACATATTGAATAATGACAATGGTAACACATTTGATAGAGTGGTCAAGTCAGTATTACGGACAGGGAGAACCTATATATGTATTATAACACATTTTTCAGTTTTGATAGATAGACGAGTCTTACTTGAGCCTGGTTATTATTGAATAAACGTAACTACTACCATAAGTCGACCGTAAATCTGGATATCAAATTAACATTGGAAGGAAGTTTACTCACAAGTCACAGGACAACAAGGCACCCCCACCCTCCACCCCCAAAGAAAGCACTTTTTTTGGTGGTTCCGCTTACATGGTTTGGATGGGTATACTAGGTACGGGCATCAATTGCATTTTGGGCTTCCTTTTCCATCCTCAGCAGCAGTTTACTTTTGAAACCAGTGAAACGCCTAAATTTTTTGTATTCCCAAAAAAGAGAAATGTAGTGAGAAACCCTGGCATCAATCCAACCTTCATATTTTGTTTCCCCAATGCGGATGGAAATTACTTCAATTGCGTATTTACTACCGCAGAAGTAAGGGCACTGCTAAATAGCTAGTTCTCTATTCATTTAGAATCATCTAATTACTTCTGTTTTTGTATGCAGATACATGCAGGCTCTGTTACTGAGGAAGTATCTGAGCTAAAAAAGTTGCTTCAGAACGAAATTTATCAAAGGAAGGCTGCTGAAGAAGAGCTCAACAATCTCAGATATCAGCTACTTCAGTTTACAAATCCTGAGGTAGGGTTTCCAACCAAAGAGACAATTGTGAAGGCCACATTCTTAAATCTCTCAATGCCTAATGACAGGATTGATAATATATAACAGATTGCATTTGTGTACTAGGCTGGTGGAAGGGCAGACTTGTTAGAACTTCATGGAATGCTGGAAGAAGAGACGCACCAGAAAAAGAAACTTGAAGAAGAGGTTATGATTTTAAGAAGCCAGTTGGCACAATTGACATTTGAAGCTGGTCAGGTATGTCATTTCTTATTTCAGAGTCTTCGAACATTTACAGCAGCAACAACTTCCTCGATTTCAAGTCCAACCATGTGGGGTGGGCTACAAAAGCCATTCTACAAAAAAGTAAAACAGAATCACTACATGTTATAGTAGAGCTCAAGGTGCACTTGATAGAATCAAAGGGTTAATAACTTTTGCATGTAGTTGGTACATACTCCATTATGATATTATCATTTTAGTGTGAGAGCCCACTTGCATATTGTAGGCCCCACTCTTTCATAGATACGAAAGAATCATTGTGGATGTAATGAGAAACTTGGTACATCCATCTTTCCGAATCGAAGAAACTGTCTTCTATTGCTACTCATCCTGATCCCATAATGCAACCATAAAAGAGAGCGGATACTGACTAGGGGACATCCATACTATAAAATTAAGGACCCCAAATCCAACGAGTATAGAGTGAAAACCAAGTTTGATAAACAAAGGTACTCGCATAAGAACCGGGGAGGCATATAAGAAGGGCATGAACCAGTTGAAAAGCAAAAAACCGGCTACCAGAAAGCATTTTTCAACCATCACTTTAGCTCCACCCATGGTGGCAAATCAAGATTAAGCTCATTGAAGGCATCCACGCCTTGCAGTTTTTTAAGTGGAGTTAACTTGATGAAATGAGGTCATTAACCTGGTCACTGATGCATGAGCAACCTGCACAACCAGTAGTCAATATTTAGATTTTAAATAGTAAATTTGAGATCAGAATCGAGAACATTCTCCAACCAACGTGTACATGTGTGCTTGTTGAAATAAAGAAGTATATAGAGTCTGAATTTCTTCTCATCTTTTGTTTGGGTAACATTTATTAGATCATGTCAAACAGACATTGATTTCTCAATTTTCCCATGTAACTTGGTTATTTTGATGGAAACAAGGCCGAAAATGTTCTTCAATGGTCTGTAGCTGTGTGGGTAATGTTCTTAATCTTCTATATTCTGTTCCTCAGCTTAGGTATTCACAGCTCAAAGATGGGGGTAATGGCGACAGAGCATCAATATCCAATCTTCATGAACAAGGTACAGAAAAAGTTTTCATAAATTAATTTCACTGAATCATTTCTGAATTTTGAATCATAAATATGCTGTACTTACTCTGGCACATTGAATTGACAGTTGGATTGCAAAAGATCTTGTCATTGCTAGAGTCTGAAGATGCTGATGTACGGATTCATGCTGTGAAAGTTTTAGCCAACCTTGCAGCTGAAGGTGACTGTTTTTTATTTTGTTTTTCCTAAAACATTTCTTTGTTGCAAGCTGATTAAGTGCAAAATGATTACTTCCTTAAACTTTTTTCTTCAATTGGGAGGGAGGGTTGAATGTGAAGGTACATTTATAATCTAATATAAATGGTGCCATATGGTGTCTGAAATGTGGGTGTTTCTCAGCGGTTTTACGTATGAAATTGCAACATGGATGTACATAATTACAACCAACAATAGTTCTTAGATAAAAAGGGCAGCTTGATGCTACAAAGCTTATGCGCGGGGTCCGGGGAAGGGTCGGACCACTTAGGTCTATTGTCAAGCAATGATTCCAATAATTTCAGTTGTTTTTTCAATTTATCGAGTAATTAAGTGTGAGTTTGAGCTGCTTGTTCTCTTTATCTGTTTGGTATTTTTTTTGCTTGTTTGAAAATACCCAGTAGGCATAAAAAATTGAGTTAAGCATGTGTGCTGATGCTTTGACTCTAATTGGCCAATTTAAAGAACCATCACTGTTTATCTATGTCTTTATGCCCTCTAATCATGAACTCATATCTTGACTTGCTGGCTGCCTCTATATCTCCATGTTTCTGTAACATTATAGATATGTATATACTGATACTCCTGACATACTCCATGTTACGTGTTCAATACTTTTCTGAAAATCCAAATGCAACCAGAAAGTGCCTGAGCATATTGGGGGTGCTCGGATATATACTTAGGCACAAGCAGTAAGACTTAGAAATTTTGAATTACTGGGATATGGTCTTTTGAATTAACATTTTAGTTTTTCACTTAAATCACTTGATATTTACGGATCTCTGGTTTGAGTTTTCATTGTTGTTGGGCTTTCATAGTTGAAAGTTCTAGCAGTTGACCTTTTCTGGTCTCTACGGTGGTGTTATATTAGATCTATACATTTTTACCAATCTAAATAAATAATGACCTGCGTAGAGAAAGGACTTGGACATTTTTATATATTGCTTCCTGTTAAATGTTGTTTTTCATTTTTTGAGGTTATTGAGTTCCATGAGTGGTTCACAAACATGGAATGAGTTCATTTAATAATTGTTTTGGATGTATTTTTTTATTTCGAGAACTGATTAGTGTCTACCATCAACTATGCAGAAGCAAATCAGGAAAAGATAGTTGAAGCCGGTGGTCTCACTTCATTACTGACGCTTCTTAGAAGCTTTGAGGATGAAACGATTCGCAGAATAGCAGCTGGTGCAATTGCTAACCTTGCAATGAATGGTAGCTATTTGACCTCTTTGAACCATAAGGTGTGTTTGGGTAAAAGGTATTTGAAAAAGGTATTTCATTTTGAGAAGAGATTTGTGAATTTTCAAAACAAATATTAAGAAAAATTTACAAATCCTTTCTCGAAATGAAAACCTTCTCTGAATACCTCACCCAAACAGACTTGACAATTGACATTTTTCATTAATTTAGGATACATGCCTGTAACCTCTGTCAACACTCTGATCAATGCAGAAGTTACCCTTTTCCATTTTTTCAAGCTTTTCTTATTTCTTTGTTGATTTTTGAAATCTTAATTCAATGATTTGGGTTATGAAAGCTTGAAAGCTGAGACTTCACATGGTGTAATGATGTTTGTGATTCTTATTTATTTTGATATGGGGATTTTTGGCTATTATCTTTATAATATTTTGTGACCATAGATAAGTCTAGAGAGATGCATCAGCTCCCAATCTTTTTCCCAAATATGTCATGTCAGCATGTTGTTGATGTGTCTCAATGGCGTTTCATATCGTTACTGCTCCTTGTATTTCTTTTACTCATCTGGGTTCCCCACTTCCTTAGTCTCACTTTCAGGGATTTACACATTCCTTCTTTCTCTCAGAAGCCAATCAGGAACTTATAATGGCTCAAGGTGGAATTTGTCTGTTGGCAACAACAGCTTCTGAGGCTGAAGATCCCCAGACTCTACGTATGGTTGCTGGAGCTATCGCTAATCTATGTGGCAATGGTATAATACTCATTCTTTGCATTCCTTGTTTTAGTTCTCTCTCTCCGTGATGTGATCTTTCTTTCTTTCTTTTTTTTTTTTTTTTTTGGTTGTCTTAAAAAACACAAAATACGACTATCACTCTTTTAACAACACAACTCAAAAATAGTTTTACAAAACAATGTTCACAATATTCTAACCTACTTTCAATACTATACTTTTATTATTTTATAAATTTATTTTTAACCCTTTTTCTTTTCCGTATCTTTATTTTTTTATTTTTCTACAAATTTTTGCAACCAAATATTTACCAAACAAACATTATTACTCTCTTTTTGTCATCATATTTAAATCAATTACATCACTTTTACTTTCCAATTTTTAACAAGTATTCTCTTTTCCATAACGTTGTCAAAACTAAACAAAACAATTTCTCATAATTTTCAATTTTTTTTTTTTAAATTTTTTCCAAAACAAAACTAAATAGGTCCTTAAGATCTCAATTCCTTTTGGATTTCTTGGTTGTTAAATGAAGGTGAAAAACCCCCAAAGCCTCTGTTCTCTCACCAAAACTTAGTGCGTCCTTCTACTTAATTTTGTCTTGTTCTACTTCTAAAATAGTAATAGTGTAATTCCATCCTAGCTGTTACCATGCCACTTGAAAATAAGGGAATGGTGCATGTGGCAAGCACGGATGGGTTAATCGAATCAAAATTAAGAAGGCTTATTTCAAATTTTGGGGAAATGACAGGGGCTTTTGGGGTCTTTTTGTGCATGTGCTTGTCATGTGGCCCTCTGCCATTTTTTAAATGGCAGGGTAGTGGAAAGGGTGTCATTCCACTGTTTTATAAGTCAAAAAGGGTTTTTTTGAAATTTCGTTGAACGTATGGTGGCTTCTCCGTGGGGGTGGGTGGGGGATGGGGTTCTTTTGGCCTAAATGAAAGAGAATTTGAACATGTGTTTAGATTTATGTTTTCTGTTTTCCTTGGTTATGTATTTTATATATGTACACATCTTTACATCTTTTGATTTGGTTCTTTGTTATTAGTAATAAATGGGAGCTTGAACAAAAACACTTGCCTTCTTCCTCTATGAAGCGAGAAAATATGCACAATCCTATTTGCCAGATTTTCATCCCCAAACATTACAATCTTCGGTCATTGTTTCACTGCTTTTGAGGTGTCCTGGGAATTGAGGACCTCAATGGAATTTGCTTCAAATTTCAATCTAAACGATCAATTGCTGCTCTTCCCAGATAAGCTACAGATGCGGCTGAGTTCTGAAGGTGGGATCAAGGCTCTATTAGGAATGGTGAGATGTAGACATCCGGATGTTCTTTCCCAAGTGGCACGTGGGATTGCAAATTTCGCAAAATGCGAGTCCCGAGCATCTACTAAAGGTAAGCCCCTTGGTCAGTCCCAAAACGGGTTATATTGTATGTAAAATCAACTAGTAGTTTAATTTTGTTTTGTGAGGATCATAATCCTCCCCAGATGTTATGTGGCTTATAACAGTGATTTAGAGGTAGCATTTTATTGGGGGGATGAAATTTTAGTTTTAACATCAACTAGATTGAATATCGAGTTGATATCATAGTTAAATATTGGTATGAACTAAAAACTAGGTTGGTAAAGACTAGAAAATAAATTGCTCTATAAATAAAAAAAATTGAAAACAAAACATAAAGGACTTTATAATAAGAAACCCCCTTTTTTCCCGGGAAGAGTAGGATTGAACGTGTTTTCATATATGACAATATGTGTCTTGTGACATTGTTCAGGCACAACATATGGAAGATCTCTTTTGATAGAAGATGGTGCACTTCCCTGGATTGTACAAAACGCCAACAACGATGCATCATTGATCCGGCGCCACACTGAACTTGCTCTTTGCCACTTGGCACAACATGGTAAGCAAACTCCTTTGTTCTTTATTACGATTTTTTTTTGTATCTTTTGAACCGGATAAAAATAATTATGTTTGTTCCTTCAAATATCTTAGGAGATTCATCAGTATGCCACGGGCTCAACGATGGATGCATAATAGGCAGTAGTAACAAAAAAATGCACGTGGAGAAAGAGTTAACGAAGTGTTGAGATAAATCTATAACAATAGAATTTAAGGAGAAAAAAGAAAATAAAGCTAGGGTCTATTATTATTGAATAATTAATGTAGAGAGTATAAGAAAATACCTAGGAAAAATAACTTACATAGGCTTACCATAGAACAACCTAGAAAACAAACAAAAGTCTATTCTATCCTCAATATTAAATAAATAATATCCTGCTTCAAACTAACGATGTGGTTCCAAGAAGCATCGAGAGTTTGCCAACCAAAATAAGAGAACTTGAAATAGAATGTGATTTCGTAAGCAAGTACGCAATCTGCATGGAAGATGAAACTAAAGGTAAAGTAATAGTTCCATGCGAAGGTGATGACGAGTGAGATGATAATCAATCTCAATGTGCTTAATTCGTTCATGAAAGACTGAGTTGTGAGCAATTTGTATAGCACTCTTATTATCATTATTATCACAATACATAGGAGTAGGATGAGAAAAATAAACATCCATATCAACAAGTAACCAACGTAACCAAACTATCTTTGCGGTAGTGGTTACCATCGCACGATACTGAGCTTTCATGGAAGATATAGAAACAACGACATGTTTCTTGCTCTTCTAGGAAATAGGAGAATCGTCCAAAAATACATAAAAACCAATGACAGACTTGCGATCTGTGGGATCACTGGCCCACTCAGCATCAGAGTATGCATGTAACTCCAAAGATGAGGTCGATGTAAGTAAAAGACTTTGAAAGAGGGTGCCTTTAAGAATACGAAGAATAGTAGCCCAATAAATTGTAGTAGTAGAAGTGACAAACCGATTGACAATGTGAACAGCGTGGCCGTTGTCTGAGCGAGTAATAGTAAGATATACCAACTGCCATAATAGTACGATACCTAGCAAAAGAGCACCATCAGAAGGTGAATAGCAAACATTCACCTCTAGAGGAGTATCAATTGTCTTAGTATCAGTAAGGCCGGCGTGCTCAAGAATGTTAGCAGCACACTTTAACTGAGAGTGAATATAGCATTTTGGAGAGAATGCTACTTCAATACTCAGAAAGTAGCGTAAAGTCTCCAAGTCTTTCTTTTCAAATTGACAAGATAATTCAAACTTCAATACTGCAATCCCATCAACATCATCACCGGCTATAATAATGTATTCAACATATATAGAAAGGAGAATACGGACTATAGTGGTAGACTTTATAAAGAGAGAGAAATCATGATTAGTTGGGCAACCACGAGAAGTCAAGAAGTAAACCCAATGGAGAACTTTTCAAGCCAAGCTCGAGGTGCCTGTACCAGGAGGTAAAGTTACCAAATCCCAAGTATCCGTTGTATGCAAAGCAGAGTTTTTTCTAGCCATAGCCTATTACCAAAGGGGATCACGAGCTGCCTCTTTATAAGATGAAGAATCAGAGAGGCAGTGAATATGGGCCAAATGAAGCAAAAAAAATTGTCTAGGATGAGTAAACAAAATCTAATACGTGAGTGGACTTACGAATGCACTAAGGATAGCGATGATGAGGATCCACAATCCCAGAAGGTGCTTGGTTGGTCGTTGGAGGGAAAGGAACATTAGACACATCAATACCTGTAAAACTAACAATGCGAACTCTGCGAGAATAATGTAGAGGAAGATGTACAATAGGAATATGAGGTCGAGAAGCAGTAGGTAGGTCAGTATTTGTAGTTCATGGGTTTTGAGAAGAAGAGGGAAAAGAACATTAGAAGCATCAACACCTGCAGAACTAACAGTGCTAACCCTATGAGAATAATGTAGAGGAAAGGTGCAATAGGAACATGAGGTCGAGACGGAGGAGGTAGGTCAGAATCTGTAGTGCATGTGTTTTGAGAAGATAAACTTTTTGTATCCTCAGAGAAATGATCAATAGAAATAAGATCAAATTTAGTCAAGTTGTGTATACTAGCAGGAATAGAGAAGAAATGTATATGTTTAAGAAACACAACATGACGGGAAACACAATTTTGTGCAATTGGATCAAAACAACGATATTCATTTTGTCCCTCACCATAACCTAAAAAAAACAAATGGCAAAACGATAAGATAACTTACTTCGTTCTACACTTGGTCGAAGAACAAAACAATTATACCAAAAAATACTCTTAAGAAAGAATATTTTGGAGCATAGTCATACAACTTTTCAAATGGAGATAGACCTGAAGAGTAGGAAGATAGGATCATATTAGTTATGTTCACTGCAATAAGGATTGCTTCTCCCCAAAATGAACCAGGAACAGAGGCAGACAGTAAGAGGGAAAGAGTGTTTTCAACAATGTGCCTATGTTTCCTTTCTGTTGCACCATTTTGTTCAGGAGGTGTCATTACACGAGGTTTGGTGAATGGTTCCATTTATTATCAAGCAATTCAGAGAAAGGATTAGAAGTGTTCTCATCTAAATTACATCTAAAGCACTTGATAATAGCAGAGTATTGGGTCTTAATAAGAGTTCGAAACGTTAAAAAAATACCAAAGAATTTGGAACGGCATATCATAAGATAAACCCAACAATAATGAGTGTCATCATCATTGAAAGAAACATTATATCTAGACCCCTCTTTTATAGCAATTGGGGAAGGTCCCCAGGATATCAGAGCAAACCAGATCAAATGGTGCACGAGAAGGAGAAATATTTCGATTAAAGTAAAGAATAGAATTTTGCCACTTTACAAGCACTATAATTAGAAATACTGAAGAATTTCCTAATGCACCTATAGACACTAAGTACTTTAAACAAGATGCTTAAACATGACTAAGATGAGAATACCATAAATAAAAACTGGAAGAAGAGGAAGTCAAATGAAAAGAAGACTAGTCAATACTGAAAGTTGCATCACCTGGTACTTTTAGCTCGTCTAAAATATATAATCCTTATGCCTATGGCCTGTTTTAATCAGCTTCTGGGAATGTAGAACTTGTACATGACAAGAAGTAGAAGTTAAAAGGATCGAATATCCAGAATCACATAATTAGCTAACGGAAACAAGATTCAATGCAAGTTTGAGAATATTATAAACACTTGAAATAGATATCTGAAGTGTGGCAACATAACCAATGCCTGCTAAGGGTATCGGAGTACCATCAACAACCATAACAGATATAGATGATGTAGGCTTTAAAGAAATAAAAGATAACAAATCAGGTGACATATGATGAGAGGCACCAAAATTTAGGACTCATGTGAAGGATGACGTACCCGAAGAATTAGGGGTAACGAACCAACTAAAGAAGTAGAGCGGACATAACATGTGGTTGTGTGGCAAAGAACTTTTGAAACTACTCAGTGAGGACGACTATTGTGGGATTAAAAGATGCTGGATCTCCAAAAACAAACGAATTAGATGAGGGTACAATTGTTGCAATGTTAAGTTGTGGAGGCATGCATAGTCGTTTTTCAGATTGTCAGATTTCTATGGGGGTGGCGGTTGTTGTTGTTGCTGTTGCATTCTAGTCAATTTAGTGTATTGAGCCTACCAATGACCCTTCTGTTTACAGAAATTGCATTCATCAAAAGCAGTTCTTGAATAAGGCTTGTTTTGATGATTAAAAGGTGGTTTGGGAGGAACGGTCAGAACAAATGGACTAGATGTTTTTGAGAACTCTTTTTTCTAATTGAGACTTGAAGTGCTTCAGCCAATAGCTCATTGACCACTGAGCCAACAGACGAAAGTGGATTACGGTGCAAAATTATCCCACAAAGTCCTTCAAAATCATCTATAATGCCAAAAAAAATTGGACCAAATGTTGTGCTTCTCTAAGAGCAATGTATCGAGTACGCACTCGTAATTTTACGAATTCCGTGAGGGCTAATTGATCCCAAAAATCTGTCATATTGGTGTAGAATTCCTGAATGCTCATATCATTATGTTTCATTGCTCGAATATCAGATTTTAATTGGTATTATTTTGCAAAGTTAGACTACATGTACAACCTTAACAGATGTCCTCAGAGAGTACAAGAAAATATCTAGGAAATATAACTTATATAGACTTACAATTGAAAAACCTAGATAATAAAGAAAAATCTATTCTACCTTTAATACTAAATAAATATAACAACTCTAAGGTTGCGTTTGGGTAAGGTAATTCAAGGAGGAATTTCACTTTGAAAAGGAATTTTATAAATTCTTTTTCAGGAATTCCTTGTTTGGGTAGTACTAAAAGGGATTTGCAAAATCTATTGAATTTGTAAAATTAATTTTGCAAGGAGGAAAAATGGATTTTTATATCCCTTTAAAACATGTGTTATTTCCAAATCCCTTCAAAGAGGGATTCATTTCTGCGAATTTGTATAATTGAAATGATATTACTAAAATTGTATTATTAAAATAGATATAAAAATAGTATAATTAAAATAATATACTTAAAATGATATTACTAAAATGGTATTATTAAAATTTGTATAATTAAATTATATAATAGATATACAATAAGTATAAAAATAGTATAATTAAAATATGCATAAAAATAGTGTAATTAAAATGATATTACTAAAATTTATTGTTGAAATAAGTATATAAATTATATTATTAAACTAGTGAAATAAAAATTATGTTAATAGGTATATTTTCATATTTTTTATTATTAAATTTAATGAATTTTAAAATTCTACCTATTCAAATAAAAAAATTATAAAATTATACGATCAAATTATTTTTCTGCAAAAGTATTCAAATAAAGAATTTATATAATGATGGATTTCAAAATTCATATTCCTTACCCAAAACGCAACCTAATGCAAAGTACTGACTTTCCAATCTTCCTAGTTTTTAGCTCCTTAAAACGGTAATATTGCGAGGACAACCAACAGAACGTTAAGTTGTCAGTTCTGTTAGGAATGAAATATAAAAAACGTCTTTCTCAAGTGGATCCCTAAGAGAGGGCCGTAATTTCGATTCGAAGCAAGGTTGCACAAGCTATCAGGTAGTATGGAAATGGGATGTCTATATTATGTTAAACAATACAACGGAAAACCAAACAAAGGAAAGAAAAAAGAACATATTTTATCTCAAGAAGATGTCAATTTCCATTTCTTTTGGATAATTGATGAATGCTCCCATTAGAGAGTTTAATTCATAATTTATCTTTTTTAAATTTTTAGTTGAGTATGAATTCCTTAATTATGTTTTGACTTGTGTTTTACTTTCATGATTAATGTTCTCTTACATCTCCAATTACATGCTTCCAATTAAGGTTTGCATCGTTGGTCTCCGATACCATTCTCTGTCTCCACCTGTCCTTGTCAACTATCGAATCTTATTAGGTTGTTGGTTGTTGAAGTCTGATCACTGGCCACCATAATTTCTGGCCACCATAATTTTTTCATTACATGTCACTTTTTTTAATTATATTTTTTAGTTATAACTATTTTTAATGTATTTTTAGTTCCATCTTTAAGTTTAGTTTTAGTTACATTTTATTATATTTTTAGTGTTTTTTTTAATTACAAGTAATTTTTCAGCGACTAGCAACCTAAAAATTAGTTGAGTAACCGAAAAAAAAAAAAAAGTGAAAAATATATTAAAAAGATGCAACCTTAATTGAAAAATTAGTGTTTCATGATCTTCAGTAGATGAGTCTAATAGATAGGACTAACAATTATTTGATTTGAGAGTTTTTATTAATTTGGTGTAATTATTAGGGCCACCTAACAACTCTCTCTTTTCTTGTGGTTTACAATGTCAGAAACGAACGTGAAAGATATGATCAGTGGAGGGGCGCTATGGGAGCTTGTTCGAATCTCGCGTGACTGCACTCGTGAAGACATAAGGACTCTCGCTTGTCGGACTCTCACTTCAAGTCCTACTTTCCGAGGAGAATTGAGGCGATTAAGGATAGACGTATGATTCACTCTACCCACTCCTCATGATTGTTCTCATAATCACAAGCCGCCGAAGATGACTTTGCACGCGCCTCTTCAGAAAAGGCTCCCCTCGATTTCTTATGTATTTATAATTTTGTTCTGTAATCGAGCCTATGGTTAGAAAAAATCATCTAGGAATTCCTTTCAGGTCGCGTTTGGTTGGAGTTTTGGAATTGGATGCATGTAAAGAATCTAAAAATTTACATGCCTTCATTCTTAATTCGAAGGGGTTCAATTCCGTGCCACCAAACGCTACCTTGTTAATGTGGATACGAGTTTCTGGACTACTTGTATGTAAACGCTTCTTGTAGTTTATGAGCATCATCCATTTTGATCTCTTTCCATAACGCTTTCTTTCCATTCCATGCTTTGTTCGGATCAATGAAAAGAACATAATCTTTTGTAATTTCCATGCTGTAGACCTGGAGCACCTTATGATCTATAGGATGAATTATTGATTTTTTTTTTTTTTGAAAATTAGCCCTAAATATTATTAGAAGGTTTTAACTTAAAATCATATAGTTTCAAGTGGAGTAATACCGCCCCATGCTAGTTTGGTCAGAGCATAAGCTAATTATGCTTTCAGTTATTGGATTTTCGCCATCTAGCATGCAACACATTACCACTTCGCCTAGCAGCACGACGTTTGTATTGTTCTCTTATAATATCGTTTTCATGGTTTAGGTTGCTCCCATTTCACTCGCCGCTATTACGGAAATTGCTTTTACTTTCTTTTCCTCTGACAACTAAGATGTTTCAATTTGCCAGGTTGTCTCTTGCCGGCCCATGGATTCAATAATAGTTCGAATCCAGATTCAAATGGTAGTATCAAAGCCTTTAACTATTGTTCTTGAGAAATGACCCTGTCTGGCCCATTTCTCGAAAGAAGTTTTCATATGAACCCTATCTACCAAAGTTTTGACTTCTGATTTTGGTGAACGAATAATCATTGAGTCTCAAGTGATCGAGGTAGGACATAAATTTAAGAAAGAGTATGACATTTGTGTTTATTCGGTTCAAGAATAATGATGATACAGAGTAGGGAGGTGCTATTGACATTACACAATTGTTCATTTGCACTCTAGTTTCACTATTCTTATGAGAGATAGTAAAATTGGAGTACAACTGGAAAATTGTGGTGTGTCAATAGCACCTCCTCACATAGTAAATTAACAGGACTAAAATGCACTATTTAAATAGTTTAAGAGCTACAAGCATCAAAATTGACCGTTGAGGGACTAAATCATAAATTGTTTTATAATTTAAGGGTACAAAAAGGTAATATTCTCAAACTACAAACACGTCTAGTAAACAAATATGGAGCAAAATGGGGACAGCGCAGTGAACCCAACCTGTTGTCTTAAGAGCATCACATTCTCTGTATCCAGACAAAATAATGACTTAAAACATAGCACTCACTTCATCAACATTTTGATATTTGCCTTAAATTTTTATTCATTTATTAATGATACAACTCTTTTCTCGTTTCCATCTTTTTTTTTTTTAATGATCGAATATGTTTTTTTTCAATCATACTGGACATAAATCATTTATCGTTTTTATAAAATCATACAATTCAAAATTTTAAAATAATTTTTTGACATCAAAATAGAAACAACATTTTTCTTTTATTTTTGCTCTAAATATATTTTAAAAAGGAAGGAAAATTTGTCCTTCAGGTCAATTTTTATATTTTGTCCATTTTTTTATTTAGTTTTTTTTACAGCAAATTATATTTTTGTTCCACAAAGTATTTTTTAGTGGTCCTCCAATTCATTTTTTTTTTCAATGTAGTCTTTCTTTTTGTTGTCGATTTTCCATAAAATCCTTCTATCTCTAATTGGCGATAATTTGGATGGAATCTGATCACGTGGGGTGAGATGTATGTGCCATACTTTAGGGTAAAAAATGTCCTTTTAATTAGATATTTTTTCTTTTCTTTTTCTTCTTCTTTGTTCTCTTCTTCACAGCTTCTCTGTTTCTCTTCGTTTCCCCGTCTCTGGTTGTAATAGGCATTGTTTGCCGTTCATTGTTCGCAATTGCCACTCCTGCTCATCTTTTCGTCGCCGTTGCCATCGTCGTCTCGTATCACCTTTAATGAGAATATATCAACTGCACTAAAAGATCTGTTGCATGTTCAAGTTGGTCCAATAACAAGGGCAATGGCTAAAAGATTAAAAAAAGTACTTAATGGACTTATTCAAGAGATTTGGACCAAGTCTACAATGGTCAAACCCAAACTAGGCCCATCGGAGAATCAAGACCTAGTCCACCTCATTAAGGCAAGCGAATGGACTTAAAGCGTGAACCTGAACGGGCCTAGGAGTCAACCCACGAATTTTATTTTATTAATTTTTTTAGCTGATTTGTAAGGCTTGATTGCCAAGTAATATTTTATTTTTCCAACTAAAAATGTAAGGCAAGTTAGAAAATTTCCTTATTCTTTATTTAGTATTAGATATTAGGGTTTCCTTTTTGTTTCATGTAGGCCTGCGAATTTTCCAAGACATATTAGGATTTCTTTCTTATTCTCTAGGCCGCCTATTTAAGGGATTTTGTAGATCTGTGAATTTCACACCATTTTGATATTGATTAATATATTTTGAGAGGGCTTTCTCTTGAGTTCTTCAAAGAACTTTTCTGAACTTATCAAGTTTTCTTGTGGCGTTCAATCTCTTTGGTTCGTGATTCTTTTATAATCATTGGATCAAGAATTCTCTTATACCTTTAGTTCGCGTTTCATTCATAAACGCCGTCAAGGTAATTTATCAACTTTATGTATTTTCTTGTGTTCTTCGTTTCAAATTTGAATTTCGTTCGGTCCTTTGCGAAGAAACTCTAATTTAGTTTCGGGTCTCACTAATTCTTGGTAAGGGTCACATCAACCTTCTACTCACTTGAACGCTTTGTTTTCCTGTTCTTCCCAATTTCAACTTATGGGTATCGATTGTTTTGGAGACAAATTTTGGGTACTTGATAAATTCTGTTTTTCCAATAGATTCCTTTAGGTTTTATACCATCAATAATGGATTGAAGTGGAGAGGGAAGTTTGAGAGAGAGAGAGAGATAGAGAGAGAGAGAGTAGAGTAGAGAGAGACAAAAAAGCGGAGAGCGAGATAGAAACGGCGGCAAGCAAGAGCGGCAATTGCAAGCAACAAACGACGAACAATGGCGATTGCGAGTAGAGACAGAGAAACGATGAAGAAGAGAACAAAGAAGAAGAAAAATAAAAAAAGAAAAGGAAAAAATCCAATTAAAATAATTTTTTTGTTATATAGAATGATTTTTTTACGTATTCTATGACTCAATTATTTGTGGGAACTAATCTTAATTTGAGATATACTATCATATTAATAGATTCTCCTTGGTGAGGAAATGAATGTGGTATATTTATTTGTGTAAAAAATCATTTAAGAGGTGAATTAAAATTGTTCATTTAAGTATCTACTTGAAATTGTTGATTGATTTGTTGTGTGGGTTATTCCACATTGATAATTGAAGAATATGAATAGTTATTTATTAAAGCTCGGGTTATCTATTAGAGATAAGTCCTTTAGGGTGTTACACTGATATGAACAGAAAGTACACTAAAGGTTATAAAAAAAATGAAGCCATACAAGCGCAATCGACTGCCGAGCTTGGGTCTGGGTTTGGATTTGGGTCTTGGGTCCTGGCTCCTTGGCCTGGGTCAAGGTCTGTGGCTTTTGGCCTTGGGGTTTTGGGGAATGATTGGCTTGGATTTTGTTTGTTTTTAGACAAAATTTGAAAATTCAAGCCCAACCAGAGCCTAAACATTGTTCAGGTATGTATAATTGAAGAGTTACTATCCTTTAAACTTAGAGATTATTCAGGCATGTTTAATTGCAAAGCTATTGGCCTCTTTATTCAGGAGGTTTAGGTCTCTTCATTGCCTTTAGTTACTAGTTTTGCTCCCGATAAAAAGACATGTATTCTCAGCATATAGGCATTCAATCATCTAAGCTTGTATTTCATTTCTTTAGAGAGTTTTGAGAGATTTCGCTGTTCTTCAGAGTTTTGAGAGAGTTCAACACTTTTTTCTATTCGTTGAACTTTTGGTTTTCAGTGCTGGTATCAGTAGCTGCTGATCGTTGTATCTTGGGAAGAAGACACTTAAACAGTAAGCATCGTAGCAGGGGCAAAATCTGCTTTAAGGATAAATCGTTAAACAATTGTCTTGATTCTTTTTTTATTGGTATTTTTATTTATGTTCTGTACGATAATATAGTAAGTATACTATTATTGTTTTTCCATAGTCTTTTATAATTCAAATTGTAATATCAATATTTATTATGTATTTCTATATTGTTATCTGTTAATCTGGAATGTTTCTGTAACAATTACCATTTGATTTGTTTTATTTTCATTTCTTATATCTCTTATGATTAAATAATTAATTATTTAATTATTTTCTAGACCAAATTTTCCAACAGTCTTAAAGCAGATTTTTTTGATATAAAATAGACAATTCTTTTTTTTTTTTTTTAGTTTAATCAAACATTCTAGAAAAAACATTTCTTACATATTTTATTTCTTTTATTTAAAGAAATATGTCTTCTTTGAATGATGTTGTTGTTACTATTGCTGAGGCTGCAAATCAAGGTGTCACACCACCAGCTGTGATTGTGTTTGTTGCGTATCCAATGCCTACTTTACAGGGAGAAAAGTCAGAGAAATTGGATGAAGTTCTTTCAAGAGATGACAACATAAAATATTGTTCTACTTAACAACATTGAACCCGACAAGGTTTCTTCGCGAGGATGCTTCTGCCATGATTGACCAGTCTGATACTCTAACTATAGTTGCTGTTGATGCATGGAAATACTCTAATTTGCTATGCAAGAATTACATCCTGAATGGACTGAGTAATCTATAATGTGTATTGCTTGTTGACGACTGCTAAAGAGTTGTGGTAGTCCTTGGAAAAGAAGTATAAGACTGAAAATATTGCGACTAAGAAATTTATAGTCGGAAGATTTTTAGACTACAAAATGGTAGACTAAAAAATAATCATTAGCCAGACTGAAGAGCTTCAAGTCTCACTACATGATATTCATGCAAAGGGAATGACTTTTGGTGAGCCTTTGCAAGTGGCAGCTGTGATTGAGAAGAAGTTGTTATTTTAGGGTGACTTCAAGAATTATCTCAAGCATAAATGAAAGGATATGACTCTTGAAGACTTTGTTCTCAAATTGAGAATCGAAGAAGAGCATTGGATCTCTTCTAAACGTGAGGGTCGCCATGTTAAAAGCCCATGCCATAGAAATTTACAAAACTATTAAGAAGATAAAGCAAACTAAATCAAGCTCAAACAAAGGCGTAGTGGACAAAAAGTTTAAGGGCAACTGATATACTTGTGGCAAGTTGGGACACCGTACTCAAGATTGTCGTAAGAAAGTTATACCGAAAGGTAAAAAGCCAAATAAGCAGGCTCATGTGACGGAAGTGAAAAATATTATTGATGAGGTTTCCAAAATAAATTTGTCTGCAGTTGTATCTGAAATCAATCTTGTTGACAATCTTAGAGATTGGTATGTGGATACTAGTGCTACCCTCTACATATGCTTAGATAAGAAGATGTTCATCGTTTATCAGCCGGTAGAATCTGGGGATAAGCTCTATATGAGGAACTCTTCAACTTCTAAGGTTGAAGGACATGGAAAGATTGTACTGAAGATGACCTCTAGTAAGAAACTTACTTTGAACAGCTGCATGTACCAGATTATATTCGTAAGAATCTAGTTTCTAGATCGTTGCTAAGTAAGAAGAGATTCAGGCTAGTGTTTGAGTTTGATAAATTTGTACTTACTAAGAGCGATATGTATATTGAAAAAGACTATATGAATGAAGGCCTTTTCACACTCAATGTTATGACTGTAATCCCAGAGAATGATGATGATGATGATGATAATAATAATAATAATTATTATTATTATTAATTATTTAAGTCACTACTTCTTCTATTTCTATGATTGAGATTTTGGATGTGTATAATGGTCGTTTAGGACATGTTAATTATGATACTTTACGTTCATTAATTAATATAAATTTAATTTTTAAATGTCATAATACAAGTCACAAATGTGAGACTTGTGTGAAGTCATAATTGACTTGAACTTCTTTTTATTTAATTGAACGAAAAATAGAACCTCTAGAGTTAGTGCGTACAGATGTTTGTAATTTAAAATTTATCCAAACTAGAGGTGGAGAACAATACTTTATTACTTTTATTTTTGATTGTACAAGATATTGTTAGGTTTATCTTCAATAAGTAACGATGAAACATTAGATATGTTTATACATTGTAAGACTGAAGTTGAAATTCAATTCACCGAAAGTATTAAAGTGTTGTGTAGTGATAAAGGTGGAGAATATATTTCAACTTTTTGGTGAGTTGTGTACATATCATGGAATAATCCATCAAACTACAACACCTTATTCACCTAAGCAAAATGGAGTCGTTGAGAGAAAGAACATGACTTTAAAAAATTGATGAATTCTTTATTAATAAATTTTGGGCTATCTCAAAAATTATGGGTAGAGGTCGTTTTAACAACAAATTTTGTTTTAAATAAATTATTGTTTTAAATAAATTATCTCACAAAAATTAAATAAGACCCCTTATGACTTGTGGAAAGGTAGAAAACCTTAATATTTATACATAAAAGTGTGGGGGAGTCTTGCAAAAGTTATGATTCTTGATCCTAAACAGATTAAAATATGACTAAAAATTATTGATTGTGTATTCATTAGATATGCATAAAATAGTAACACATATCGATTTTTGGTTCATAAATCAAAAATTGAAAATATGTATAAGAACATGATTATTGAATTGAGAAATGCATCATTCTTTGAAAATATTTTTCCCTGTAAGACTTCTGTTGAGTCTAATTCTTTAAAGAGAACTACTACATTTAGTAATTCTCAAGATGATGAAATTGAACCTAGATGTATTAAAAGAACAAAACTATCTAATCTTTGGGTCTTGATTTTTATATCTATAGATAACATATAAACCTAAAAGTCTACGCCTGAAGTATCTTTTTGGAAAGAGGCTTTGAACAAAACTATCTAATCTTTTGGTCTTCATTTTTATATATATAGATAGCATATAAACCTAAAACTTTTGTGAAGGCTATGTCTATGTCTAAAGTACTTTTTTGGAAAGGGGCTGTGAATAGAAAAAATGATTCCATCTTACAGAACCATACTTGGGATCTAGTGGAGTTTCTATTTGGAATAAAACAGCTAGGATGTAAATGGATCTTTAAGAAAAAAAAAAAACGGATGGATCAATTGAAAAATATAATGTAAGACATGTATTTAAAGGTTACAAACAAATAAAGGGTATAAATTATTTTGATACATATTCACCAGTAATAAGAAATCACATCTATACGTATGTTAATAGCAATTGCTACTATACATAACATTGAGATACATCAAATGGATATTAAGATTGCTTTTTTAAATGGTGAATTAGATGAAAAAAATCTATATGGAACAATTAGAAGGGTTTGTGGTTCTTGGAAAAGAGAATAAAGTGTGTCAATTTGAAAAATCATTGTAGGATTAAAGCAAGCGCTATGTTGTTAAATAATTTTAAGATCAATGAATGTGATAAGTGTGTCTATAGTAAGACAACAGAGTTTTATTACGTTATTTTATGCTTATATATAGATGACATGCTTATTATTATTAAGATGAAGGATTTGGGAAAACATATATCATTCTTGGGATTAAAATTTCATGAGCATCTGAAGGATTGATCTTATCTCAATCTCATTACATTAAGAAAATCTTTGAAAAATTTAACAAGGATGATTTAGGTATAGCAAGAATACCAGTAGATGTTAATCAACTTCTTTTTAAGAATATTTGTAAGAGCATATCTCAATTGGAGTATTCTCGAATAATTGGCAGTTTAATGTACATCATGAATTGTACAGTACTTGATATTGCTTATGCAGTAAGTAAATTAAACAAGTTCCAACAATCCAGATAAAGAACACTGGAAAGCTATAGTGAGACTTTTAAAATATTCAATATATACTCGAAATTATGATTTGTGTTATACATGTTATCCAGCAGTACTTGGAGGGTACAGTGATAAAAATTGGATATATGATATTAAAAACATCAAATCCACGAGTGGATATATCATTGTATTAGGAAGAGATGTGTCATAGAAATCTTCTGAGCAAACGTGTATTTCTAGATCCATAATGGAGTCTGAATTTATTGCCTTAGATAAAGCAGAAGAAGAAACAGAGTGGCTTCGACAATTCTTGAAAGATATTCCAATGTGGACTAAGTCTGTACTAGCCATCTGTATACATTTGATAACCATATAGTAGTATGTATCATAGTAAGTCTTGACATACGTCAAAGGAATAATACCGTGAGACAATTACTTTCTAATGAAGTTATCTCAATTAATTATGTTAAGTCAAAAGATAACATTACGAATCTGTTGACAAAAGATCTTACATGAGATAAAGTAAACAGTTTATCGAGGGGAATGAGTTTAAAGCCTGTTACGAATTAATTATCATAATGGCAACCCAAATTAGTTGATTGGAGATCTCAAGATCTAAGTTCAAGGGGACAACCAAATTTTGAAGGTGGCTGTGAGTGTATTACTGAGAAGACAAAATCTACTGCTAATTTCTATGACATAATAGTGATATCTGTAATATGATTAAGGGTAAGTATGACTTTTGATGATTTCTATATCTTGAAAATTTCAAGTAGGTATAGCAGAATAATTTTTATAGAAAATAACCTATATGAGTGAGATGTGGGCCGGTTCTGGAAGAATGAAAATGCTAAATTCTCCAGAAGTACTCATGAAGTACCAGGGTTTTCAAAAATGAATGCAACCACAAGATAGAAAGTGTTTAGAAAACAATTGTGTAATTTCTATTGTCTTGGTTTACATGAAAGACCGAATAGTTCAAGTTATCATGTTTATTGTTTGGCTGAGTAAATCCAATAGATTCTTATTAGGGAAAGGTTCAAGGATAAAAGCTATATGTCCCGATGTAATTGCTTTGTTTTTCAGCTTTCTCTTTCCCTTTTGAGTCTGCATTACATATGCATATTTATCCAATCAATATTTTTTTTTTTTATGTGGGGGACTATTACTTAAAATATTTTTTTGGGTATTTTATGACCCAATTATTTGTAGAACCCAATCTTAATTTGAGATCTATAAATATACCAATGTATTCTCCTTGGTGAAGAAATGAATGTGATATATTTAGTTGTGTAAAAATTCTTAAGAAGTGATTAAAATTATTCATTAAAATATCCACTTGAAATTGTTGATTGATATGTTGTATGAGTTATCCTATATCGATAACTGAAGAATACGAAGAGTCATTTATTAAGACCCATGTATCTATTGGAGGTAAGCCCTCTAGAGAGTTGAAATGATATGGACAGAAAGTAGATTAAAGGTTACAAAATAAATAAAGCCACACGTGCGCGTACGCCATCATCGCTGCCCCGCTTGCGCATCGGGCTTGGGGCCGGGTCAAAGTCCAGGTCCAAGGGTCCTTGGTCAAGCGTGGGCTTGTGGCCTTGGTATCTTGGGGAATGTTCGGCTTGGACTTAGTATGTTTTTATATCGAATTCGAAAATCCAAGTCCAACCAAAGCCCAAAAAACCTAATTTTTTAGATTTGTAACTATAGAAAGTTACAAACCTAGAGATTGTCCAAGAATGTGTAACTGCAGAGTTATTGGCCTCTTAACCTGGAGACTATTCATGTGTGTGCAATTGCATAGTTACTGGCCTCTTTAATTCATGAGTTTTAGGTCTCTTCATTGCCTTCAGTTACTGGTTTTGCTCTCTATAAAAGGGCATGCATTCTCAGCATATAGGCATATAATCATCTAAGCTTGCATTGTATTTATTTAGATAGTTTTGAGAGATTTCACTATTCTTCAGAGTTTTGAGAGAGTCCAATACTCTTTCTAGTTCATTGAGTTTTTGGTTTCCTTTGTTGGTACCATTAGTTGCTGATCGTTGTATTCTGAGAGATAGACACTCACTTAAACCGTAAGTACCATAGCAAATGCGAAATCGGATTTAAGAATAAATCGTCAAACGAATGTCTCGATCATTTTTTTTTGGTATTTTTGTTCTTGTTTCTGTATGGTAATGCAGTAAGTACCTTGTTCTTGTTTTTTCATTCAGTTTTTTATAATTTAGATTGTAATATCAATCTTTATTTTGTATTTCGATATGGTTATCTGTTAATCTGGAATGCTTTTGTAACAAATATTATTTGATCTGTTTCATTTTCCTATTTTCCTTATCATTCATTCATTAAATAATTAATTATTTAATTCTATATTAATTTTTGGGCTATGCCGGTTTATAATAATAAAGCTCTTGTTGCTTTGATTCCCAAAGTCAGTGATCTGGAATTTATCAACCAATTTAGACCTATAAGTTTGTGTAACAATATATTTAAATTTGTGACTAAAACTCTTGTTGCGAGACTTAGGCCTTTACTTCATGAAATTATGTGCCCTAAGCAAAGTAGTTTTATACCTGGGAAAATGACTATGGATAATATTATAGTAACCCAGGAAGTCGTTTGTACCTTGAGAAAGAGAAAAAAACAAAAGTGGTGGAATAATAGTTAAAATTGATCTTGAAAAGGATTATGATAGAATAAACTATGATTTTTTGGAAGACACCCTGTTTGCTTTCAATATCCCTAAGCCTTGGATTAATTTGATTATGAGTTGTGTTAGGTACTCTTCCCTCTCTATTCTATGGAATGGAGAGGCTCTTGAAGATTTTAATCCCACTAGAGGTCTTAGAGAGGGGGACCCCATGTCGTCCTTATTTGTTTGCCTTACGCATGGAGAGACTCTCTCACATGCTAAATAAAATGGAAGAGATGAAGAAATGGGAAGGGTTGAAAATTGGTACTAAAGGTCCATACATTACTCATGTATCCTTTGCGAATGATTTAATGCTATATGCTAAGGCCAAAGATAAAAATGTTAATACTTTGTTGGATGTTTTGAACAATTTTTCTTAGGTCTCTGGGCAAAAGATTAATTATGAAAAGTCTAAATTATTTCTGTCTCCGAACATACATAAGCTCCAAGCAAAATCAATAAGTAGTAAAGTGGGGATAAGACTTACCGAGGATTTAGAGGTTTATCTAGGAGTCCCTATTATACATGGTAGAAATGCAAAATTCCAGTATAACTTTATACTTGAGAAGAGTCAAAAAAGATTATCTAGTTGGAAATCTAACATGCTAAATTTTGCAGGGAGAGAACTATGCTTATTAAAGCGGTTACTTCAACTATCCCTTTTTTATACTATGCAAGTTGCCCCTCTCCCTAAAAAAATTTGTGATGACCTTGATAAAATTAATACGAATTTTCTTTAGGGGGAATATAACTTGACAAAGAAACTTCATCTTCTTAAGTGGGAAAAAGTTTGTAAACCTAAAGAAGAGGGTGGTTTGGGAATTAAAGAATCATAGAAAAGTAATAAAGCTTTTATGTCTAAAACTGCTTGAAAAATTACTAATGGGGGAAAAGAGTACGTGGGCTAGAATTATCAATGCTAAATACAAGTTAGATAGAAGTCCAAATTCTTGGAAAGTGAAACCACAAAGTTCGTACTTGTGGAAATGTATCAGTAAAACTAAAGACATTATTGCAAAGGGTACAAAGTGAAAAGTTGGAAATGGCACTAATATAAATTTGTGGAATAATTGGTTGTGTGCTAAGAGCCCTATTGATTCTAATGGCTTGCAGGAATCCTTAGATATGAATGTTGTTGGTATCATAGATGACAAAGGAGATTGGTTCTCATTACGAATTCTCTATCTCATCAATGATACACAAAAAGAGACTATTTTGGCCAGTGAACGACCAAATCCAGAGGTAGATGATAAGCCGATTTGGATGCCTGCGAACTCTGGTAAGTTTTCCATCAAATTTGTGTGTGCTTCAATTGAGCCCTCTAACGTGGATATTGATAGAAAAAAAAAAAAAAATAGAACAGGATTTGAAAGTTAAAACTCTCCAAAAAAGCTCGTATATTTTGTTTGAATTGTCATGCATGATGACTTGTTACTAATGTGTTTAGAGTTAAAAGAAACATGTGCGATTCTCATATTTGTCTTAGATATTAGATTCACCCAGAATCCAGTGACCACGCTTTAAGAGGTTGCTTTAAAGCTGGTAAGATATGGAACAAATTTAACTGGCTCTTTGGAAATGGATGGTTCTATGGCTTTGCAGCGTTGGATTAAGAATTTGAAAGGGAGTCACACTAACCCATCTTGTCATTTTCTTTTCATAGCTATTATTTGGTAGATATGGAAAGATAGAAATAAAGAGGTTATTGAGGGAGTCGAGACTGACACCTCCATGATCCTTAGCCGAATGGATCGTCTTAATAGAGATCTATTGGAGGCATTCTACTCTCGATATCCCCTAAATGATAGAGCGGTCTCCAAGTTTTCTCATTGGTCCTTCCCGATTGCAGGTTTTTATAAGCTGAACATGGATGAAAACGCTTAAGAAAATTTCGAAAAAGGAGGAATTGGCAAAATTGTTTAAGATAACTTGGGAACTTGGATAGTAGGATACTTTGGTTGCATCCAAGACTGCATAGGTTTAGGAGCAGAGCTAAGGAGCATCCATATTGGTATACAGATCACTTTACAGAGAAAAATCCCAAGACTTGTTATTGAAACCGACTCACAGGAGGTAGTCTCTCTCATCCTAGGTGATTGCCGGAGACTCAGTATAAACCTTGGGTAGAAAACTGTAAGAGATTATTGGCGGCTAATAATTACCTGCTCCAATTTGCACCAAGAGAAGGAAATATTTGTGTTGATTTTCTCGTAAAGAAAGGCTTAAACTGAGAAGATGATTTAAAGATTATGGAGTTGTCCTTAGAAGATATGACTGATATGGTCCTAGTCGAAATGAATCTTGGCACCTTTGAGAGGTGCCCTTAGGTTTGATATCTCTCTTTATGTACGAAAAAAAGTAAAAATTAAGTAGTGTTGAATTTGTATTAAATCCATAAGAATCAAAAAATAAATTAATAAGGTATTAAAACAATATTCTGGAAATAAAAAATAAAAATAAAAATAAAAATAAAATTAAAATTGTACACACATAAAAGGCGGCCAATAATTTAGGACTACTCTAGCCAACCCTTTCACCGCTTTGGTTTAAACCCCACACAGACACAAAGTCACAGATCGAGATCGAGGGAGAGAGAGAGAGGGGGGGTGTTTGTAAATGTAACGCTCGAGCAGAAAGCCGTTGGTTTTTGTCTGTTGGCTTTATTATTAGTAGGACTATTACAGTGGAAGTGTGTGGGTGTTGGTGTGGGTTTGTTTGCCTCGAAAAAGAGCTAAGTTCAGAGCAGCGCACGTGTGTGTAACCCCCCCTCTACCCAATACAATTCATGTCACCAGTCATTGCTCCACTCCCATTTCCCACTCTTTCAATTCTTCTAGTGAAACCTTAAAGACAGTCAAAAAGACGTTCAATCAAACAAACACTGTCCTAAGTTAATCCCATACCTCCCTGTTCACCTACCTCCCTACAATATCTCCATTTTTATTATTAATATTCATTTGTCATGTGTTTTGAAAAAATCATAATATATTTATTTTTATAAACCTCAAACAACTGCTCAGGTATTAAATATGTCTACCAATCCAATCCTGATCCCGGAGAGGAGATTAGTCCAGGTGTGCGTAATTTAGTCCGGACATATCTGACCGTTAAAAAAGAAAAAAAAAAGAAATATGTCTACCAATTCCCCATTAATATTTTCTATTTTGATTTTCGGTTCATGTCACATTATTCGTAAAATAAATCATACTTATGGGAAAAAAAATTATAGTCATTATGATAGTATATAATTCCTTTTAGGAGTACTATAATTAATGATCTCTTGTAATAAAAAGACAGCAATAAACCCAATTGGAAAAGGGTGCGAGTGAAAGATGTGTCGTTTTAATCCCCTAAAAAATATGTCTTCTTCTTTTTATTTTTTATTTATTTATTTATATATATATATATAAATTGAATTTATGATTAAATATATATATTTTATGGGTTGAGGAATGAAAGTTGCTAAGGCTAGAAGACTATGGGGATCAATTAACCTAAAAAACATGAAAGTTGCTAAGGCGAAAAAAAAGAATGTAAACAATTCATTTATTTAGAAAAACAATTGTTAAAATAACATAAACATAATACATATATAGAAATAGAAATCCTATATATTCTTTTATTTATGGATGTAGGGGTTTGGATGATGTACCAGAACAGGAAACTTAAACAATAATCCAGAAAAGGAAGCCAAAAACAGGTTGCCTTTTTTCTTTCTTTCTGCAGGTAGCTAGAGAATGAATAAGTTACAAGACAAGTCATCAGAACTGCAACAACAAATGAAATCTATGTGTTTTAGAGAGAGAGAGAGAGCAATGATAATCTTCTTACAACCATCACATGGAGTGAAATGCAAGAGTTAACCCTTTTTTTAACCAAAAAATAAAAAATAAAAAAATTATAATTTTCGTACATTCTTCATTCAAAGTCAGCACAAAACCAAAGAGTTTTTAAGGGAAAAAAAAACTTCAAATTAACCCACAAAAAATTCATAATTTTTTTGTACATCCCTCTTCAATCAAAGTCAGAGATTAAAACCCAAGATATAACATCATGAACACATAACCACTTAAAAAAAGAAGAAGAACGCCAATTCAAATTCAAAACCTCCCAAAGTCTTCGTTTCTTCTCAATATGGAGGTCGTCCTGTTCCCCAATAGGCCTCAGTTGGTAATTGGCAGGAATTCATAATATTTGTAGCCATCCCATGGAAAAGAGATGAATTATGGTCAGCCATGAGCTGTTGTTGCTGCTGCTGTTGCTGATGGCCCACAACTCCTGGGGAATCGTGGGAGCCGCTTCCCGGTACCGGTGGTTCCTCCTCCTCCAGCGGTAGTCTCTCATAAGCTGCATTCCCAAAAGATGCCGCCATAATCACCACCGGCCCAGAAGCCATCAGTGGCCCCACCACGCTCCCGCCCACCACCTGGCCCTGACCTCCGGCCAAGTATATGGTGAGGCCAGAGGCAGCCGGTGGAGCTGGTGGAGGCAGGAAGGAGCCGGAGAGAGATAGGATCTCGAATCTTCCCTGTAAGGTCAGAACTGCCCCTGGCGAAGCCGGTTGCCTTAGGGTTACATCAGTGACTGTTCCACTCCCACTCAAAATGCAAACCCCTCTTTGCCTCCTGGTGGCGAAAACGGAAATACTCTCCTGAATATCACAGCCGTTGGCTATCTCCATCACGTGGGATCGGAGGGCGTTTGGGCTGTCTCGGGTGATGATGATGGGAGGCTTGGGCTTGTTCTTCGAGCCAGCAGGTCGACCGCGGGGTCTTCTCGTTCCGCCCTCTCTATCACCAGAGCCCGGTGAAGACAATTCACTATTATCGAACGCGGCAGTGTTTGTTGTGGTTGTGGCTGCGGTCAGAGTGGTGGAGGTGGCTGTGGCAGTGGTGTCGCCGCGATCTTCGGGTTTTGACGGTTGGTGGTGGTGGAATTGGTGGTGATGGTGGAGTTGAAGATCTCCAGTGTGGAAAGGAGGAGGCAAAGGGCGAACTGGATCCATCTCTCTCAAAACCCTAGTCTTTCAAGCTCAAATCTACTTACACACACACACACACACACACACAAACACTCAGAGAGAGAGAGAGAGAGAGCTAGAGAGAGAGAGAGCTAGTTTGCTGGGTCTTTATCGATTTGCATACAAGTTTTGTGGGTTGATTTGTTGATGAAAAATGGAGTGAAACTAACCTTGATTCAGGGTAGAGTTGGGAGGACTTTAATGGAATCACCCACCAAATTTCGAGCTGAAACATCTGAATCAACTTCCTTCTCTCTCTCTAACCTCATGGGAGTACTCTTTGATGATCAACTCCTCTTTTTCTTGTTATTGTTCTTGGTGAGGGTTTGAGGGGGAGAGAGAGAGAGAGAGAGAGAGAGAGAGAGAAGGGGAACTGTTGTTGATTTTATGTTGGGGGGTTTTCTTCTTAGTATTGTTTGGGTTAGGGTTAGGTCAAGAGACTCAATTGGAGGGTTGGATCAATGATGGGTTTAGTTTCGGTAAGACTGCGTCCGCATGGGCGGTGCGTGGGTCCCATTTTCCTCTCCTTTGTCGAAATACCCTCACAGTGGACCCCACAACACCCCACGTTCACCTCCCCCTCTCTCTCTCTCTCTCTCTCTCTCTCACACACACACACACACACACACACACACACACAGACAGATCACGCAGTAACGGTGTAAAACTCTGTAGTCTGTAGTATGAATGCTTATTCATGATTGGCTGAGAAAACCCTCTCACTTCATTCCCTCTTGTGAAAACTCTCTGTTCTTTAGTCCGGACTCAGGAATATGAAACAATATATATACCAGGATTCAAGGTTTGAGATTGTTTTATAAATTTAGTGTGATATATATATATATATATATCCATTCTTATATTATATGTGAAAAATCGATGGAGTCTAACTCACTCTCAAAAGACCCTGAGCAGAATTACCTTAAAAGCTTAAAATCAAGTAATACACACGATGTTGGATTCAACACTTCCCTGAGGCACACGTTAGACTTTAACAAATTACTGCGAATAGATATCGAGAGATTCAATATCAGTTGGGATTCAATATTTAAACTTTGAAGTTGTTGAAGCAAACAATTGTCATATTGACAATTGCATAAAAAATTGTATTTGGTATACTTCTAGTTATATTGAAAATTTGTAGGGAATCTAGGGGCTAATATCAATTTTTTGGGGTCAAGATAGTAAGTCAAGACATATTTTACTTTTGAGACATTTTTTACTAATTTAGAATTTGCTTTGAGACATTTTTTTATTAATTTATAATTTGTTGAGAAATAAAAAAGATGAACGCTCAGAAAAATACCTTTCATAGGCAATGTACTTGAACTAATTATTAGATTTTGACAAACAATTACAAACAGATATCGAAAGACCCCACATCAGTGTGGGATTCAACATTATAAAGTTTGAAGTTGATGATATTGACAATTGCATAAAAATGTATTTGGTATAAAAATTTGGTACTTATAGTTTTATTGAGAATTTGTAGGGAATCTAGGGGCTATTATCAATTTTTTGGGGCCAAGATAATAAGTGAAGACATATTTTACTTTTGAGATATTTTTTATTAATTTATAATTTATTGAGAAATAAAAAAATAAAAGCTGAGAAAAGACCTTTTCATAGGCAATGTACTTGAAATAATTATTAGATAGTCAAGATTAATATATTGAAATAAAATTAATAATTTTATGCATGAATATATGCTAGTATAATTATATAATATAACAACGAGATTTTATGACTTTATAAATCGACCGGCCTCCGCCCATTTTGTATGTGTATATATATATAATTTCTCAATTCCTAATTAAGCACTTTAATTTATTTTATAATTAAATTTAGTTCAGACATAATTTTATTAGCGTTATTTATCGTTTTTCTGTAAAAGCACCTTTTTAGAGCATTTGTAAGCTTTAATTTTCTCACATTCAACTAAAATTACAAATAAAACACTAAAAAATAACACAATACTTGAGTTGTGATCGATATTAGTTATACTTAGTTCACGAGAGTGACAACATTATTGTGTAAATAAACATTTAACTCAAAATTAATACAAAAAAAGTAGCATCAACGTGTGTGCATAATGATTTTGTTGTTTCAATATTAATTATTTTCATAAGGATACTTTTCAAAGAAAAATAAGCAAGCCCGAAATTCAAGTGTATTTTCAGTTTTGAAATTTTATTAAATATGCGCATATAACAAGATTTTCGAAGAAGTGTATAAAAAAAGAAAATAAAAAGAACCCTAAAATTGATTAATTCTCCATCTTACATATGTTCCATAGTTTTGTTTCTCTTCGTTTTCCTCTCAGGATTTTTTTCCTAAAGTGCTCCCAAGAGAATCGAACTTTGGTTCACTAAGACTTGTTTGATAACAAAATTCAACACTTAAAATTGAATATGCATTAAGTACTTATTCAATTAAGTACGTTTGCTAAAAGTAAAGCAATCACTTAGGGCATGTTTATGTTTGATAACACAATTCAAGCACAATACTTATTCAATTAAGTGCATTTGATAAAAATACAATAATCACTTAACGAATTAAGTATGTGTGTATATATATATATTTATCTCACTTAAAAATAAGCGAAAAAATAAAGTGATTATTGTATCACTTAAAATAATACAAATTTAATTAATACAAGTATCGAAAAAAAATATAGATAAAAATATAAAATAAAATTTTAAAGAGAGAAAATAATACCAATAAATAAATAGAGAGAGAAATTTGAAGAATCATAGATAAAATTTTAGAGATCAAGTAGTAAGAAAACTTTTAAAAGTTAAAATTTGTAAATATATATCATTTATTCAAATCGGAATATTTAGGAGAAAATTTCTTAATCAATTTAGCTCTTAATAAATTCAACACTTCAATTTTAGATTAAATTTAGTTTTTATTAGAATATTTAATTTTCAGTTTTATCAAACAAGTTGTTTAATTTATAAGCATCACTTAAAATAGGGTAAAAAAATTAAATGATGTGCACATGACTTATCACTTATCATTTTATCACTTAAACTTATATGATTTTCATTACAACAAGTATCATTAAACTATAACTATTTTTTTTTCAATATAGAGACAAATATAAAATAGAATATAATTTTATTGAGAGAAAGTAATAAAAAAATAAAAGAGAATTTTTGAGAGATCAAATTTAAAAAAAAAATTTAAAAGTAAAAGTTGTAAAAAAAAAAATTTATTCAAATAATTTTTTTAAAGATTATTTAATCACTTAATAAATGCAATTGTTTAAATCCAATAATTTTCCTACTCAACTTTGAAGTTATTGATTATGTAAGTAGTATTGTACTCTTGAATTTTATACACATTATAATATTCATTCTACTAATCTGCCATGCAAGCATATTATATAAAATATTATATTCTTTCCACTAATAATATTTACAATGCTTCTAAAGAGAAAAAGATAGTGGACATAACTCTATTAGTTCCTCATCAAATCAAATTATATTTCTCATACGTTTCTTTTTTAATATTTATATATTTATTTAATGAAATTCTATTGTATGCCAACATAAATAAATTTAATATCCAGTGGAATTTCACTATTTTCCAAAAACATAATTAAATGCACTAAAAAATGAATGCATATGGATATAGCCGAACAAAGAAGGGGTTAAACTGTACAATTAATTGTGATATTTTTTTTTTTTATTGAAAATTATATTTTTAAAGCTTCAAGAAATTGTATTTGAACTGTAAACACCCATCAATATTTTTATTTTTATTTTCTGAAAGGCTAATAAAATAGTGTGAAAATGACTAGACATAATGATTGTCTTTAAAGCTAATCTTCATACACCTAAAAGTTGTTAGTCCGATGACAAGAAGAGGTGTCATTGCAATTGTCAAACAAGATTAAATTCTTATGGAAAGTATTTTAGAAATTAAATTTTAAATTTAACACTGAATAAACCATGTTGATGGGGAGAGTGTTCTTAAGATCTCTCGGAAAATAATTGATTGAGATTTATACCAACTGGTTCGAAAACATTTTTTCGTAAAAAAACAAAAACCAAAAAACGGAAGTTCATCGAACGTGTTACCAATTATTTATTTGGTTTCAGGGACTCAAATTAGGATTCAAAAACGTACTCCAAAATGTGATTGGACATCTTGAAATGATGTCTAAATTATATCAATATGAATTATATAAGGGAGAGAGAGGGGGGAGAGAGAGAGGACAAGATCATGAAAATGAGGGAGGGCTTTGTTGACTTGATGACCAACAAACAAAGAGAGAGCCTGCTTTTCATTTTAGCTACTTCCCGCGATTCACGTACACTATTTACTCCCAAAACGACGAAGTTTTGCCCACAGCTCGATTTTTAATGCATGATATAAATTATATTTTCACCCTAAATTTATGGATTGACTTTTTTTTTTTTTTTTTTTTTCCATCTTAATGTTTTAATTTCGGCATAATCCCCTCCAAAGTTTCATATTTGTGATAAAATCGAACAATTTTACACCCGAGATTGAGATTTTCTTGGACACATAAATATGAAATTAAAGTTTTTTTTTTTGACTTGTGCAAATATCTGTATAAAATTTATCTAATTTGGTCTAAAGACAACTATTGGTGTCCTAAAGTGATCAACATCTCGAGTATGGTTCAATCAGGTGATATGTATTCTGTTGCTGAGATGGAGTTGACGGTTGAAAATTCTTCATGTGAGTCGTACAGAGTCCTAGGTGGACTGACCTGTTGAGTCTAAAGTCCTACTCTTCAGAGAGTGGTACCTGCACAACGCTCGGACCGCAATTTGTCCCGGTGAAACCCCTCCGGTTTGAGAATAAGAACTCAGGGAGAAGAGGTACAAAAATGCGTTAAGTAAAGAAATGAATTCAAAACATTCGCATTATAAAGCATACCTCAGGCATGTATAGCTCCTGGTATATATAGGCGTCGGAGATGATTAGTCGGGTTAAAACATGGTTAATTAGGTGAAACCATGTATTTAGCCGATAGCCAGAGCATTTAGGAGATAATCACCGGATTTGGACTTTTGGGCCCATTTGGCAACGTTCGCGAGTCTCTGTTAGGCTTGTGCTGGTGAGCTGGTGGAGGGGAGTGGAGATCCGTGGAGCCCTGGAGGAAAAACGAGCTGGAATGGGCAGTCCGTCGACGGTGAACGGCTAGGTCCATGAAGTTGGCCGTCCAGGGCACGACGTAGAGCTTTGGGTAGCAACGTCCTTGCAAGGCGTTTTGCTCTTTCTTGGGTGGCAAAAGAGATTTCAGGGAAGAGACTTGGTTGACGTATACTCTAGTGTGACACTGTGGATTTCGGAGTGCGTCCATGTTACGAGGAGAATGGACACGTGGTTGAATCCCAAGTACTGACTCAGTGGTATTAAAAAATACCCTCATCAACAACTAAATGTAAATGTAAAATTTTAGGAGTTAATGCAATGAATTTGAAGTTGTTGAAACAAATGAATTTTAATTTAATTTTTAGAATAGAAAGTGCCAAATGTGTAAAATTGGTTTTTTCCTCAAATCCTTTTGTCCCACATTGGTTGGGAGAGGTGAAAATAATGTGGATATCTAGGGGTATGTGAGACACTTGGGGTGTGCTCCAAGGGGTATCCACATTTTGTGGAGGGGAGAGGAGTTACATCCCTACCGGCTTACCACACACGCGCGCGCCGCCGCCGCCGGCCGTGTCGAGTCGAGTCGCGCGTGTGATGAGGTGGCACTTATTTATTTTTTAGAAAAAATTTATCTAAGTTTTTTTTTTTTAAAAAAAAACAGTTTAATTTAAAAAAAAAAAAAAACTGTCCGGAATTTATTTTTTTTTTGAACCGTTTAAAAAAAAAAAAAAAAAACGTTTTGATTAAAAAAATTTTAACGTTTTGATTAAAAACGTTTAAATAAGTTCAAACGTTTTTTTTTTATTAAATTCGGTTTTAATTTATTTTAACAGTTTTTTTTTTTTTTCCTCTATAAATACAAGTTTTCTTTCACCATTTAGAAGAACGAAAAAAACAGAAGTGCTCTAAAACTGTTTCTGTTTCTGCACTGTTTTTTACTTCTAGAACTGTTTCTGTTTTTCTGTTCCGGAACAACTTTCTGTTTTTCTGTTTCGGAATTGTTCCGGTACTGTTTCTTCAGTTTGATTTTGGTTTCTGAGCAGTTTGTTCGTTTTGCGAACAGTGTGTGGGGGTGTTTGGTTTTCGGGACTTCTACAGTGCAAAGAACGTTCTAGACAGAGGAGAATTCTGGGCTGTTTTATCTTGGGGACGACGGGGCTGATATACTGCTTGCACGTTCTTGGGCAGAACCGCGAAACGTCTTAAAGAGAGCGACCTAGTCCGCGACTCATCTCAAGAAATTTTGGTAAACTCGTTCTTTATTTATTTTCTGCAACAACAGAAGTGTTCCAGGATAATTTGGTAATCCATTTGGCAAAAAGCTATCCTCATTTTCTTGTCAACCAAAATTCTACTCTTCTGCAAAACATTTCAAGAATTAAACATTGAATCTAGTTTTGAATGCACTAGGTCAGTATAAGAGATTATGCTCTTAAAATTATCCGGATAAGTGATTAGTCGAAGTGCATATAAACTGACACGGATACATTTACTGTAAAATAAAAAAAGAAAAAGAAAAAGAAAAAGAGGATAAAGTGAAATTTGATCAATGGTTCAGGGGTATAATTAGAATTAGTCACGAGACGAAAGTGATAATCCTAGAAAGAGGAGAGAGAAAGAGCGCCCTTGAGACACGGTCTGACCCACAGATTTCGGGTCGTGGGTCCGCTCCGCTTCCCCATGACCCACATGGGTCTCTCTCCATCTCTAATGGATCTCTAGGTTTTGTGGGTCCCAACAAGGTTCTGACCATGAGACGTGTCTTTTCCCTCCTACTTCCATGTCTATCTCTTAACCATCGTTTTCCTTTTTTTTTTTTCAAAAATAAAAATAAAATAAAATTTCTTTTCGTTTGTATTTACATGGTTAAGATGTTACAACATTCATTAATTTGTGTCTTGTCTTAATTTAGATAAGTACCACGTATGTATTATCACCAATCAAAAAGTTTTATCATTTGACAACGACCCATGATTGTGAGAAAACACACACAAACATACTTCCATGTGGACTTCACTTTTTATTCGATTTGACGTTGGAACAATGTTGTTTTAAGAAAAACTTAATTTCAACACCATGGTTTCAATTTGGTGTTTCAATTGGAGGCGCATAAATGGTATAGACTTGTTTGACCGGTTGAATCATCGACTTATCAATGTTTCAACACGGTCAACTCATAAAATCTACTTTAAGGTCAAAATTAAAAAAAAACATATGAATACTAGGTCAATTAAATCGTCAAACCAGCAATTCGAGGTAGGTTTATCTCAACTTACAATTTTTAAAAAAGTTTCCATTGGTATTAAAAATAACAGAAATTTTGTTCAATCGAGTGTTGCAGCTGCCTTTCCTCCCTTTTCACGACTCCAATCATTTATCCTCATGTTCTCACTCCGTCGTTCGTCATTTAATACTCGACATTCAATGTTCATTAACGCAGTCGCCGTCGCCCAGTATCGTTCAATATATCTTGTCAATGCTGCGGTTTCACCTCCGGTCGTCGCACTTCATCACTCTCCTCATCACTGTCCAGTCATCATCCAGCTGCTGAGCCTCCACCAACCTCTACGACTCTCCCTTTGCCCTTATATATATATATATATATATATATATATATATATATATATATATATATATATATATTTTAATTATTTAATTGTTATTTAATTTATAATTCTTGTTTAATTATTCCATTTCCATTTTATGTAATGTGTCTAATTATATAATTGCTGTGTAATTACTTGTTTACATTATTAATATTAATAATCTTATCTTAATTTTTTGTTTAATAATCTATTTAGATTTAGATTAATAATTTGTGTTTACCATTTTTTTTTTGAAATGTTTATTTTTTCTATTTATTTTTTTAAATAAATTTATTTTTGATGATGTAACTACAATGTCATGGTTAAATTGCGATTCCCGTAATAGTTAAACGAATGACCCATGATCCAATGACTTTTTCGGTTTGATGTCCAGTTCATTTTTATGAATATTATACGGGATAAAGAGGTGATTCGCCTCAACTATAGAGTAGTTTAATTGCGAGAACTAAGAAACTTGGTTTAAGCTGATCATCTTGGAGATTGTTCACCAAAAGCTAAACGACTTGACTGAGAAAATTGGCATGATCTATACAAGGATGGATACATACGGGACGACACAATCATATGTGTCTGTTTGATTGATGATATAATTCATTTGTAATTCCATTAGAAATACTTTCTAAGGCAAATGACCTAATTGACCTAGTAGGAAATCTAGCTATTTATCCCAACCAAATTTAATTGAACCAGTTAAACCTTTAAGTAATATTAATTGTACCGATCAATCCTAATTTTAAAATTGACCCATATTCATTAGCGATAATACCCCTACAAATCCGAAATCATACTTTTTGACAACGTCTCTTTCCAAATTATAAAAGTAGGGATGGTTACAAATTAAAAGTAAACAACTTTTATGTTCTTAAAAGAGCGATAAATTTCTTTTGATAAATTGCTTTCTTGGTTGGACTATAGATTTATGATTGTGGAGTTATTGGCTACAAAACAATATTCACTTGTGTATATTTTTTGGTATAATTTAATATTTGTTGAATTCAACACAATGATGAATTTCGTGTTGAATTCAATAACATTTGAAACTATTCAATCTATGTTTTGGAATTTTTCTATTTAATTACATTCATCATTTTTACAATAACAACACAATAGACTTATAAAATTTTGCTGAAGTATCATGTCAAATCCAACAAAAATATAAAAATTATGAAGATTCGAAAGTACTATATTGAATTCAACACAAATGTGAAAACTATTGAGAAAATAGTGAATGTGATATTGTTTTGAAGATTTTGTTGAATATATAATAGATTATGAAAAAGATGTGCAAAATTATAGTTATTTCGAGTTTAATAACACAAATTTTATTTAATTTAGTAAACATTCATAGTTTTAGGAAGTTATATATCAGGTAAGTGGTCATCCAAAATTTTAGGAACTTGATAACTTTACAAGGTTATATATGATCGAATCTTTATAATGGATTGGAATGGAAACAAGAAAAAATATTAGTTTATTTGGTATTTGACTCCCTAATGGGAGCCTCGAATAATTGCCCCTACTTTCTAACTAACATCAAAACAGGCATATATGATTAAACTAGTGTTTTATATTAATTTGCGTCAAATTTGTTCTTTCAGGGTAGAGAAAATCAAATTACATGATAATTACAACCAAAATATGTTATCTGATTTATTGCTATCAATTGGAAACACTTATGTGAATGGGTCAAACATTAAAAACACTTGATACACAGCGGAATCACAATTACTATCCAATTCGTCAAAGTCAGATCTAACTACACAAAAAGAATAAAACAGGTAATAGTAAATCATATTTAATACAACGATGACCTTTTCCGCTGCTTTAATCTCAAAGTTGGTAGTTCCCGATACCTAATCTGAGTTGGCTCATCCAAGAGTGTCTGAACACGAATAATATCGGCATAGGAGAAACAATTCTCTCAGAAGTGATACCAATGTCTTATCTCCAACAATATCCACACAGAAGATCTGCGAAAAGAGAAGTTTTCTAGGTTTTATAAAATCATATCTAATATCAAGGCTCTAGGATAGCTCTGATTTGAATCTACGGGGTAGTAAGATTCAAATCAATAACTGAATTCGGAAAACAAAACCTCACAAAGAAAATAAGATAATTTCTTGAGAGAGAACATGGGATGTGGTCGAATTCCTTATAATGGGCAGCCATGATTGGTCTTCCACCTTATAAAGACTGGCCAGGGTTCAAAGCCCTGGACCTTCTATTTTCTTATTTCAAATTTGACCCCCAAACTTAAGTTCAATTTACTACCCGTTCCTTTTTCAAAGACTCTTTTATCTTCAATCCTCTTTGTGTGTGACCTATTAGGTTCATACCAAAAGCTAGATGCTGAAATTTATTAGTTTTTTTTTTTTGTAAGACATTTCCTTTAAATGTGAGTTACATCTACCTGCATATTACAACAATGTTCACTTGACAAAAAATTAACCAAGAGAACCTCCTCAAATATGATAAATGTATTCTACGATCTCTCTATCTATGTACAAAAGGATCAACAGGGTATAGTTAAGTAAAAAAATCACTGCTCCAATCATATATATATTTTGATTGATAATATAATCTTTTTTTTTTTTTTTTTTGTGTACTGATTAGAATCTTATATCAATCATTACACTTATCTAGCCAGAGGTTTGGGTGAATTATATTAAATTAAATCATATAGGACACGTCTCTTTTACTAAGAGCGATAGATTCTATCTTGCATTCTCGTATATTCACATGTATGTCCCAGTAAATTAAAAAATATCTTTGAAGGCTTATCGCTAGAGAACAATACTTAATATTATGAAAGTATAGCAACTCATATATGTAATACACAACATTTCAATTAGAAGATCACAAAATAAAATCACACCTCAGACATCTGATTTTAATTTGAGCAAAATTATCATGTAGAATATCAAAGATGATCATGTTCGGTCTCTTACTACACTAGTAAGTTCCCTTGTGGTTGTTCTAATATCTCGTACTAATGGTTGGAGATTTACCATTCTCAAAGTGAAAATAGCGGATAAAGCTAGTGTATATTGTTAAAAACTATTTTCAACAATCCAATCCCAACTAGGAACCAGTCAGAATGTCAAACTACCAAATATATTTAGTCTCATCCTTTTAATCATATTAAATATCCATACATTCAACTTGATATCCAAGGTCTATATCAACATTGATGCATTTAAATAATAATATCAAATACCTTTTATTAAGTTACATGAGATTATTACTAGAAACAAGCCTGCCTAGGACTGCCCATAGGGCTTATCCCTAACAATCTCCCACTAACACTATAGCCAATTTGATAAAGTATTTAATCTTACGCTCAGTTAACTGATGTAAAGTTAGGGTCTTAATGAGTGGATCTATCACATTTGTCCACTGTGAATACTCTCTATTTAGATATATTGACTTTTAATGAATATATGAAACACCACTCCTATTGTTTGGGTACTGATTAGATCTAGATTCCTCAACCTGAGCTATAGTCCTATCTTTATAACAATACCAAGGTATTATAACTGAAGGGTTGGAACCAAGTTAGTGAAATAAACATCCATAACTTCTCCCACTAATGCCACACAAAAAATATAAGAATACCCTGAAAAAGACTAACAACTATTCGCATCAAATTTGAAATTCGATACCATAAATTCATTACTCTAATGTTCTCATTTCTCATCTCACATAAATTTAACCTTAGTTTTTCTAATGTACTTTAGGATATAATTCCTTGCCATTCATTACACTTAGTCGTAATGAAATTGATATCTACTAGTCAAGCTAACAACATGTCTGATATAAATTTTGAATTGAATTCTATTTTAATTATTATGCTATAAATTTTAATAGACATAGTGTAAGACCCGAATTTTGCATGTGCATAATTTTTAGTTGCATTTTATAACATTTAGAAAATAACGGGGTGCATTGTGTCATTTAATGTTTACTTTAAAAATTTTAGGGGTCAATTACCTTTTTTAAAATATTAATTTTAGACTTTTGGCTTAAATGATATCTTAAAGATAATTGGGGGGGAGATTAATGTAATTTAGAAAAAAAAATCAATTCCTTAGAATAAATATAAAAAAAAAAAACAAAAACTTGTGACCGTGAGTTGCCAAAAATAATAATAATTATAATAATGTGGTCTTGAATTTGCGAAAAAAAAAGAAAAAAAAAAAGCGGTGACTTTTGTTTGAGTTCACACACACACACACACATATATATATAAACACACATTTATATGTGTGTTCCAGCTGAAACAAACAAGAAAAAAAAAGAAAAAAAAAAAAAAAAAGATAGAAGAGGGTTCGGCGAAAAAAAAAAAGAAACAGAAACAGGTAACCTTCATATTCATATATATATAGTGCCAAAATAAAATAATTATCATGTTTAATTTATGCGACTAATTATACGGACAAGTATATATGTATATTTGTATGTCAAAAATATATACGTGTGTTTGAAAAATATACTAGGTATAGATATATTTAAATTGCAAAGAATACAATTTAAAATAAATATTGTAAATTTTACTAAAATGATAATTTTTAGTATTTCGTCGATTAGTAAAAAATTTAATAGTCAATTAATATTTTTCTACATATTTAAATTATTAACACAAAATATTTTGTAATCGTTACTATAATAATTTTCGTACAGTTAATACTGACATAGAAAAGTGGACGTGTAGTAATTTCGTATAATCAAAATTTGGGGAATGAAAAATGATTCATTTTAGGGCCACGCATTGCATATTAGGTTTATTTTAAATAAATTATTAATTTATACCCTATCGCTGTTAGATTCACAGGTGATACCGCCCACGTAGTATTTCAAAGATAGTATTTTTGTAGCTCAAAAATCGAGGTGAGTGTATTGTCTTCTATGTAAATTGTCAAATTATATTTTCATACTAAAATGTGGAAAAAAAAGAGTTTATTAAAATGGACTATTTTATAATGTTATGCGGATCAAATAGATTTTTTTAAAGATGGAAAGTAGTTTTTATTATCCGACTATGCTATAATTGTCTTCTCGTTAGGAAGACATGTCCTGCGAGATGTGGATTACCTGTCAAGAAAGACCTACAAGGTGAATATAAGTTGTTACCTGTAAGGCAAGTCTTGCAAGGTGGATATGTTATTGTTACTTGTCAGGCAAGTCCTGTAGGGTAGATATATGTGGATCTGTCAAGAGTGCAAATCCTGCGGGTGGCTGCCCCTACCATTGGGGATATTAAATGGCCCTGACACTGATAGCCACTTAGATGATACAGTTGTACATGTTACAGTACTGTCGTAACTCCCGATCGTGAGATGAAATAATTTTATGGTTAGTAGAAAAATATAAGTGCGATATTTTACTAAAATATTTGGATTGGTTGATTTAAACACATAATCTTATTGCAATGATGACAGTAGAATTTTATTCCGGCATGGTATGCGGTTATATTATATTATATTTTGAAAAGTGGTATTTGATGATTATGCTTGATTCATAAATCATTTTTATTATGAAGACAGTACACCGATAAAATATTTGGTTTCAGGTGCCACACCTAGAGACAGGTCCACTACTGGCACTAGATAGAGTTAGGAGGTGGAGTCATTTTGGAGGGTTGGCTGGACAGGTGTGAACCGTGAAAGGTTCAATTTTCTTTTTGTGATTTTTTTGTGAATATTTGGGATATGCGTATTTCCTGAATTTTGAAGTGAGTAAATATATTTTTGAAAAAAAAAAGGTATAGCGGCGCATGTATGTATATGTACATATGTATATTTGTTAGTCGGTCAAGTAACGTAAAGTTGACGTCACGCTCGGCCTCGGGCGATGGGGGCCCAGGGAGAGGTGTGATAATTTTTGGTATCAGATGTTAGGTTATAGGTTCTGTAGATGTGCTAGATTGTCTAGTCAGTAGTTATTTTATTGGATTAAATAACACATTTGCGTCATGCACTATCGTCTACCTTGTTGGCTCTGTTGCTTATTAAATTTCATTTCAGATCTCGACTATGGAGCATGAAAATGAAAGTACCGGGAGTATTGAACCCCAGAGAAAAATGAATGGAGCTCAGGAAAGCTTGGATGCTATCGAGCGAATTTTACAAGCTGCTGCACAACTGATAGAGTAATAGACAAAGATGCTCGAATGCCAGAAGGCCCAAACCGAAATAGCCACTTCTCAAGCTGTACTCTTGAAGAGATTCAAGGAATTGGATCCCCCGGATTTTACGGGAACTGGGGGGTCCTGCTGATGCTAAAAATTGGTTGAGAAGCATAGGGCACATATTCAAGGCAATGGGAATTACCGATGATAGTCGAGTTCCTCTCACCGCCTTCCAGTTGAAAGAAGAAGCCGAACATTGGTGGGAGGAAATGAAGAGGTTAATTTCAGTTCCAGGCAAGGGGATTTCTTGGGATCAATTTGTTGCGGTGTTTAATGAAAAATATTTTCTTAAATCTTATCGGTTCCAGATGGAGGAGGAGTTCATATCACTAAAACAGGGGAAGATGATCGTTTTGCAGTATGGGATCAAATTCGATGCCCTATCCCGATTTACTCCTGATTTGGTAAAAATTGAAGAGACGAGATGTAGAAGATTCTAAAAAGGACTCGATCTAGAAATACGTTCTAGGCTGACAGGCAGACAGATAAAAGGTTATGCGGAATTGGTAAACACGGCGGAATTGGTAAACACGGCGAAATTGGTAGAGAATGATGTACTGGAAGCAGTCGAGAACTGCGAGCAGTATAAAAAGAGTAGATTCTAGTCACCTAATAGATATCTAGGTGACACTTCTCGAGGAGCTGTAGCTCGACCTCCATTTGTTCGGGCCCCAACAACTGACCAATCAGCTAGGAGCTGAGGTTCACGACAATCATACTCTGGGCGACAGCAAAATGTATTCGGACAAAGTGTTGGCCAGCAAAGACAGGGAAGGAACCAGATGGTTAGCTAAGCCGAGATACCTGTATGTTATAAATGTGGATCACCAGATCATTTCGCTAGGGATTGTCCCATGGGAGGCCCAATATGTTTCCGTTGTCATGAGCCGGGCCACATATCTCCGAAATATCCAAAATATACTGCTACATCTACACCTTCTGCGAGTAGTGTAGGTAGTGTTGGCCCTAGCAGTGTTCAGGGGCGTGGTAGAGGATCGACCGGTAAACCTTCGACTCAAGGTCGTGTATTTGCTACTATCTGATAGGATGCCCAGGCTAATCCGGATGTGGTTACATGTATCATATCTTTATATGATAGAGATTCACGTATACTTATTGATCCCAATTATACTCATTCATTTGTTTCAGCGACCTTTATGATGCATGTAGGCAAATGTTTTATTTCTCTGTCATATAGTATAATTATCTCTACCCCTATGGGGGAGTTCATGTTGATAGATAGTGCGTATAAAGATAATCCGCTTCGTATTGGTGATAGAGAATTATTGGTGAATTTATTACCCCTGAGTATTCACGATTTTGATGTGATATTGGTTATGGAGCCTGTCGAGCTAAATGAACTAAAAATTCAGTTGCATGATCTGTTAGATCGCGGGTTTATCATACCTAGTATTTCTCTGTGGGAAGCCCCAGTGTTATTTGTAAGAAAGAAAGATGGGACGCTGAGGATGTGTATTGATTACAGGCAGCTGAATAAGGTGACGATTCGTAATAAATACCTGTTGCCTAGAATTGATGATAAGTTCGATCAATTGCAGAAGCCTATGGCATTTTCCAAAATAGATATTCGATTGGGATATCATCAACTGAAAGTCAGAGATAGTGATGTGTCAAAAACGGTGTTCCGTACGAGGTATGGGTATTATGAATTTCTAGTGATGCCATTTGAGTTGATAAATCCCCTATTGCTTATATGGATTTGATGAATTGGATCTTCCAGCCTTATTTAGATCAGTTTATTATCGTGTTTATTGATGATATATTGATCTATTCCCAAAATAAAAAAGAACATGCAAAGCATCTCAAAATTGTGTTGTAGACTTTGAGAGAAAAACAATTGTAAGCGAAGCCGTTATCCAGTGGGAAAAGTCGAAAAGTGTGACCGAAGTTCAAAGTTTCTTGGGATTGGTAGGTTATTATCGTCGGTTCGTTCAGAGATTTTCATTTATAGCTACTACGCTGACCCAATTAACCCACAAGAAGTCTAAATTCGAGTGGACTAACAAATGTGAGCAGAGCTTCCAAGAGCTAAAAAGTAGACTGATATCTGCACCAATACTTTTTCTTCCGACAGAAGGTGGTGATTTTGTGATCTACAGTGACGCTTCATACCAGGGGTTAGGGTGTGTACTGATGCAACATGGTCACGTAATTGCATATGCCTCCTGAAAATTAAAGAATCATGAACATAACTATTCGACGCATGATTTGGTGTTGGCGGCGATTGTGTTTGCCTTGAAACTCTAGAGACATTATCTGTATGGCGAGACATGCGAGATATACACTGACCACCAAAGTTTAAAATATTTGTTTTTACTAAGAAGGAACTAAATCTGAGGCAGAGACGTTGGATAGAGTTGATTAAGGATTATGACTGCACTATCCACTATTATCTTGGAAATGCCAATGTTGTAGCAAATGCGCTGAGTTGAAAATCGGTAGGTTCAATTGCACATCTTCGAGTTATTTACACTAACCTGTATGTCGAGTTGAGATATCTGTGAGTCCAGTTGGCAATTAGTTAGACGGCAACGTTTGCTTGTGACTTTGACTTTGAGACCGACATTGATTGACCGTATTATAGAAGCAAAAAAGACAGATGGCCAATTGGAAAAAATCAGAGATGAAGTGAAAAATGATCACAGAGTTGACTATCGCGTCAGGGATAATGATGATGCCTTGATATTTGAGAATAGATTGTGTGTGCCTAATAATGTCAATTTGAAGAAAGATATCTTAGAGAAAGCACACAGCTCAGCATATTTAATGCACTCATGTAGTACCAAAATGTATTGGGATTTGCGAGAACACTATTGGTGGAATGGAATAAAATGAGAAATCGCCAAATTTATTACCAAGTGTCTCGTTTGTCAGCAAGTCAAGATCGAGCACCAATGTCTAGGTGGGTTATTGCAGCATCTACCTATCCTAAAGTGGAAATGAGAATATATCACAATAGATTTTGTTTTGGGATTACCCCGTACTGAAAATGGACATAATTCCATTTGCATGATTGTTGATAGGCTTATCAAGTTTTCTCATTTTCTGGCCGTGAAAACCACGTACTCCCTGGATAAGTATGCCAAATTGTATATTGACGAGAATGTCAAATTGCATGGCGCGCCGATTTCCGTAGTGTTAGATAGATATCCGAGATTTACATCGAAATTCTGGGCGAGTCTTCAAGCTACTATGGGTACCAAGTTAAAATTCAGCACAGTCTTTCATCCTCAGACTGATGGCCAATCAGAGCGGACGATTCAAACGTTGGAAGATATGTTGAGGGATTATGTTCTAGAATTTCCTGGTAGTTGGGATGACCATCTGACGTTGATGGAGTTTGCCTATAACAATAGTTACCATTCGACAATCGAGAAGGTATCATATGAAGCCTTGTATGGCAGGAGATGCAGAACTCCAGTCTGTTGGACTGAATTGGGAGAACAAAAATTATTGATGCCAGATATAGCCCAGATGACCGCGGACAAGGTAAAAGTGATTTAGGAAAGACTGGAGATTGCTCAGAGTCGGCAAAAAAGTTATGCTGACAAGCGTAGGTGAGAGTTGAAATTTGAACTGGGAGATCATGTGTTTTTGTGTTTATCCCCGTGGAAGGGCATAATGAGATTTGGGAAAAAAGGAAACCTAAGTTTGAGGTATATCGGGCAATGAGATTCTAGAACGGGTTGGCACGGTAGCCTATCGACTAGCCCTACTGCCAGAATTGTCTAGATTGCATGATGTTTTTCACGTGTCGATGATCAGAAAATATGTGCCAGATCCTTCACATGTGTTGACTTCTCAATCAATCGAATTGAAGGAAGACTTGACATACGTTGAGGAGCCAGTCCATATTCTGAACCATAAAGATCAAGTGTTGCGGACGAAAACGATTCCATTGGTGAAAATGTTATGGCGTAGTCACTCAATAGAGAAAGCGACGTGGGATAGAAAAAATGAGATGAGGAATAAATATTTGCATTTGTTCGTTTAAGGTAACTAAAATTTCGGGACGAAATTTCTTTTAGGTAAGAAGGATTGTAAGACCTGACTTTTGCATGTGCATAATTTTTAGTTGCATTTTAGAACATTTAGAAAGTAATGGGGTGCATTGTGTCATTTAATGTTTACTTTAAAAAATTTAGGGGTCAATTATCATTTTTAAAATATTAATTTTAGACTTTAGCCTTAAAGGATATCTTAAAGATAATTGGGAGAAGATTAATGTAATTTGAAAAAAAAAAAAAAAATTAAAAAAATCAATTCCTTAGAATAAAATACAATAAAAAAAAATAAAAAAAAGGATCTTATCCAAATCTTGGAAAAAATAAAATAAATAATAATAACGTGGTCTTTAATTTGCCAAGAAAAAGAAAAAAGAAAAAAAACATGCGGTGGCTTTTGTTTGAGTTCACACACACACACACACACACACACACTCATATATATATATATATAAACACATTTATATGTGTGTTCCAACCGAAACAAACAGGAAAAAAAAAAGACAAAAAAAAAAAGAAGAAGAAAAGAAAGAAGGAGAGAAGTGGATTCTGCCAAAAAGAAAAAGGAACAGAAACAGGTAACCTTCATATTCATATATATATATATATATAGTCAAAATAAAATAATTATCACGTTTAATTTATGCGACTAACTATATAGACAAGTATATATGTATATTTATATGTCAAAAATATACACGTGGGTTCGAAAAATATATTAGGTATAGATATATTTAACTTGCAAAGAATATAATTTAAAATAAACATTGTAAATTTTACTAAAACGATAATTTTTAGTATTTCGTCGACTAGTAAAAAGTTTAACAGTTGATTAATATTTTTCTACATATTTAAATTATTAACACGAATTTTTTTGTAATCGTTACTATAATAATTTTCATACAGTTAATATTGACATAGAAAAGTGGGTGTGTAGTAATTTCGTATAATCAAAATTTGGAGGATGGAAAATGATGCATTTTAGAGCTACGCATTGCATATTAGGTTTATTTTAAATAAATTATTAATTTAGGCCATATCGCTGTTAGGTTCATAGGTGACATCGCCCGCGTAGTATTTCAGCGACAGCGTTTTTGTAGTGCAAAAATCGAGGTGAGTGTATTGTCTTCTGTGTAAATTGTCAAATTATATTTTTGTATTAAAATGTGGAAAAAAAAAGGGTTTATTAAAATGGACTATCTTATAACGTTATGCGGATCAAATAGATTTTTTTAAAGATGGAACGTGATTTTTATTATCCAATTATGTCATAGTTATCTTTTCGTCAGGAGGGCCAATCCTGCGAGATATGGATTATCTGTCAGGCAAGACTTATAGGGTGGATATATGTTATTACCTGTCAAGTAAGTCCCGCAGGGTGGATATATTGTTACCTGTCAGACAAGTCCTACAGGGTGGATATGTTGTTGTTACCTGTCAGGTAAATCCTGCAGAATGGATATATGTGGACCTGTCAGGAGTGCAAATCCTGTGGGTGACTGCCCCTACTGTTGGGGATATCAAATGGCCTTGACACTGATAGCCACAGTAGAACATGTTACAGTACCGTCGTAACTCCCGATCGTGAGGTGAAATGATCCTATGGCTAGTAGAAAATATGAGTGCGGTATTTTACTATATATTAAAATATTTCGATTGGTTGATTTAAATACACAATCTTATTGGAACGATGACAATGGAATTTTATTCCGACATAGTATGTGGTTATATTATATTATATTTTAAAAAGTAATATTTGATAATTATACTTGATCTATAAATTATTTTTATTATGAAGACAGTACACCGATAAAATATTTGGTTTCAGGTGCCGCAGCAAGAGATAAGTCCACTACTGACACTAGGTAGAGTCAAGAGGTGAAGTCATTTTGGAGAGTTGGTTGGACAAATGTGAACCATGAAAGGTTCAATTTTCTATTTCTGATTTTGTTGTGAATATTTGAGATAAGTGTATTTTCCGAATTTTGAAGTGAGTAAATATATTTTTGAAAAAAAAACAGTATAACGGAACGTGTATATATATGTACATATGTATATTTGTTAGTCGGTCAGGTAACGTCAAGTCGACGTCACGCCCGACCTCGGGTGATGGGGCCCTGGGGAGGGGTGTGACACATAGACTTTAATTAGTTTGAATTAATATCCTTATTTTATAAGAATAATATTTTAATTTAATTAGTAAATATCAATATTATCGATCCAATCGGATTCCTTAATAGAATAAACCATTTCTTGTATATTTTATATGCGATGTATTATATATGTTAAGTAGGATATGATCATGCACTAAAACCAATTGAGCTATTCGATTGGTTTGTGGATTGGTTGTAATTTTTAGATTGGTCTTTTAATTTCAATCAGAGTCGTAATTAATTTTTGAGGTTTTTCAAGGGCTATATGCTCTTCCTTATTTTTCTTTTTGTTGAAATGATCTTCTTCTCAATACTCCTTTCTCCCTCCAAAATGTATCCCCTTATTTGTATTATATTTCTTTGTATTTATAATTTTGAGAAGACGAAGAAAAGATTCAACGATAATAGGTAAACTGAGGATCCCCATATAGAACATAAAGTAATGGAGTCCAAGAAGTTAAAAGCCCAAGAAAGAGGTCCACTTGATAAGTCACCTTTAGTCTAATTAATTACATAATTAAATTAAACCTAAAGTTTTGTCTCAGTGGCTCAGGCTGAATTGAACTACAATTCCATGAAATTCTCAACCCATTTATATGCTTGTATGGGATAATTTATTTTATACTGCTTTATTTTGGCCCAATTAGCATGTGCTTATGGGGCATTTATTTATTTATATGTATGATAGGTGTAAATTACCTATCTATTTTCAATCCGAATGTTGTTAGTTTTTGAGTATGTTTAGTACGTTTTAATATGTTTTTATGTGTTTATGTCTAAATCAGGTGTTTAAGGTGAAAAAGTATGTAAACGGATAAAAAACGATCAAATAGGATCAAGAACGGTGAAAAAATGGTGAAAATGTGCAAAGTCGGTACAAGTGCTGTAACTTCAAGGCTATTTTTAACTATGATGCAATCCGATTTTGGAAAAACTCAAAACATGGAAGTTGTAGATATTTCTCTTATATTTCCATTGGTTTTGAAGCACCTCAATCAGAGTTTGTACGAAGAAGTTACGGTCAAAACAAGAAAGTGTGTCACCCCCTAGGCGGTAAAAGTGCAGAATCAAGCATAAATTCAATGTTGTACCTCCGCCTAGGCGGTCACCTTTGCGCCAGATTAGATATTATTTTAGATATTTTAGGATATTTTGATCATTCTTTCTCCTCATCTCCTTTCCATTCAGCCAAGACACCTCCATAGACCTTAGGAGGATATTTGGAGAGGATTTTGGGGAGCTCAAGCTATTCCTAAGGAGAAGAACACAAAGCAACGAAAGAGAAGCGATCTTGGAATGTTCTTAGCGACAAATCTTCGGATTACGGCTAGTTTCTCTCGTTTGTCTCTTTATCTCTTAACTTAGGATTGTTGTTTGAGAATGTTTAGCTCATTTTATATTGTATAAACGGGTATGACCATGAGTTAAACATGGTTGTTCTTTATAATTTCGATTGTGTTTGCCGTGTTGTAATGATATTATACTTGTTTAGATAATTAGAGAATACGGGGTTTGACACTTGGGAGAGGTAACTCCAGATTCGGATTAGGTTAAATACAACACAACAATCTAACGACCCGGGATGACATTAGAAAGTGTGTAATTAATGACGTTGGAGTGAGACTCACGTGACCTAGTGTTGTTAATACATTGAGGGGGACTTCTTCGTTGATGCGAAATCACGTATTCACTCGTCTTACACTCGGGAGAGGTGGTGAGTGAGTTTACGAACCGAGATTTTCGGATACCCGAACGCCGTTAACGTAAACTAAAACGAGACCAAACACGTTTTTGTAAACGAAAGTTAATCCCTATGTAATCTACTTCCCTTAACCATCTCATATTAATATTAGTATAGCTAATTTAATTAGATTAATTAACTTAGGATTAGTATAATTAATTTTATTCAATTTATCTTCGCCTAGATAAAATTAGGTCATGATAAACGCGGTACTCAATAATAGTCAAAACCAATCCCTGTGGATATGATAACCCTCACTCTCTCGATCTATACTAAACTTGACCTCGTATACTTGCGAGTGAAAGTAGCGGCGTATTCACGCGCTACCAATGTATATGATGCATGTTAAACAAAATAAATAAGTTAAAATAAAAGAATTAATAAATGTCCCTCAAAAATATTAAGTTGTAAGCAAGAGCATATGAGATATGTGTCTTCATGGTCTTTCACCATGGGAATTTGTTCCGGTAGGGGTTCCATAAGCCTAAAGTCGGTACTTATCTGTTGGGCGGTACTGTGTCTTGGAAATCAATCTAAACTTATCTTTATTTGTAACATGCAAAGAGTAGACTAGTGTGTTTCCTTAGCTAGAGGGCAATGTGTATATTAGGACTAGGTTGGACTATGCCTAGTGGGTGTAATTTAACTAAGGAGATATATCGTTAGCTGTTGGGCAGGCTATGATCAAACTAAAGACAAACATGAATTGAATCTTACCCAAAAGGTAAGAGGCAAGAGTTGTTCCTAAGCTATTGGGTGGGCACTATCTACGGGATAGGATTATTAAATTCCGTACTAAGAACACTTGTAATGTTATCATTTCTCTAGAGGGAAGTGGGATTAAAATTTTTTTTTTAAGCAGGAGTACATTTAGATTTATAAACGATATTTGATCTAAAATTAAATGTAAAATACTTTTCTGTCTGTTTTTGTTTGTTGGTCATACATCTTTATATAGATATTAATGAACTAAACCACTGTTAAAGTTATTTAGAAAATTATATAACCAGACCCAAGTTCTCAAATTGATTTCGGAAATTAAAATTCGTTTTAACTTTTGAAAAGTTGGGTTAAGTTCTAAATGATCCAGTTATCTTACGGGACAAACAACAAAAGAAACATATAACTATTTAACAGGAAGTTTATAAGTGGGACCGATGCCATTAGATAATGTCAAGCAACGAATTCTAGATACAATATGAATATCTATTGAACATGTATGCAATAATGAATGCCTGGAGTCTCACTATGGCAAGTGCAATTTCATTGCGAGACATGCATACCTCAGCATGAGTGCTTTCAGGTAGATTGATGGTTGGATCATCTGTTGGTGGACTTTGGACCAAGATGATTAGTCATAACTAAGACCTGAAGGATTCGGGATCCCTTAGGACCCCAAAACTAGCAGTAAATTAATTTATGTGAGAATTAATATTGGACACATTCTCTCAGTTTTTGGTGAACTTCGACATAAGAAATTTAGAAGTCATTTTTCTTGTACTTTTAAATTTGTTGAAAATTACCATATGATTGTGAAAAGTCAAAGTGACCATTTCTCATTTTGAATGAGACTTATTCCTCCAATAATAAGTAAGAAATGAAATTGTTTCTCAAAGAGGCAAAAGATTAGATTAGGAAAATGAAAAAAATCGAAAAGGAAAGTGCTTTTACTCATTTAAATTGAGCATTGGAAATGAACCTTTGGAAATTCTTTATTTCCAATGACATACTTTTAGAAAGAATGTCACTAAATATAAATGATTAAACCTAAAAGGTGCTCAATACATATTAACATGTGTGGCCCCATAGGCCTTGGAAGCTCAAGATATTTTTCAAATTTCGCAACCCTTACTTTAACTTGGGGTTGATGTATCTATTGAGATACACATTTTAATACTTTGATTCAGATTAGAAAGTAGAAAAACAAATGGAAAGGTATTAAAACTCTATGATTAAATCGTTGAAGTAAACATTCATTCGTTTAGGATCATTTAAAGATCATTGTATATTTTTCAGTAGACTTCTCCTGATAAATCATAATTTCAAGGTATATTATAAAAGGAGTATATCGGACCCTATTAGATATGGTCAAATCGATAATGAGTTATATTGGTTCACCTATTTTGGGAAATTACTCTCTTTGACTGTAGCATGTTTACTAAATAAGGTTCCTACTAATTCGGCTCTAGAGACACTACATGAGATATGGTATAGGTAAAAGCTGAGCCTCAAGTCTTTGAGATTTGGTTGGTCAAGCTCAAAAATCGACAAGTCAAAATAAAAAACTCTTAAATATAGGTTCGAAATGTAATTATTGAAATTGCAGTACACCACTTTTATCATTCAAGTAAACAAAGTTGTTTGCGAAAATACTATATTCTGATAAAAATAGATTTTCAAAGATTTTAACATGAACGAAAGATAGAAATGGACAAGGTGATGGACACTTATGAACCAATAAGAGAGTTTCTCAGGAACCTTTTATAGTAAATGGACCTAGTACACAAGGTCTTTGTATGGATGGTAGGAAATCCACGTCGTATGGTAGATATATTAGATAAGTTAATCAAGATGATAGGGAGCTCCTTCCAGTGGGAGGTAACAGATTTACTAGTTATAAAGACAATGATATTGTACATCATGAAGGAAAAATGATTATAAGATCATAGATGGGTCGTATGAACAACTAAGCAAGCTTAGGCTCAGATGGTAAGTTGAACATGCATAAAATGAGATTAATGGTGATAGAGTTTTAATGTAGAAATCTCAATAGCAACGTTGTAGATGATATTTAGATAAATTAACTATAGGGCTTCATAATGATTGACAAAAGGTCAACAATTGTAAAAGATGCAAATATTCATTTATGGACTAAGGAAAAGTTTGTCTAGTTTGGAACATCTGTTTTTTGGCAGGGTAGTCAAAAATATTTTGACTATGTTAAGAACGAGGAATGACCCAAGTGTGTACACTAATAGAATGGATAAGCAGAAACTTCCATTATAGACAATACTCCAATCTTGAAATGTTATCTCTAGTTATAATGCAATTTTAAATAAAGATTCTCCATATAGATTTGGAAAGAGTTTCTTTAATACTAAAGATCTATAAGATAGATCAACAGATTCTTAGTTTCCAAATATTTGTACATAGGGTCAGAGCAACAAATTGCTAATGAGGACCTCTAACGGTCCATCATGGGATTTGCCTCTTAACGTTGTGAGTCCAAAAGACTCAATGAATAAAGATACAATGAATAGAATTCCATATACTTTGTCAATTGGAAGTTTCATGTATTTTGTGATATGTACTAGGAATTGATATCGAACACGCTATCAGCTTGACTAGCGGATATGAATTTCATTCAGACTTAGAATATTGAATGTTTCGAAAATAAATCCTAAAGTACTTTAGAAGAACCAAGGATAAGTTTCTATGATATGGAGAATGAGAACATTAGATTAATAAATTCTTGGTATCGAATTTCAAATTTGATATGAATAACTGTTAGTCTTTTCATGATTTTTTTTATTTTTTTTATCTTGATAGGTGGGTTGTTAGTGGGACAAGTTATGGATAAGATATAGAACTTCAAATTCCACTATGGAGACCAAGTGCATAGCCACTTTAGATCAATGTTTTATAACCCAGACCAGACATTGAACCGAAAAAGTCACAGAGTCACAGTCACCGGTTCAACTGGTAGGTGAACCGTGGCTGAACCGTGACGTCATAAATTTGTCATTAAATAAATAAAATAATTTTTAAATTAATAAAATAAATTAAAAAAATAAAAATATATTTACCCCAATATGGGCCTCTCCCATGAATGGATTCTTGTCCATACACACCCCATCCCAACAACAATTCTTCCTCTATCTCTAGGTCCATTTTCATTCCTCTATCTCTAAGTCCATTTTCATCGCAAATACCTATCAACACACCCTAATTTGGTTTCTCCTCCAAATGGGTTTCTCAATAACAATTCCTCATTCTTCTTTCTCTCTATCGGCCCATCACTTTCCATAACTATTATTCTGCTCAATAATCGAAGATAAAGCTGTATAAGAATAACTATTTGCAATCAGGGTTTTTCAATCTGAGTTTTAAGATTAGTCATAAACTCTCCTCAAATTGCTCGCAGGTACTTGCAATAATCGCTATTCCCTATAAATGACTATTTGAATCCATCCATACCCACAATCCTAATTGATTGGCCCCTAAAAATTCTACACTGGCGATCTTGAAATTGGAAGATCTAGTTGCTAAAATCGGCCATTATCATAGCGGAGAATTGATTAATTACCACAACGACAACTTCTTTGAAGGATAGATTTGGATTCGGGAAGGGGAAGAGAAAAAAATTAGGTTTTTTAGTGGTAGAATTTTATAGTTATTGAAAGTTGCAGAAAACTAGGCGGTTTAAGCAAAACCGTTTCGGTTCACTGGTTGAACCGGTTTGAACAGCCCGGTTCACCGTTTTTTGACCCAAAACGGGTTTCGATGGTTAACCAGACCAAAATCTAGACCGGTTGGAAATTCAACCGATCAAACTGGCTGGTCCGGTTTGGTTTATAAAATAGTGCTTCAGGTACAACTAATAAAGATGTACAGATTTGGAAGTTTGTTTAACGAACTTGGTTCAACCATTGAGTCACGATACCTTGGTATTGTGAAAACGATGGGGCTATAGCTCCGGCCGAGGAACTTAGATCTCATCAATATCCAAAAACTAAGAGCAGTGCTTTTATGTATTCATTGAAAGTCAATATATCTAAATAGAGAGTATACACAGTGGACAAGTGTGATAGATCCAGTCATTAAGGCCCTAAATTTACAACGGTTAGCTGAACGACGTATTAAATACTTTACTGGATTGACTATAGTGTTAGTTGAAAATTGTTGAGGATAATCCATGTAAACAATGCTAGGCGGGCTTGTTTCTAATAATAATCTCAAGAAAATTAATAAAGGTATTTTGATATTATTATTTAACTGTATCAATGTTATTGTATACCTTGGATATCAAGTTGAATGTCTGACTATTTAATATAAATAAAAGAAGAAGACTAAAGACATTGGTAACTAGATATTTTAAGTTGTTCCTAGTTGATATTAGATTGTTGAAAATGATTTTCAACAATTTAGATTAGTTTGTTCTGTTGTTTTCTCTTTGAGATTGGTCGTCTCATAAAACAACTACATTAAGACTTACTAAAATAGTAAAGGACCAATGTGATCATCCTTAATATCATATATGATAGTTTTGCTCGAGTCAAAATAGGATATCTGAGGTATGAATATATTTTGTGATCTTCTAACTTGAGTTGTTGTATATTACATGTATGAGTTGCTATATTTTGATAATACTAATTATTATTCTTTAGCCACGAGCATTCAAAGGTATTTATTCGGTATAGTGGGACATATATACGAATATACAAACATGCAATATAAAATTTATCCCTCTTAGCAAAAGAGACGTGTCTTATATGATTCATTTAATATAATTTACCCAAATCTTTGGCCAGAGCAGTGCACTGATTAGAATGAGATTGTAATCGGTATCATAAAGGATTATATTATCAATCAAAATACATATGATTGGAGTAAGAATTTTTTACTTAACCATACCCTTTCGGTCCTTCTAGGTACACATATAGAGAAAGATCGTATAATACGCATATCATATATGTTCTCTTGGTTAAATTCCTGCCAACTAGACATGACGGTGATATGTGAGTAAATGTGACTCACAGTTCAAGGAAATGCGTTAAGAGGAAAAAACGTTTTCTTCAGGAAGAACAAAATTAAAATAAAACTAATTTTTATTGATTAATTGATTAATTAATTATTTTTATCATTTATCTTTTGGCATTAACCTAAGGGGTCACACACAACAGAGAATTGAAGTTAAAAGAGTTCTTGCAAAAGGAACCACTAGTAATGTTGAACTTAAGAAGTCTAGGGGTTAAAGTACAAATATGAAAAAGAAGGGGTTCAGGATTTTGAACCCTGAACAATCTTTATAAGGTGGAAGACCCTTAAAGGCCGCCCACTGGATAATGTCAACCCTCTCCCTATAATTTTCGGGTATAGATATTTTGTTGTGTCCGTGAGATTTCGTATTCCGTAATTCACTTACTGATTTGAATCTTACTACCCTCTAGGTTCAAATAAGAGTTATCCTATAGTCTTGAGCTTAGATTTAATCTTACAAATTCCAACACTTTTCTCTCAGAGATCCTCCGTGTGGATACTGTTAAAGATGAGACATTAATGTCACTTATGAGAGAATCGATTCTCCCGTGTTGATATTGTTTGTGATTAGACGCTCTTGGAAGAGTCTTCTCAGATCATGCCTCAGGAACTGCCAACTTTGAGGCTGAAGTGCCGAAAGAGATAATCATTGTATTAAATATAATTTTATATTGTCTGCTTTATTATTTAATATAGTTAGATCCGGCCTTAAGGAATTAAATATTAATTGTAATTTTTTTTTAATGTTTCCCTTTGTGTGAATATATATTTGATACTTTCAATTTTCACTCAATTTTGATCACCAAATCTAGTCAAACATTCCAGCCTAATACATGTAACAAGAAATGACGAAATTGTCAAACTTTTTTGTTTGTTCCCCCTTCTTGTTTGGATGTTTTCAAGTTTTAACGCAATCATCAAACTCATTTGCACGTGTATGCTGGGTTCATAATGGCATGCACAACCCATATATTCCTGTGCCAGTGATGTGATTCAATCTCTTTACTCTCCCATGGATACACGAAATTTGAGATAAAATTAAAATGATCATAAAAATGATCATTCAATTTATATATTTAGTACATGAGATTAAATCTCATTTTCATTGTTAAGAATTTTTTATTTTCACAAAATATGAGATTAACTAATATTAGGGGTGGTCATGGATCCGGGGCCCCGCCGAGTTTGGCCTTATTTTTTTAGAGTTTGGCCTTTAATTTAAGCCTATGGACAGGGCTTGATATTTGATTTTCAAGTCCGATCAAATTTAGGACTGAACTTGGACAAAACTATTTTTTTAGCCCGGCCCGGCTTGGCCTGATGTCTATTAATTTAATATATATATATATATATATATATATATATATATATATATATATATATATATATATATATATGTGTGTGTGTGTGTGTGTGTGTGTGTGTGTGTGTGTGTGTGTGTGTGTGTGTGTAGGGATCAAATAAACACAACTCTAGTGAGGTTGGCAATATTGATTTGGTGAGTTTGGCAATATTGGTTTTGTTTGATTTCATATGAATGTGAATGACAATATTAGTTTTATTTAGTTTTATTTTATGTTTTAGTATTTATTTTTTTAAATTAAGGAAATATATATATAGGGTTGGGCTGACCCTAGGACCGGACTTGGGTTTGATTTTTTTTGTAGGGCTGAGTTTGGGCATGAAAGTAGGTCCCGATCATAGGGCTGGGTCGGGTTAGGGCCTAGTGCTTTTTGTTTTTTGTAATACCCTAACTAAAGACCGGCCCATGATCACCTCTGACCAATACCAAGATAAATTTGATATTAGTTAATCTCAATTATATAGATTAGATTTTAATTATGCATTGGTAAAAAAACGAGACCAAATACTAACCAAATATATGAATTGGAATGTAATTTAATTAAATTAGCTTTTATACTATTTGAAAAATTAATTACATTAATATTTTACTCTTTAATGTCATTCCAATATTACATCTAATCATTTTTGTCTCCAAACATAGAAATGACAATGATTATCCAATTCTATTGTTATTCCATTTTATTTAAGCGTATCAAATGCAGCGTTAAAGTCGTGTTTGGTAGTATTTTCCTTTTTATTATTATTTTGAGTAAAATTTTAAAATTATTTTGAAACTTTAACTAACTCAAAATTATATTTCTTTTAAGAAATATATATCAAATTAGAAAACCATACACCCAAAACTATATTTCTTTGGCTGCTTTCAACCAGCATCATGATTTTCTCTCACATGAACACAAGAAACATATATATCTAGTTATATATTTATATCTGATGTGACTCGTCCCCAATATATATAGTAAATATTTGTCCCCAACAAAGAATCGAGAATTATACCTTTTGGAAATTTCATGCGCATCCGATCACATCAAGCCAAGTCTTATTACTCTGAAAATCGAAGAGGTTCATGGGCTTACAAAAGTTTGATTATTATTATTATTATTATTTATTTTTTATAGAATACCAGTGGGAATTCTTATTTAAAAAAAATATATTTTAAGAGAAAATATGACACTCCTCCATATTAAATGTTAGAATTTTTATTTTTTCTTTTATTGTTTTTATATGTAATTTTTAAAGAAACTCCAATATATTATATACTAGGGATTTTTCGTGTTTAAAAACACTAAATCAAATTCTAAATTTATAACTGTAAAAAAATAGTAGATAAAAAAATTTGGCTAATAAAGTATATGTATGAAATTTAAACGGTACAAATTGTAATCAGACTCAATTGCTTTCGTAACGCCACATACGATCTAATGGCCCAATACCTTTTGGACCAAGTCCACATGACCCAAAATGTTTAAGACAAGGTACTAATAGTGGCAGGAATGGTACTTTATATTTAAGACAATCTTTTCCGATGTGGAATCTCACAATATCCCTCATGCAAAGACGCAACGTCAATGTTGCGTTAGCCCAGTTCGTTCCCTTGGGTTAGTGTAGAAAGTAGCCCATAAGCGGACACAAGGTTCCTACCTCGGGGCCTCTATCTTTCTTCAGAGCCTCTACTCCTCTATTATCAACATGACCACGGTGTCATTTTCGGATAAGGTTGGCTCTGATTTCATTTGTAATGCCCCAGGCAACCCACTAGCCTAGTACTATTTGGACCGATTTCCTATGGCCTAAAATGCTTAATTCAAGGTACTAGTAGTAGTCTGCATGATACTTTATATATCAGAAAATATTTTCTAATACTTCTGATGTGAGATCTCAGAAAATTCCCCCACTTAAAGACACAACGTCCTCATCATGTTGGCCCAGTTCATCCCTTGGTTGGTGGTACAAATAGCAGTCCATAAATGGACACAGACCAACCCATAAGCGAATACAAGATATCTACCCTGGGGTCTCTACCCCTCTCCGGGGCCTCTACTTCTCTATCAACGCCACCATAGTGTCATTTCAGGATTAAGGTTGGCTCTGATATCATTTGTAATACCCTATGCAGCCCACTGGCCCAGTACCTTTTGGACCAAGTCCACGTGGTCCAAAATACTTAAGTCAAGGTATTAGTACTGCCCACATGGTACTTTATATATCAAAGAATTTTTTTAATACTTTTGATGTGGGATCTTACAACTTCGTAAGTAGAGGTGTGATATTTTTAGGCGGAAAATTTTCCACCTAAATATCTCATCAACCCATCCCAACAGTCCATTCCCCACAAATTAAAAAAAAAAAAAAGTTATGAATATATATATATATATATATATATATATATATATATATATTTTAAATTATCTTAATTTATCAATAGAATAGCGTATAACCTGTGCTTGAAGATACGATTTTAAAAAATAGCCCTAATAAGAAACAATATTAAAAAAAAATTAATTGTGACTTCAGGCACAAAGAGATAATAGAAAAACATAATTCATGCATGTATACTCGAGAAGTAAAAATAAAATTTTGAAAAAAATAATCTAATTAAAAAAAAAATGTCAGAGGTATATAAAAATATTTTTACTAATCTTTTTTGTTGCCAATGCCAATACAAACACCGAAAAGGGATTTATGATATTGATCACTTGAAAAAAATTAAATACAAAATAAACAATTTTAGAATGAAAACAATTGTGAACTAAATCAATAAAGCATAAAATTGAAGTAATTCAGAATTCAAAAAACATTCAAAATTATAAAACAAATGTGGCAAAAACCTTAATATCGAACATAAAAAGAAAAATAAATTTGAATCAAGCAAATTATACATAGAAAAATGCAACCACAAACTGATTGCTTAAAAAAAATAAATTAAAACTACAAAACAAAGAACCTTTCATTTAGATGATTGTCGTCACAAAATATCGTAGTTGAACTCAATTGAGAGTTATTTAAATACAAAGAACTCAATTCTAAAACATGACAAAAGTTATAGTAAAGGTAGTATAAACATTTGATCTAATTGAAGACACATAATTTTATTAATTTATTAATAATAACCAGTGTTTATTATATATTAGGATGAGATTCGAAGAAATCAAAAAGGCGAGAGTGGAAAAAATCCTTAGTAATAAATTTACATCATTAAATTTAAACTTTTCATCATTCTCAATTGCATCGGCATTCAATTTGACATTGAGATTTTTTGTGTGTTTATCGTGCTAACAACTTTTTTTTATTTCAAATGGTTCTGGTAATATTAACTTCAACACTAGATTATTATAAGAGAAACTTCAAAAGAAATTAAATAGACTATAAGTTGGTAAAAAATGAAGCACAACGATCATACCCTAAAGATTATATAGACTATTATTAGAATTAAAATCAAGAAACTAAAAGATATAGACCTCAAAATACTGGAGCTGATAAATTTTATGAACGTAATCATAGTAACAAACAAACACCGCATCACATAATATTAAAGTAACATAGTTATACAATCAAATTCTGATAAATGTGCCTAGTTTTTACCTCTACATAAAGAAAAATAAAAGTCATGGTATCCTATTGAAAGATTTTTTCCTTGGCAATCCCATTTATGAGATTCACTTATTTAGCAACAAAATATTTTCTCTCCTACAAAAACAATAAAAAATTTATCCTATGATAAATCAAACTTCTAAAATTAACAACTAATTGAAGTTCTCATGTAACCCCTAATTGAAAACCATAAATTAGAAGAATCAAAAGTAACAGAAAAGTTCTCATACTTTTTCACGTAGAGATTACCTAAGAGCAACACAATTTCTCACTCTATTCCTAAGAAATTACTTAATTATCTCACTCTTAGGTAAATCTTTCACTCATTCTTTGGTGTATTGAGGTAATTTCAATTTGGGAAACCAGGTTTCATTCAAGATGGAAGAAAGCAATTACCTTTGTTAAACAATGTATTCCTAAACCGTAATGGTTATAAAAAATAAAATAAAAATTGGCCACGTATATAGTGTTTTTGGAACCGGGTTTTTAGTGCCCTTAAGAGATAATTATCTGAAAGATGCCCTTTTATTTCAAGCGTGGTTCCAATCTTATTTTGCAATGGTTTGTACTTCGATTTGCAGGGTGTCGCAGGGTACATGACAATTTCTTGGCATGTAGTAAGGGAGACCCTTCCCATTACTATTAATAAAATCTTTCTCAAAAAAAAAAATAAATAAATAAAAAATAAATTCTATTACTCAATGTTCCAAAATCACAATTGAAATAATCTATCACTAACTATATTAAAATCAATAAATAATCTATAACAAGCTCTATTCTAATTTGGCTTAAATTTGGTAAAAATGAACATTTTGTCAAGAAATTTGACAATAATAAATTACTTTGGGGATATTTTTGTTATTTCTCGCGTTCCTTTCTCTTTTTATAGTTATAAGAAGTTATTTTTCTCTCAAAACCTATTCTTGTATCATACATCTCATAATTATTGACAATGAAATTTTTTACCTATATTTTAACAAACATTCACTTAAAATCGTATATTTTATATAAAGCCCTTTTGATTTTATTAATCTTGTATTAAATAATGGAGAACAAAAACTTTTATTCCTACATGTAATTAAATTCAATTAAAATTCTTAATTTTTTACCTTTTTTATTTTTATAAATATTGTATTAAGTCATGAAAATTTAAAAATTTTATCCACATATTCCACCAAAAATTTAATTAACATTTTAAAATTTTTATATCAATCCCTCTTGATTTAAAAAAAAATTCTTGTGTTATATTTTTAAGACTTTTTATTGAATTTTCATGAAAATACAAGGGTACAAACTTTCGTTCACCATAATTATGAGATGTATTAGTGCATAAATAAATTTGGAACAAAAATAGCTTCTCATTGCTACAAAAAGAGAGAAGGACCCAGAAAAGTATGAAAATACCTCCCCCCCCCCAAACTAATGGAATCCATCTAATTTTCATAAAAAAAACATTGTTTGGACTAAATTGAAGATGAATTACAATATAAGGGACTAAATGTGCCACCTCTGAAAACCTCATGAGCTGACCAAACTTAAAGGAAGAAAGTTAACAAAAATACCCCTATACTAATGGCTTCATCCGATTTTGTTAAAGGAATTTACAATTGGATTAGATTGAAACAAAAATAAAATTTGAGGGACTAAATGTGCAACTTGTAAAGCTCGGGAACCACATAAACACTCACCCCAAATTTTAGAGACAAAAAGTGTAATTTTTCCTTAAATATATATTGACTATTACCTTTAATACTCAATAATTAAATGAAAACTAAATACTTTCTATTAACAAATTTAACTAAATTGAAGTGTAAAAATATTTTTTTAATATTAAATTTAATATATATTTTCATAAATAGTACTTAAAATGTAAACTTAAAACGTGTAGTCAAACTGTATACGGTGCGATGATTTACTTCACGTGCGAGGTATCTAGTTTAAGTCTAGGATGACTCAGCTCCGCCAGGGAAAATAATAGAAGAAACACTTGACTCTTTCATGCATGCTCCACTTAGCTCGAGGGAATATAGCTCAGTTGGTAGAGCTCTGCTCTTGCAATTGGGTTGTTGCGATTACGGTTGGATGTCTAATTGTCCATGCAGTAATAATAGTATCTTGTGCCTGAACTGGTGGCTAATGTATGTACATCTATCTCTCGAGCACAGGTTTAGGTTCGGCCTCAATGGGAAAATCAAATGGAGCACCTAACAAAGCATCTTAATAGACTAGGGTAGATTTATAGAACCTTTCAATGAGATAGTGCTTTTCCAAACATATATTCCAAGGTTACTTACTTTGACATGGTACAAATATCTAAATTTGATATTTTTATACTAACAAACAAACAAGTAACACATGGTAGCCTAGTTTTCGTTTGGGTATGCGACCTTGTTTATCAAATGCAGGAACTTTTTTGAGACCTACTTTGATTCCCAAATTGAAGGATTGTTCATTTTTCATTATTTTTAACTTATTCCGATCAAGATGGAATGGTAGTTTCACACAGACTAGTAGTCAACCAGTTTGCTAGTTGAAGTTATAAAGTTCAGAAGTAGCTGCACTAGAATTACTAAGGTGGGAAAAATAAAAAAGATATAGGGTCATTTGTCTGTTTGGTTAGTCAAGCACGGGCTAATTCATAGATGTTTGGGATTTGATTACCAAGGAATAGAAACGTTACAAATAAAGCCCGATGATCGACATTCAATTGCTTCCAGCAAGAGATATATCGAAGAGATAGTGCTGGCTTAGAAGAAAATCAAAAGTGCCTTTGAAGCCTGGTCTAAAATTCCCGAAAAAATAGCTTTGACTAAACTCAAACTCACGGAAGTTGATCATATATATAATACACAAATTCACAAATTTTATTTTGACTCATTATGGTTGACTTTCGCATTGAATCATAGGAGTTAACAAACGTCGATATGCTCAAATTGGAGACGTTATTCTTGCTGTGACCAAAGAAGCAGTGCCAAAGCGTATATACTGCGTTGCTTCTATTACTTGCTAACGCGAAATGATCCATTCACTTAGATAGGAGATTTTTTCATTAACAAATTCTCAATTTTTTTGTAAGGGAAGGAAAGCTATATTGAGACTTGGACCAAGGTCGATACCATCAGTGCTCAAAATACTCAGATTAGGACTAATAATTACCAAATCATTTAGAAAATGAATACTTATTTCCCTGCTGAAGATATCATGTTTGTTTCTGAGGATGAGCAAACAAGTATAGCTAAAATGTTGTGCGGTCAAAGTAGGTAATAAGACTTTGTTTCATTGAGTCAGGAAGAAGAAGGCAATTTGAACCGCAAAGGAAATCCAGTTACCTACGAAAGGAAAGATGGATAAAAATGTTAAGTGCAGCGAGCCAAGGGCCCTTTTTTTTTTTTTTTTTTTTTTTTAATCTTTTTCTTTGGAATAATTCAAAATAGTATCCCCAGCCCCATCAACGTTTTGTTTTATATTTTACGTCCCGTAACTCTTCCTCAACCAGGCTTAGGCAGAATAGCAGAGCAAGTGCAAGTATTAGTAACAAGCTCTTCAAGCTCATCCATTTCATTCGCTTAAGCAAGCTCTTCAAGCTCATCCCCTTCATCATAAATGCCCCGAAATGGCCTGGACCCATGGGAAACTCCAATTCATTGGTCCTTTGTACTCCTCATGTTTTGAAATCAAATTTAAAATGATTTAGATAGGAACCAATCTCTCATAGGATTGAAAAATCATTTTTTTTTTTAAAAAAAAATGACATTCTAGGATGAGAATCAAAGAAACGAGAATAACTGCCTATATACTTATATACAAAAGATATATACATTAAGTAGTACACTAAGTAGACTCATGCGGCTAGTGGTTAATAATGAAATTTCTTTCTCCAGTAAACACCTTAGATTGCACCCCTGTTGTACTATGCCACATCTTTCTTTTAATTGTATATGATGGATCTTATGTAAGGATTATTTTGCCCCCAATTTTTATGAAATACCAGATGCTCATTGAATGAGAAGAAATTAATCCTCACTTATATCCAATACATATCATATCACATTCTAGTCCATATTATTTTATCTATTAAACATTATAGATAATTATATGATATGCATTCTAATTAGAATTAGAAAAGGAAAAATATATCTTTATTGACTTTCTTGATATAGTTGAAAGTTCTTATGCTTCTCATAGGACAAAAATAAATTTAAGGACCTTTCCACTATTATTTAATTTCTTGTACAACGGCTTTAAAAGAAACAAAAAAAAATGGATTATCGAAAACGTTTTATTTATACCCTAGTTACAACATAAAGGTGAACATTTACATTGAGTGATGACTTTAATTGTTATAGTTTACATTCAATAGTTATTAACCAACTCTTCATGATTTATATTGTTTTTCTTTCTAAACCAGTAAAAGAAACAGTCAGGCTTAACTAGCTGGCTCATTTCATACCAAAGATGCCTATCTATGAATAAGACTTAATTTTACTTCCCTACGTAGCTACGCTAGGTTGGAGGTAGGTCCTGAAGGGGAAGTGATGGACACATTTCCATACTTTGTATTTGGGTAATTGATCAGTGTCATACTCGACCTCGGGCCTCAACGCCTGAAGCCAGACGTGACCTCGACTTGATGTTACCCGACCAACAACAAATATATATATATATATATATATATATATATATATATATATGTACTGATATAGATTTTTTTTAAAAAATATTTACCAACATTAAAATTCATTAATACACATGTCCCAAATATTTATAACAAAACTACAAAAAAAACTGAACCTTTTACGGTTCACACCTGTCCTGCCAATTCTCAAAAAATGACACAAGCTTCTGACTCTACCTAGTGCCAGAAGTGGACCCGTCTCTAAATGAGGTACTTAAGAAAAAATATTTTATCAGTGTATTATCTTCATAATATAAAACGATTTATGGATCAAGTATATATTTATCACACATTACTTTCTAAAACAGAATATTTCACAAACCAAGTAGTAATAAAATCTCACAGGTATCATCATGATAAAATAACTGAATTAAAGTCATTTGGTCAAATTACTTTGATATATATAATAAAATACCAGACAAATATTTCTCTACTAACTATAGGATCGTTTCACCTCATGATTGGGAGTTATGACTGTACCGTAACTTGTATAACTGTGCAATCTAAGATTGCAAGCAGTGTCATGGTCATTCAATATCTCCAATGGTAGAAGCCAATACGTGGTATAAACCACTATATCATGATGATAATCATCATTGTGTACAACAACCAGCACCTGCAGGACTTGCTCTTTTGTTAGGTCACAACACAACGTACTACATGACATGTTCTCCTGTTAGGACCAACAATATTCCACATGATAAGCCCTCCTGTCTGGATCATACTATGGCATATAGGTATAATAATAAAAATTAGTTCCCACATTCGACATTTTACTCAATCCATCTAACGTTATAAAACAGTCAATTTTAATAAATATTTTGTTCTTCACAATTTAATACGAAAAATATAATTTGGCAATTTACATAAAAGACAATACACTCACATCGATATTTATGCTACTGAATACACTATCATCGTAATGCTGACATTGTTTGCGTGCCTGTGAACCCAACAATGACAAGGCCTAAACTAAGAATTTATTTAAATAAATCTAATATGCAGTACTTGACACTAAAATGAAAATTTTCTTATTCGCAAAATAAACGTCCAATTTCTTAAGTCAATATTAACTATACAAAAATATTATAATAACAATTACAAAATTATTCTTGTTAATAAATTAATCTACAGAAAAATATTAATCAACTGTTAATAATATTATTAGCCAACAAAATATAAAAAATTGTCATTAAAATTTACAATCTTTATTTTAAATTGTATTATTTACAAATTAGATATAACAATGTTTAAATATACCTACTATATTTCTTGAATCTATGTATATATATATTTTTAGCATATAAATATACATGCTTGCATAGATAGTCCCATAAATTAAACATGATATACATTTTATTTCATATATACACACACACATATATGGAATAAACAATACATACATGAGATCGCAAGGTGAAGAACATTTTTTTTCAATATACAATGTATATATATGTTGGGGGTTGGGGGGGGGGGGGGGGGTTTAAACAATACATACTTGAGATTGCAAGGTGAAGAGCATTTTTTTTTTCTTCAATATACAATGTATATATATGTTTGGTGGGGGGAGGGGGAGAAGAATAGGCGGTGAAAATATTTCACCGCCAACATTATTTTATTTTATTTTTTTACTTTTTTTTTTGGTTGTCAAACTTTAAACCACACGTGTAATGTGTGTGTTGTTTATTTTTTGACAACACACATATATATGATAAGTAATATATATATATATAATCCATATTTACATAAAACATCCTCCTAATATAATGAACATATTAATTATACCCTTAAATTATTAAAACTATATTTTAAATAACATAATAATCCAAAAAAAAATTAAAACTCAAAATCAAAATTAACATATTAACCTCAAAAGTTTTTAAAATCAAACTTTTAAATACCATAATAACCCCTTAAATTTTTTAAGTAAAATTTAAATAGCATAATAAACCCCATTATTTTTTTTCTAAATGTTCTAAAATGCAACTAAAAATATGCACATGTAGAATTGAGTCTTACAATCCTTCTCCCCTAAAGAAAATTTCGTCTCAAAATTTTAGTTACCTTAAACAAATAAATGCAGATATTTATTTTTTATTTCCTTCTCTCTTTCCCATGTCATCTCTTCCACGGAGTGATTGCGCCATAGCACTTTTACTAATGGAATCATTTTTGTTTGCAACACTTGATCTTTACGATTTAAAATTTGCATTGGCTTCTCAATGTATGACAAGTCTTCTATCAATGCTATTGGTTGAGAAGTCAATACATGGGAAGGGTCTGACACATATTTTCTGAGCATCAAAACGTGAAATATATCGTGTAATCTAGGCAACTTTAGTGGTAGGGCTAGTCGATAGGCCGTTGTATCAACCCATTCTAGAATCTCGTATGGCCCGATGTACCTTGTTCTTAACTTTTCTAAAAAATAAGGTTCTTCCTTAGCCTGTGAAAAAGAGAGTTGAAAAGGTTGATTCGAAACTTGTGAAAAAAATTATTGTAAGGATTTAGTTCCTACCTGTTAAAGAGATTTAGTGGCTTAGTGGGTGCGAATCTCCGTAGGACATGGAGGACTGGATTTGCCAAGAGTAGCTTGGTGAACCAAGATATATCCTTGTGTGTTGTTTTGTTTACTTTATTTATATTTTGTTATTTGGGTGTGCACATAGATTAAATACACTTATCTGTTGTATTATAAAGATAATAATTAATTTAGGGTAAATCGATTATTTGATTAATTAAGTGTTGAGAAGATAAGAAATTTGTTTAAATTTTTTATAACTACCCAATTTACCCTCCCTCTTGGGTAGCTCACTGGGTCAATAAGACTGTTTTTATACACACTATCTATCAACACTGACTTGCCCACAAGGGTAGAGATAATAATATTATATGACAGAGAAGTAGAAAATTTTCCTATATGCATCATAAAAGTTACCGAAATAAATGAATGACTAGAACCTGGATCGATAAGTATACGTGCATCTCTATCATATAAAGACATGATATCTGTCACCATATCCATGGTAGCCTGAGCATCCTATTGGGTAGTAGCAAATACACGACCTCAAGTTGGAGGTTTATCAGTTAATCATCTATCTCGTCCCTAAACACTACTACGGCTAACATTGCCCACACTGTTCGCAGAAGGTGTAGGTGTAACAGCAGATTTTAAACAATATGGAGATATTTGGCCTGGCTTATGATAACGGAAATATATTGGACTTTCCATGGGATAATCTCTAACGAAGTGATCTAGTGATTCACATTGACAGCATACGGTTGTTCCAACTTGGCTAAACGTCTGGCTCCTACCCTCTTTTTGGCTTGAACTTTGTCTAGGTACATTCTATCATCGCGCAAAATATGATTATTGTGCTAATCGGTTGTCCCCCGAGAAAGTTGCGGTCGAGGGCCAAATCCTTGGGATGTGCCACCTGGGAATTCTCTAGACGACTCAAATTTGCTCTTCTTGTTTTGTTCACGATTTTGGGCAGCTTTCTTCACATATTTCTCTATTAATTTTGCCGAATTCACAAGTTCAACGTAACTTTTGATCTCCCAGCCAATCAACCTTAAACATATGTGCAAATCTAGTCTTCTTTTAAATCTTCTACATCTCGTTTCCTCGGTCTTCACTAAATCAAGAGAAAATCGAGACAAGGCATCAAATTTGATCTCATATTGCAGAACTGACATCTTCCCCTATTTCAGTACGTAATATGAATTCCTCCTCAATCTTGAACTGATAGGATTCAGGAAAATATATTTCATTAAATACTCTAACGAATTGATCTCTCTCCTAGTTTGGAATTGAAATTAGCTTCTTCATTTCTTCTCACCAGTGTTTGACTTCCCTTTTCAACTAGAAGGTGATAAGATGAACTCAGTTGTTATCAGTAATGCCCATTACCTCGAATACATTCCCTATGCTCCTCAACCCATTTTCAGCATCAGTAGGATCTGCAGTTCCCGTAAAAGTTGGGAAGTCCAACTATTTGAATCTTTACAATAGCACATCCTGAGGATTGGTTATTTCAGTTTGGGCCCTCTGGCATTCTATCATATTTGCCTGTTTCTCTGCTAGTTGCGCAGCAACCTGTAATATTCGTTCGACAACATCTAAGTTTTCTCGCGCCCTACCCTTTTTCTTTGGGGTCCCAAATTCCCACTACTTTCATTTCCAGGATCCATATTCCAAATTTGAAATGAAATGTAATAAATAAAAAGGCTAATAATGCAATAAATAATACATGATACAAAGTTACTACCTAATCAAGTAAAAATAACTACCACTCACGTGTCGAACCAACTTATCAACACCCTATCTTACAACCCACTATTGACGAAATAACCTAACAAGTCCACGGAACCTATAACCACTACTCTAATAGTCAGATCTAGTATGGATTATACATGGATGGAAGTTGGAGTCGGCGACTCTCCCAAGGTTTTTAGATGAGGGAACCTTGAGGAAGAAAATTGAGTTGATACAATTTTTTGTCTGAGTTATCTTATTTGTTGTGCGTCAATTTTATTTGAATTCATGTATCAACGAGAAATATTGGATTTCTATTTTTTATTTATTATCAATAGATTTATTTGTTCCATACTTGTCAGACTCCAGCCTAATGAATCGATCAATTTTTTTTGGTCCTTTTTTTTCTCTGTTTGTTCTTCTCTATAATCCACAATGTTGAATTTTTGTCCTTTCCCCATCCACTATATTGGAATTCACTCAAACCGATAGTACCCATTGGAGACCGTCTAGTGCCAAAGTCACTGAAATGGGTTAGTCACCAATCCTACATCTACCGCGCAACCTTCGACTGCTTGCTCCTCCGTTAAAATGTTATGCGTGTCTAAGCGGTCTAAGAGGAAGCAAGCACTTAGAGAAGGTTGGGCGGTAAGGGCGTTGCTTTTAATCCTCCAAGCTACTAACAAATTAACTACACACCATTTGATCCCTCTATTAACAAAAAAAAAAAAGTGTGAGAAAATACATTATCGAGGGCTTCTATATTTTATTATCATAATTCTTCTATATTCATATTATGTAATTTCATATTCTGTGATTTGAGTTTTTTTTTTTTTTTTTTGTCGACATAGATGCTACATAGTTGATTCTCATTCTTTAGAAACTATCAGTGTAATAGAAGCATTTGTCGACAAAAGGATCACCCTAAGATATACCAAGCGTTCGCTAATAAGTACTACATTTTCAAAATTGTAACCTTCCCATGGTTCTATAGTAAGAAAAATGTTATTGAATTCTTTTTTCCAGAATTACAATTATCCATTGCAAAGAATTCAGTTCTTACCTTCGTTTTGCCGCATTTCGCTCAAAGGGTTGAAGGAAGATAGTACATCAAGCTGTTCGCAAAGGCTAAATATGTCGATGCCTAGTAAACCAAACCCATTGTTTAATATATATTTTTCTTCAATTTCTTCTCTACAAATAAAATTGAATAAAATTCACCCTGTTTTTACAGTCTAGGTTGTTCCCATTTTGCTTGCCGTTACTACGAGAATCATTTTTGCTTTCTTTTCCTCTGGCTAGTAAGATGTTTTAGTTCGTCAGGTTATCTCTTGCTTGCCCATGGATTCAGCAGTAGATAGAACCTTTGATTAAGTTTTGATGAAAATTTGATAGTTCCGAATAGCATATGAAATCCACTTTTTGAACCGGGACAGTCGGATCAGGGAAGGAATCTACCTGAGGAAGGGCTCGTGTCTAATTAGCTAGTTGGAGAGGCAATAACTTACCAATGCGATGATCGGCCCTTTCCATAGAAAGGTTTATCTTTTGTTACAATAGAAGCAGAAATGATGTGGATTATATCCGCACTATACTCTATTCTCGTAAGATGATACACACTAACTAACAGTCCGCCAGGTGCTACATTATGCAATATATTACTTTGATCATAGGGATCAATTTCTAATCACATAGCTTTATAATATTTCTATAAAGCTTCTGCATAATTTCCTTCAGATTGAGTTGACATCCATTACGATCGTCATTCAATTCAAAGAATCTTTATTGTAAAACCGTACGTGAGATTTTCATCTCATGCCAAAACATCATTTTAAATTATGAATTTTTGAATTTATAGAGGTCTTGAGAGAGCTCAAGAATTCTCACTATTTGTTAGATTCATTGACCCAATTCAATTCAATGAGATATTTCATTCACGTTTTTTCGACCAAGAACGTAGTCTAAAACTTTTTGATCTTCGAATTTGGGGGATGGGTTAGTCCGAGTGGAGAAAAAAGAATGGAACTTAAAAAATCTTTTTAGGAGATATCTATTTTCCTAGAGAGACAAATAAGATCTCCCGAAAGATCTAGGGTTACTGTCAATCAATAAATTCGAACAATTTCATAAGTGTATCTTCCACATTGAAAGGATTCGATTCGAGCAAGTTTCCAATTCAAAAGGAAATTTTATTGGAATGCATAAAGCCTTTTCGATCCAAAGTGTATCACATGAGAGTCAACCGGTTGTATGATTCTTTGCTTCATATTTTTGTTCCTATACTGAACAGGATATAAGGAAATTGTAAGGTTTATTATTACTGATCTATAAATATCCAAATTTGTTTACCCAATACTCCATAAATAGTTCGAACTGTAGGAACAATAATCAATTTTTGCTCGAATACATAATTTCATATTAGGTAATTTCACATTCTATTTTTTTTTTCTATCTTATTTTATGATAATTCTTCTATTAGAAATTTGAAACTTTCCATATATAAAAAAGAAATACAAAGAGATAGACTAGAAATGACATCTGTTATGTCAATGACACCAAATGGATATATACGAAATTAATGGAATTGGGATACGGATGGAATATAATGAAATAGAGCCACTTTGAGATTCCCACCCCATCCACTGTTTTGACAAAGGTTTTATCATTTAGGAGATATCATCAATCAAATCAATTATATCCAAAATGAAGGGGAAGAATTTGTTTATTCTGTCCCAACAAAAGAGGGAGGTGCGCATTTGTTTGAAATATTTTCCAAACACTGATTTTACGCCTTTGAGTGCGCATTGAACCTTTGATTAAGTTTCGACGAATCTTTATTGGTTGTACCTCCTATTTTATTTTATTTTTCTTTTGAAGAGAATGAATTTTTTATTGAATAAAAAACTGGGTTTGGATCTTCTGCGGGAATGATTTGGAAGATCCAAAACCAAAAGAAGTGGTATGTGCTAGCAACAACATAATGGATGCAGTCAATCAATATAGATTAATCCAAAATTTAATTCAAATCCAATATTATAATTCTCAATCAACAAGGTCAAAATATAATATGTGTTTATATAGCTATTGGTCAAAAAACATCTTTAGTGGCTCCCTATGAAATGAGGCATAGAAGGGAGCCACTACGAAAAAGTTTCGGGAGTTACGAAAGAAATTTTGAGTGCATATTGGTCTTGGATTGAGAATGAGAATTGAACTCTGTGAAATTTATTCTCCCGTTATTGCTCTTGTTTTAATATAATAGATACAAATTTAAATTTTGGCCTCCACAATTTCTACTAAAGATACCCGAGCTACACAAACTCTAAGCACGTTACAAGAAAATACTAATTTGAAAATATTGGAATAAATTGAATTCTGTGAGACTAAAAATGAAATTTTTAATGAAGGATCATTCAAAATGCATTGGCTGGTTTGAATGAACAAGTGAAGGGCAAAAGTGGAAAACTATTAAAAGTAGTTTCTTCTTGAAGAATGAAGGGAGTGGGCGTGATTGAGATGAGAAGAAGCGTGGGTCGCGCTGACACCTGACAAGCACGAGCGAGCGCGCGTCTGCATTCTGCAATGTGCCCTCCCAACTTGATCCGAAAGGCGCCCCTTCCTTCTTTTGCTGCTTCATTTCTTTTAAACAAAAATATGAGAAATAAGGAAAAAAATATTTTTATACATTAGTTCTTTATTTAATGTTTTTTTTTTCCTACTTTTATTAAAACTTTTTGACTTATTGTTGTTAACTTTTTTGATTTATAAAGTTATTTAGAATCGATGTGGTCAAGAATTTAACATCCGACTTTAAATACAACTCTCGATTTGCATGGATGATTTGACTATGAGAGAATAATAAAAAATGTGTATAACTCTCGGTTTTAACAGATAATTTAACTACGAAAGAATGAGAAAAGAGTTTGCGTAAGCTCGTTTCTGATACCTTAAAGGAGGAGGTTCCAACCTTATATTTCACATACATATCATCTGGATTTACCATATTATGCCAAAAATACCATACACTTGGTTATCCAATAAAATTACTTTAACGAATTATAATATAAATTAGGTGAAAATAAATCTCTTTCAATTAACTACTACTTCATACTACAAGTCAATCGGGTCATTTTTTTATCCACAATAATTTGACATCTATTTATGCATGATTCTCTAAAATTAAATAATTTTAATAAATTATAATATCAAATATGTATTTAATATCTAAGTTGATATTAAGTAGATAAAAATAAATCTCTCCCAATCTATCAAAAATGAATAATTAACTCACCTATATATATAATCTCACCACAGCACTTTCCATAAATTGATTTTCAGTCGAAAATTAATAAAATTTATGTTAAATGAACCACTTGTTGAACAACAAGGAAGACATAAAGGGATGAAAACCTTATCTGAAAAATAGATCATAAAGTGAATTTCCAATGCTTATCTTGATTAAATTAATGAAACCCTCAAATAATATAAAGATGATAATTAATTTTTTGGTAGAGTTTTATAATTATATTTGATTTTTATTCTCATATATAAAAATAATAATTTCTTTTAAAAAAGTCTCATACGTAATATTTGTGTTTGAATTTCGCGTATTAAAAAATGCGGAAGACTCAATTCACGCGTTGCATTTTTGCAGTTATATGTATCTAACTTGTGTGTAAAATATTTTTTTTAGATATAACAAATATTACACAAGTACATGCAACATAAAACATGTAATTTGTAACTTATAATTAATATTACACACTAACAGTAACAGGCGTGAGTACATGCGAAACTAATACGCAAGTTAAAATTAATTTAAAGGATTAAATCAAAATTTTAGTTTTAAATAGGACTAATAATATATTACACCCGCTATTTGTGACTAATCACCAATTATCCTTTGTTTAAAAAACAAAAAAACAAAAAAAAAACAAAGGATTCAAGCACTATTGCTTTCGTGCGATGGGCACTTTGTGTATGGCTTTAAGAATCTAGGTAGCATGATGTTTATGCATGTTCTGACTTTCTTGGAGGCCACTTTGTGCTCTAAGTGCTTATCTTAATTATCTTTCCAAATTAATTAATCCAAATTGCATCGTTTTTCGAGATTATTTAAAGCTTAAACAACCGACCAAATTGATGGTTAGCACGTGAAGGATGGTGATACATGGATTAGGTACATATCTCAATTTAAAGCTTCTCTCTTACAATTTCAATCTAAATAAGATTATATTTTAATTAAAAAACAATATAATAAATAATAAATTTACAACAAAATGTATTTGTTTATTAATATATTTGAATTAATTATGTGATATTAAAAATTAATATATTAAATTAATATTAGTAATTTTAGCGATTAGTATATACTGATTTAGATTAAACTCAAGTGACCTATCAGTTATACAATGTTTTTTTCTAGTGGGGGACCTCGTGTTCAAAATCTACTCACCAACATTTGTACCAAAAAAAATGTCTTGAGTTTCAATGAGACTAGACTCAATTTGCAAGTCTAATTTCATAAGGTTCACTCTTGGGAATGATGATGCGGGGAAGAAAACTTGATAGAATCCAAAAGGGCGAGCCCAAGCCAAGGACTAACAAGAAAGAAGAAAGACCGAGATGTGATTGCGTACCTACCTGGTGCCTGAGTACATGTGCAAGCACAACAAAGCCCGTTTTTCTTAATTTAGTCAAAAACAAGACTTTCACAAGTCTAATAGGTGGTCGTTGAATTAAACTTGTAGAGGGAGACATGTGCTAATAGTCTAGATTATAAATCATGATAGTATTTAAAAATGCCTTTTAATTAATGGTTGAGATTGAATTGGATAACAATAAACGGATAATATCGTTTTATAAATTTTTTGGCATGCAATTTTCGCCCAAATATTTCACTCCACTTTCATGCGATTTCATTAAATATATTTTTTATCTTTAAAGTTTGACATCTGTGTTTCATTTTTTATTTTTTTTTTATTTACTATCTTTTTATATTTAAAAATTAGAAAATCAATACAGCTCTTTTAGGCACGAAGTTCCTGGTATTTAGATTGTCCTTAAAATAAAATATGTCATTTATAATTTTTTGGGCACAGAATTGTTTTTTTTGGCTCCTTCAAATAAATTTTAATGATTTAATTAATATCAAACAATTTAATGATATAATTGATATCAAATAAATTGAATATATCAAGTTAAGTTAATGCAAACTATAGTGAAACTTGCATTTGATATCATTAACTCTTAACTAAAAATTGGTAAGATTAATAAAATAAGTCAAAAAAAAAAAAAAACAAAGGCCAGGACAGCGCTATTCGCACTACTAAATTTAACTGTTACATCCATTGTTTTTTTTTTTTTTTTTTTTTTTTTTCTTTCTAAGGATTAATTATAAAAAATTCCATAATTTAATATTAACTATTATATTAAAAAAAAAAAATCTTCTTAGCATCATTTGTGTTAAAAAAACTAATTACTAATAAATAATTTTAAAATTTAAGGAAAAAATATGTAATTTTGTTTAGCAAAAGAATATGTTACAACAAAAATAAATTAGAGATATTTAACTTCAATTATAAATTATACTAGGTGGACAGCACGTGCTTCGCACGTGCCTATCATCTCATGTTCCAATATATTTTATGAAAATTAGAAGGATAAATTCTCTATATTTAATTACAAATCACGGAATGTAAATTGTTCAAACTTTGGTATATTACGATATTCATATTCTCGTATAACAACTTGTATCAAAGAATAAAATGTCTGAATTTTTGTCGTTTACTATAAACAAACCGTCTTTCAATATTTCATGAATTGTTATACCAAATGTTATTGAATCCACACCAATCGGAATCAACTTATGCACAAAATATAGTAATTTAATACATTTAGGAGTATAAATAATTTAGTAAGGACGATTTGGTGAAGAAGAAATGGTGATAAAGTAGTCAATTTATGTACTCAGTATTGTATAATTCTCATTTTCGATATGATAGTCGAGAAAAATGATTTCTCTGATTGATAATAAGTATAAAGAGTTTGTAAATATGTTTGAACCATTTTATTAGGTGTTTTAATATTAAAATACCAATAAAAAAGATTTGAATATATATATATATATCAGAACGATAATTTAAACCAAATTTTATCTATATATTCAGTGATAAAAGATGACATATATATAATGTACTCTGAATATATAATATTTTTATTAATTTTTTTTTTTTTAAAGTAGAGATATTAAAATATTTATAATTTTTTTTTTATTAAAACTATTTCAATTGAAAAATAAAAATTTAAATCTAACAGAAAAAAATATATTATAAATTGAATTTTATGTTTATGGTGTTACATATTTTTAATAATTTTTATACTTTTAATTTTTATACACATAGTTGGAGTATTTTTTTTTTACACCTAATGAGATTATCTAGTTTTTTTTTTTTTTTCTTTTACTTTTAAAAAGTAAAATTTAGAAGTATATTTCTTACAATAATATTAAACAAAAATATTGTTTATGCATATATTCAATTATTTATAACATATAGATATGTTAAATGATTTTTATCTCAAAATTTGAAAATGTGTACCTTAAAGGAAATACTGATTTTGTTCTAAAATTTTGAGTACTTCGATAATTTTACTCGTACAAATGAATAATAAACTAGAATTTTCCTTATATAGGTGTACAGATATAGAGGTTAAATGATTTTTCTTTAACAATTTAAAAATATTATGTGTTAAGAACAAGTTGATTTTTTCTTAAAATTCAAAGACTCTTTGGTAATTTTACTTATGCAAATTAATAGAAAACTGATTCTTCTTTTATTTAAGAGTATAGAAAATTTGAAAAAGTATGCTTTAAACGATAAGTTGATTTTAATTTTTAAAAAATTTGCTGGACATTTTGGTAATTTTAATTATACAAATGAATAATAAACTAAAATTTCCCTTATATAAGACTGTATATATATAGATAAAACTATTTACTTTGAAAAGTTAAAATCTAAATTTCATGACCAAATAAATTACTTTAAATTGGATATATATATTTTATGTTCATAGTGTTACATATTTGTTGGCCCAGTGAAATACCCAAGAGGGGGGTGAATTGGGTAATTAAAAAATATCAAAGAAAAAATACTTTAATAACTTAAATAATTAATTTTAATTCTAAATTAATTATTATCTTTATATCATAGCGAAATTATAAAATTAACTAGGTGCACACCAAACAACAAAAATAAATAAAGTAAAGATTGCAGCACACCAAAAATTTATACTGATTCACCAAGCTACTTTTGGCTAATGTAGTCCTCCGAGCCCCACAGAGAGTCGCACCTACTAAACTCAAGATTCCTTTAAAGGAAAGAACCAAACTCTTACAAAGATTCTTTTACAGGCTCAGAATTAACCTTTACAAAATTTTATTTTCATAGGCTAAGAAATAACCTATACTTTTTACAAGCTAAAAAATAACCTAATTCTTTTTAACACAAAGGCTAAATAATCAAAACCTCACAAAACACTCTAAATATCCTTTTACCCAGTAAGGATTGGACCATTACAAAATCCACACAAAACAATTTAATTCAAGAAGAATTATTACCTCAATCTTTTTACAGGAAGAGACTGAAACCAACTACCATTTGATTAAATACACCCAACAGTATTTAATCCGCCACTCAACTTACCAATTAAAAAAATTGACAAGTGATTTTTCTCACTTGGAACTTCTACCACCCCAGATAAATTAAAACTCAATTAATATCCTAAAACTAGTGATAGAAAAGTAAGAGACTCAAAATCTGATTTTAAACAAAAATGGGTAGCACGTAATCAAATTAATTCAAGAAATTGTTTAAAAAATATTTTTCAATAAAAAATCAGAAAACAAATTCTAAAGATATAATTCCAAAAAATAGTCAAGCAATACTATATAGAAACTAATTTGGAAAGATCTCACCCAGAATCCACCGAAAAAATAATTAGAGCGATATTACTTTAGATTTGGTAGCAGTAATGATTAACAACAAATGATTCTTAATAATGTCTCTTAGAAAAACTCTCACAAAAACTCAATATGATTTCTCTCAGAAAAGCTCAATATGATTTCTTGATTTTTCTTAATCTCTCTTAATGATATGAAAAACGCAAATCTATATAAATGGGATTAAAAACAGATCTCTAACAACTAGTTTTCATTTGTCATGACACTTAATTATTTTTTTAGACCCCTTATATCATTAAGATTTCATTCTAGTTCAATTCACTTAATTATAACTTTTAAATTTCTCAATCAAGTCCTCTAAATATTTCTCAATTACAATTAAATAAAATAGAAACAATTATATGTACCAAAAATATAAATATTTAAACTTAATGAACCAAATCAATAGGGATAACATAATATGTGTAGCATATCTCAGATAAGATTAAATCCCTAAAATATGTCATGAATCCTAACAAAAAAAGGGGCTAGTAACTATTACTTTCAGATTGAAATTTGAAATTTCATAATATCCTGAAACAGACACACCAGTTGACCGACCAAGATCAGTAGTCGACCGCTCAATTCAGAATGTAGCTAAGCTAAAGATTTTGTGCCCACCAGTCGACCTATCTGTCGACTTAAAGATTCAGAGAGTTTTATTTCTCTTCACAGGTTGACCGCTCTATCGACTTATAGATACAGAGAGTTCATTCTTAAGTACAGGTCGACCTACTTGTTGACCGAGAGATACATAGTATTTTTCTTCTTTGTCTGGTCGACTTACCTATCGACTTATGGATGTTGGATCACTTTTCTAAACTCGTTTTTAATTTATTCTTATTGACATTTTTGTCAGTTTAACCAATTTTTTTCTTGGTTAACTCCACTAAATACTTAAATTCAATTTTAATTAATTATAAATATTTCTTTTTCAATTACACATAGGAGCAAATAATGTATCTAATTGGAATCCTATTAAAAACACACATATTTATAAAAATCATTTAAAAAACTTTTTGTACCATGTGTGATCCTGATTGGGATATTAAGAGTTGAAATTTTAACCTGAGTTATTTTCTTAATTCTTCATCATCTTTATCATCATATCTTCATCATTTAAAACTAATAAACTGAAATACTTAATCAAACCGTTAATTCCACAAAAAATATCAATATTTAATTGTCCATCAAAATCTTAGAATCAATAATCTCTTCATTTTTACGATGACAATTAACTTTGATATTTTTTTCAAAACAATAATATAACCACACTCCTAATAAATCTGAGGACGAATTTTATACTTCATTTAAGCATAAGAATGAAGATATTAAAAAATAATCAAAGCACAAATAAAATAAACTCCCTCCCTTAAGATATCCAATAAAACATCAGCTAATTCTCTCCCTTTGTCATCTCAAAAAATATTTAGGGAGGGGGAAACAGACGATAATTCTACTATAGGCAAACATCATTATGCCTAACCATGCCCAAATTGCGAATGATTTTTACAAACTGATCTTCCGCTAGTGGTTTGGTAAAAACATCAGCAAGCTGGTCGGAGGTATCAATATACTCAATAACAATATCCCTTCTTTTCTGAATGTGATCATGAATAAAGTGATGTCTAATCTCTATGTGCATAGTTCGTGAGTGCTGTGTAGGATTCTTACTTAGACAAATAGCACTTTTATTATCACAAAAGATCAGGACCTCCTCCATACAAATTCCAAAGTCATTTAACTGTTGTTTAATATACAAAATTTGAGCACAACAGTTACCAGCTGCCATATATTCAGCCTCAGTAGTGGATACAGCTATTGAATAATGTTCCTTGCTTGACCAAGAAACCAAAGCATATCCTAACAAATGATATGACCCACTCGTGTTTTTTCGCTCAACTTTGCAATTGGCAAAATTAACGTCGAAGTAACTTATCAATTTAAAATCACTCCCCCTAGGATACCATAATCTTAGGTCAGTCGTCCCTTTTAAGTATCAAAAAATTCGTTTAACCGTAGTCAAATGCGATTCTTTAGGACAAGACTGAAATCTAGCACAAAGACAAACACTATACATAATGTCAGGTTTACTTGCAGTTAAATACAACAGATTACCAACCATACCTCGATACATTTTTTCATTAACACTTTTGCCCGTATTGTCTTTTTCTATCTCCGTAGCCGTTGTCATGGGAATTTTGTACTCTTTAGCGCCTTTCAAACCATATTTCTTTAACAACTCCTTAGTGTATTTAGTTTGGTTTATAAATATTCATTCTTTGGTTTGCTTTATTTATAGTCCAAGAAAGAAATTCAACTCTCCTATCATGCTCATTTTAAATTCAACATGCATTATCTTAGCAAACTCTTGGCAAAGATCCTCATTAGTAGATCTAAAAATAATATCATCAACATACACTTATACTAATAGGATATCAGAATCAGTTTGCTTCACAAATAATGTTATATTATAAATACCCACTCGAAAATCATTTTCGATCAAATATTGGCTGAGTCTCTCATACCAAGCTCTAGGAGCTTGTTTAAGTCTATACAAAGCCTTGCGAAGTTTAAATACGTGATCGGGAAATTTATTACTTTCAAATGCCGAGGATTGGTCCACATAAACTTCTTCTACTATAAAGTCATTTAGAAATGCACCATTTACATCCATTTTACGTGAACATGCAAAAGTGAGTAACATTCTAATTGCTTCTAATCTAGCAACAAGAGCATAGGTTTCATCATAATCAATTCATTCCTTTTGATTATAACCATGTGCTACTAATCTTGCTTTGTTTCTAATTACCATGTTAGATTCATCCTTTTTATTTCTAAAAACTCATTTACTACCAATTACTAGATGAAAATTAGGTCTCGGAATAAGACACCATACTTTGTTCCGCTCAAATTGAACTAACTCATCTTGCATTGCGGAAATCCAAAATTTACCAGTTAACGCCTCATCTATATTTTTAGGCTCAATTTGAGAAAAGAAAGCAAGATTAATTATATCTCTAAGAGAAGAAGGAGTACTTACACCTCTTTCGAAATTACCGATGATTTCTTTTATCGAATGTCTCGGTACTGTCTTTATAGCTCTTGGTAAAGTTAAATCATTTTCCTTTGGTTCCTCCTTTTGTTGGGACTCCTTAGGTATATTATCACCTTGGTTTTGATTATTTGAAATACCTGCATCATCATCATCTAAAACCTTTCTCGACAAAAATGGATCGCTTCCTCAAAAACAACATGCATTGTTTCTTCTATTACTAATGTATATTTATTATAAACTCTATAAGTCTTACTGTTAGTAGCATATCTAAGGAAAATCTCATAATCTGATTTAGCATCAAAATTACCAAGATTATCCTTATCATTCAAAATAAAACACTTACATCAAAATACTTTAAAATAGAAAATATTATGAGTCTTACCATTCCAGATTTCATATGAAATTTTGTTAAACCTTCTACGAATCGATACTCGATTCACTATGTGGCAAGCTGTACTTACTACTTCGATCCAGAAGTAGGTTGGTAAGCAATTTTCATTAAGCATTGTTTTGGCCATCTCTTTAAGCGTCATGTTCTTTCTTTCCACTACACCATTTTGTTGCGGTGATCTTGGTGTAGAAAAGTTATGAGCGTAACCATGCTAATCACAATAACTTACCACATCATCATTCTTAAACTCTCTTCCTTTGTCACTTCGAATGTTAATAATGGAACATTGCTTCTTATTTTGAACCCGTTTACAAAATTTAGTAAGAACAGAAACATCCTCACTTTTCGTAGCAAGAAAAAATACTTAGGTAAGTCTGAAATAATCATAAACTATAGCAAAAGCATAAAACTTACCACCAATACTAGCAACAGAGTTAGGCCTAAACAAATCAAGCTGCAATAATTCAATACATCTAGATATGGACAAGTACATTTTTTTTTTTAAATGATGATCTAACATGCTTGCCTAATTGACATGCATCACATACTTTATCTTTCACAAATTTCAAATCAGGTAGGCCACGTACGAGACTCTTCTTAGATAAGTTAGAGATTAACTCCATACTAGTATGCCCAAGTCTTCTATGCCATAACTAACTACAGATAAACCATTCAAACAAGATAAATTTTGAGAATTAAAATCATCAAATGAGCAAGTATTAACATTTTCAAAATGTGATACAACTAACAAGATACTACTAATAATGCATCTATCATGATCAAATATAACATTATAGCCCTTGTCACATAGTTGACTAATACTAAATAAATTATGTTTAAGTTCATCAACAAGTAACACATCTTTAATAATAATAGTATCATTACTGATATTACTTATACCGATAATTTTACCATTTGCGTTATCTCCAAAAGTCACATGACCTCCATCTTTAGATGTCAAAGATGTAAATTTTCTTTTGTCTCCCGTCATGTGTCAAGAACAATCACTATCTAGGAACCATTTGTCCTTATTTATTGAAACTTTTAGAATAACCTGCAAGGAGCACCTCAAATAGTTCCTAAGTGGTACCCAGCCTAAGTGGGTCCGATCTTGTTAGTCGGGATAATTTTAGTTCCTTTTGGAACCCAAACTTGTCTACAGTTAAATATTTTAGCAAAACATCTGCGAATAGTATGCCCCACAACATTACATTTAAAACATCTAACAAAATCCTTAGTTTCATAAAAGAATTTGTGAAAACATTTTTGTTTAAGATTTTTCTGAAATCCAATACCGGTTTTATCAAAAACTCCATGTGATCTTCCCAGAAGCATTTTCAAGTTATTTTCACCGCCGGTGAATTTGAGAACAATTGATTGTAAATCGATCAATTTGGATTTCAATTCATTGTTTTCAAATGCGTAGTCCATCACTTGCTTGTTTAATGTATTAATTATACTTTGAAGGATATTTATTTTAGAACACTGATTTTTATAATTATGAGAAAGCTCTTGAAAAATATCAAATAATTTATCAAAATCTAAAGGATAAGAATTTGAACATTTAGTTACCTCACCACCAGTGGCTATTAATGCAAACATGGATATAATTTCACTATCTAACTTTTTCGAGCTACTTGAATCAGTATCATTCCAAGTAGCCTTCATGGATTTCTTCTTACTCTTCTTTGTTTTCTTATTTTCTTTCTTCTTTTTTTCCTTTACTTCATCCTTCATCGGTTCGGGACAATCATTTTGAAAGTGACCGATTTTGTGACAGTTGTAACATTCCACTTTAGTAATGTTGAGGTTTCTTCTCCCGCAGAATGTGCACCGAGTCATTCTTCTAAAATTCTTTGTGAGAAGCGCTACATCTCTCTCTTGCTCACTATTAAGACTTTCATCATCACTGTCATTATCTTCTTCACGTTTCTGAGCTTTTAGCGCCAATGATTTCCTTTTGCAATTTCCTGTATCATTCTCATATCCTTTAATCGCCAATTCATGAGTTATCAAGTTGTTTATGATATCATTAATTTCGTATTAGCCAAGATCATTGGTTTCCTCAATTGCCGTCACCTTTGACTCTCATATTTTTGTTAAGGATCTTAGGACCTTTCGTACTCTATCCTCCATGGAGTATAGCTTTCCAAGTTGACTCAAGTTATTGCAAATGTTATTGAAGTGAGTATATATCTCATGAATCGATTCATTTTCTTTCATTCTGAGCAACTCAAATTTTCTCATAAGAGCGTTGATTTTCGATTGCTTCACTTGACTTATCCCTTCATGGGTAACTTGTAACTTATGCCACATCTCCTTTGCAGATTTACAACCTGAAACTCTAGAATATTCATTAGCATCTAAAGAGTAAAATAAAATGTTAATAGCATGAAAGTTTATAGAGAGTTTCTACTAATCAGAAGCAGTTAGCTGTTCCTTATTCTTCTCAATTCCATTTTCTATTGGAATAGACGGACCATCCTTGATTGTTAGCCACACATCGTAATTTGTAACTTGAAGGAAGGCTATCATTCTGTCTTTTCAGAACAAATAACTTTTACCTGCAAATAAAGGTGATCGGTGCATAGACTGCCCCTCAGCTAGTGTGCTTATTATGTGCGCTATGTGATCTTTGTTAGTTAAGTGTGTTGAGATAAATCAGCTCTGATGTCAATTATTGGCCCAGTGAAATATCCAAGAGTGGGGGTGAATTGAGTAATTAAAAAATATCAAAGAAAAAATACTTTAATAACTCAAATAATTAATTTTAATTCTAAATTAATTATTACTTTATATCATAGCGGAATTATAAAATCAACTAGGTGCACACCAAATAATAAAAATAAATAAAGTAAAGATTGCAGCACATAAAAAATTTATATTGGTTCACCAAACTATTTTTGGCTAATCTAGTCCTCCGAGCCCCACGGAGAGTCGCACCCACTAAACTCAAGATTCCTTTAAAGGTAGGAACCAAACTCTCACAAATATTCTTTTACAGGTTCAGAATCAACTTTTACAAAATTTTCTTTTCACAGGTTAAGGAATGACCTCTACTTTTTACAGGCTCAAGAATAACCTAATTTTTTTTTTAACACAAAGGCTAAAGAATCGAAATCTCACAAAACACTCCAAATATCCTTTTACCCGGTAAGGATTGAACCGTTACAAAATCTACACAAAACAATTTAATTCAGGAAGAATTACTATCTCAATCTCTTTACAGGAAGAGACTGAAACTAGCTACCATTTGATTAAATACACCTAACAATATTTAATCCGCCACTCAACTTATCAATTAAAAAAATTGGCAAGTAATTTTTCTCACTCAGAGCTTCTACTACCCCAGATAAATTAAAACTCAATTAATTTTTCAAAACTAGTGATAGAAAAGTGAAAGACTTAAAAATCTGATTTTAAACAAAAATGGGTAGCACGTAATCAGATTAATTCAAGAAATTGTTTAAAAAATATTTTTCAATAAAAAAATCAGAAAACAAATTTTAAAGATATAATTCCAAAAAATAATTAAGTAATACTATATAGAAAGTAATTTGGAAAGATCTCACCCGGAATCCACCGAAAAAATAATTAGAGCAATGTTATTTCAGATTTGGTAGCAGCAATGATTAACAACAAATGATTATCAAGAATGTCTCTTAGAAAAGCTCTCACAAAAACTCAATATAATTTCTCTCAGAAAAACTCAATATGATCTATTGATTTTTCTTAATCTCTCTTAATGATATGAAAAACGTAGGTCTATATAAATGGGATTAAAAACAGCTCCCTAACAGCTAGTTCTCATTTGTCATGACACGTAATTACTCTTTTAGACCCCTTATATCATTAAGACTTTATTCTGATTCAATTCACTTAATTATAACTTTTAAATTTCTCAATTAAGTCCCCTAAATATTTCTCAATCATAATTAAATAGAATAGAAATAATTATATGTACCAAATTGAGAAATATTCAAACTTTATGAGCCAAATCAATAGGGATAATATAATATGTGTAGCATATCTCAGATAAGATTAAATCCCTAAAATCTCTCATGAATCCTAACAAAAAAAAGGGCTAGTAACGATTACTTTTAGATTGAAATCCGAAATTCTATAATATCCTGAAATAGACACACCAGTCGACCGACCACAATCAATAGTCGACCGGTCGATTCAAGATGTAGCTAAGCCAAAGATTTTGTTCCTACCGATTAACCTATCTGTCGACTTAGAGATTCAGAGAGTTTCATTTCTTTTCATAGGTCGACCGCTCTGTCGACTTATAGATACAGAGAGTTCATTATTAACTATGGGTCGACCTACCTATCGATCGAGAGATACAAAGTGTTTTATTTCTTTGTCTGGTCGAGTTATGGATGCTGGATCACTTTTCTAAACTCGTTTTTAATTCATTCTTATTGACATTTTTGCCCTTTTAACCAATTTCTTTTCTTGATTAGCTCTACTAAATATTTAAATTCAATTTTAATTAATTATAAATATTTCTTTTTTAATTACACATAGGAACAAATAATTTATCTAATTGGAATCCTATTAAAAACACACATATTTTTAAAAATCATTTAAAAAACTTTTTGTGGCGTGTGTGATCCTAATTGGGATATTAAGAGTTAAAATTTTAACCTGAATTGTTTTCCCTAAATTCTTCAAATTCTTCAACCTCTTAATCCTTCATCATCTTTATCATCATATCTTCATCATTTGGAACTAATAAACTGAAACACTTAATCAAACCGTTAGCTTCACAAAAAATATTAACCTTTAATTATCTATCAAAATCTTAGGTTCAACAATATTTTTCATAATTCATTATAGTTTGTATGTTTCTATATATAGTTTAAGTATTTTTTAAACCAAATCAGATTATTTAGTTTTTTCCTTAAAAAGTACAATTTAGAAGTTTATTTTTGTAATAAAAATATTAATCAATTTTTATAAATATATTTAATTATTTATAGTATGTTTGTGCGTTCGCCCACGTTAAATATTTTTTCTTCAAACATTTAAAAAAATATACCTTAAAGGATAAGTTGATTTTGCTTTTAAAATTTTAAGGACAATTTGATAATTTTACATCAAATACTAATAAACTAAACCTTTCTTTAAGAGTATAAATATAGATATAGATTATAATATATAGATATGTTAAATGATTTTTCTTTAAAAAATCAATAAAGTGTGGTAATATTACTTGTACAAATTAATAGTAATTAAATCTTGTTGAATAGTATTTTTTAATTTTTTTATATGGATATAGAGATAAAAATATCAATAAATTTTCCAAATCGTATGAACTTAAAAAACTCATCTAATAAAATTACTTACATTAATTATCTATATTTATTTTTGTGGTTACATATTTATTTAATTATTTTCACATTTTATTTTTTGTAAATAGTTCGAATATTTTCTTTTACATCAAATAGTATTGTTTTCAAGTGAACAATACAAAACTTGGTATATTATTTTTTCACTTTTTTAAATGCAATTTGTAAATTTACTTTGTGTATAATATTTTTACAAAAAAATATATATTTTTATTACACATATATCTATGTAATAAAATAGGTCATCATCTATTTTCCAAATATATATTTTGCCTTCATATTTAAAAAAAATAAAAATTGAAGGAAAGAATGTGTCATTACACATGGATCTCTCTCAATTTATTCGATTTTTTTCTTCAGAATTTTCCTTTATCTTTCAATCTTCAAGTATGAAAATCTTCAAATATGAAAATCTTTCAATTTATAAAATAATTATTTTTCAATATTTAGTTTTGAAAAACTAAATATTTTTATTTGTGAAGACAAACAAAATTATTTATTTTACAGTTGAAAAAAAAATTATATGTTCTTGATTTGAAAAAAGGAAAACATGATAGGTTTTATTATTTATGAAAAGGGGGGGAAACATGAAATATTTTTATTCTTTGGAAAAAAAAAATCATTATATATTATTAATAGTGATAAGTTTCTCGCTTGAAAATTGGTTACTAGTAGGTATTAGACTACTGATCATTTTCTCACTTTAAAATGGTTCCTAGTATGTAATAAGACTGTTGGTCATTACGATTAAGTAGTTCCTAATACTAGGCTACTGGTCATAAAATTTGTGATTCCTAACAGTAAGACTATTGACTACTAAAATAATAATTTTAAGCGGTATTTTTAATATTGTGATTACATTTTTGGTATATGATAACATATTGACAATTTTATTATCATTAGATAAAAAAAAAAAAAAAAAAAAAAAAAAAAAAATAGTTGCTTTGAAAGGGAAAATTTGAATTATTAAAAATTAAAGTTTAATTATTGGAATTATCATGTGGTTTGAAGAAAGTTGAAAATTCTCTAAGTAAAATAATATTTTACATCTATAAATTGGCATTTCTATTGTATTTAAGATATAATGGTGCTTAGAGAATTTTCATTATTCGATTGTCTCGAAATATAGATGTTCAAATATTTTTCTCATATATATATAGATGTTTAAAAAATTGATGGAAAATTATGTGGAATTAAAATCTATTTTCATGGAATTATTTTTATAGTTGCCTATTGTGTTGGAAGAAAATATTTGTTGGTTGCGTCGACTTATATTCCTAGAAGGTTTATATGACGATAAAATGTGAAATAAGTTGCATTGATAAATATGTTGTCTCGATATAAAGTTCCTAATTAATTGCTTTGAAAATTTTCAAATTATTTATATAATTTCAAAATTGAGAATATAAACATTATCTCGAAAATTGTTGCTTTGGTACATATCTCAGATTAGTTTACATAATAAAATATGAGACTCTACACAATTTTGGTTTAATATAAAATTGTGTTTAATATGTTTCGAATATATTTATTTGATAGTATTGTTGGTACTGAAAAATTCGAAGCTTTGATAAAATAAATGATGTTCCAAGTGGCAAAATATTTATAGGTATCAAAATGAGAATTGAAGGAATGGATAATGTTGGCCTAGTGATGTACTCAAGAGGGGGGTGAATTGGGTAGTTATAAAATTAAAACAAATAATTATATTTTCAACACTTAAATTCAAACAATTAATTTAATCCTAAATTAATTATTATCTCTTTATATAGCAGCGGATAAGTGTAATTAACTTTAGGCGCACACCCAAACAACAAAAAATAACTAAAGTAAAAATACAGCACACCACGATGTATACTTGTTCACTAAGTTACTCTTGGCTAATCCAGTCCTCCGAGCCTCACGGAGAGTCACACCTACTAAATCACTAAGATTTCTTTAAGTAGATAGGAACCAAACTTTTACACAATGATTCTTTTCACAGGCTCAGAATCAACCTTTACAATTTCCTTTTCACAGGCTAAGGAAGAACCCCTATCTTTTTAACAGGTTAAAGATTAACCTAATTCTTTTATACTTAGGTTAAGAATCAAACCTCACAAAAAATCACTCCAAGTATCATTTTCACCGGTAAGGTTGAAACCTTAAAAAGTTACACAAACTAATTCTATTCAGGAATAATTAACACATATCTCTTTTCAAAGTGTAACCTAACCTTTTTATACCTTAGGTAAAGATCAAATCTCAATCTCTTTACCGGAAGATATTGAAACCAAGCTACCATTGATTAGATATTCCCAATAATATTTAATTTGCACACAACTCACCAATCATAATAAATTGATAAGTCTTTTCCCACTCGGAGTTGCTACCACCTCAAATTAATTTAAACTCAATTAATGTCTCGAATTTACTAGTAATAGAATTTTACGTGAAAAATTTAAAATCTAATTATAAAATATATGGATAGCACCAATATGCACATAATCAGATTAACACAGAAATAATTTTTAAAATAATTTTATACACTTTAAAGTTTGAAAACAATTTTACACAAATCTTAAATCCAAGTTAATAATAATAATAATAATAATAATAATAATAATAATAATAATAATAATAATAATAATAATAATAATAATAATAATAATAATAATAATAACTCAAAATATGAAACAGTAGTTTGGAAATATCTCACCAGGATACCACCGAAAGAATGAAAACTGAATCGCAATTAAAGCTTAGATCGGTGATCGCAAAATTCTCAGCACTTTTCTCAAGAACTTTTCTTAAGAATAATCTCACAATAAACTCTTAGCATATTTTCAGAATAACAACTTTCAGAAAGTTCAGGAACTAATTTGTTTTTGATAGATCGATATATCCAAAAATGAAAAACGCAGGTCTATTTAAATAGATTTGAAATAAGTCCTCTAACGGTTAGTTCCCACAAGATATGTCATTTAAATGCTCATATAGACCCCATATAATAATATGACTTAATCTTGGTTCAATTCACTTAATTTTAACTTTTAAAATATTCAATTTAGTCCTCCAAATATTTTTCAATCTCAAATAAAACAAGATAGGAAGTATTTAATGTATCAATTTGAGAAACATTTAAAATAAGTGTACCATATCTATAGGGATAATCAAATAATGATGATATATCTACCATAAGTTCAAATCCTTAAGATATCTCCAAACAAATCAGCCAAAAAGGGCTAGTTAATAACTACTTTTAGATCAAATCCTTGAATCCTCCAATCCTGAAACTGCCAAGTTGGTTGACCGACCAATGACCCATCGGTCGACCGATCCATTCAGGTTGTAACCCAAGCCATTTCTCAAAGATGGTTAGTTGACCAATCCCCCGGGGGTTAGTTGACCGATCAATTCAGGATACTCCCCAGACCTTTTTTCAACCCTGGTCAGTTGACCAATCATCGATGGTCGGTTGACCGATCGATTCAAGGAGTTTACTTCCCGGTCATCGGTTGATCGATCTCTCTTGGTCGGTTAACCGATCGATTCAGAGACTACTCTATTTTCTAGCCTCTGCCCATTGGTTGATCGACCCTACTTGGTCGGTTAACCGATCAGTGCTGGAACATCTTTACCTTAATTCATTTCAACTTCAATTTTTTACGTTTTCGACCTTTGAACTGATTTCTTTTCTCGGTTAGCTAAATTGATACTATTAATCAATTTTAAACACTAATATTTCTTAGGTCAATATTTCTTCTTCAATTTTACATTAGAGCAAATATGTGAACTAATTAGATTCCTAATAAAAACACACATAAATATAAATTTACTTTTGTGTCATGTGTGATTCTAATAGGGATACATTAAGAGTAAAAATTAGTTTGAGTTGTTTTCACCTAGATTTTTTAGAATTTTCAATCTCTTAATAACTACTTCTTTATCTGTCTCTTTGCATCTTTAACAATTTCTTCATGATAATATCATTAATGGAACTTTTATATTAAAACATTCAATAAACTCATTAGTTCTACAAAAAATATCAGCATTTAATTGTCTATCAAAATTTTGGGATAAACAAATAATTTCAAAAATAAAAAATAAAAAAATTGAAGCTTAATATTCATGTATTATATTCCCACGAGGTGGGACAATCATATGTTATGCTCTTACGAGGTAGGACAATTTGCCTAAAAGACTAGCAGTGACTAGATCTTAAAATTGTCAAGGAGGATGAGTATTAACCTGCAAAGAAATCATCTAGGGAAGTAACCCAATCTCTGTGATCGGGAACCCCATGAAGGAGGTTCAATGGATTTATACTGCGCTTGATCTTGCTCTTGCTCAATTAAAAGTTTCTCTTGCTCATCCCTAAGGCGTTTGTGTTGTATAATGTGATGTTAAGGATGTGTTTAACCCTTAATAAGATCAAGACAAGAAAACTCTTGCAGGGTATAGGTCACATATATCCTTGAAGGACTCACCTAAGTGAGAGTTGTCATGAGGCCGCGACTATGGGATTAGGCTGTCCCTAGTAAATTTCATGAGAATCAAAATACATGGGCATGGCCATAAAAACACAAAACCGCGAACACGGTCTAATACCCATACTGTGTGTGTGCTTACTGAAATTCGACTAAAAGGACTTAGTTCAAGACATAGTTCACTATAGTTCATTCGGATGAATGTTTGTTACACTAAGTGAGGTTCAAACCCTGAAAATATCTACACCTATTACACAGTATTATATTGCCCATTATTTTTATTTTATTATTTTATTTTTATTTTAATTATGTGGGGGATTGTTAGGAAAATAATTTTAAATTAAATATTTTATTTATATAAATATATCATTTTATTTAATGAAATTATGATTAATAATATATTTATAATGATTGTAATTATGTGTTCTGATTACATGTTCATTACACGTTATTATTGTGATTAATTTTAAAATTTATTAAAATGACTTTATGAATTCTATTATAAATATACATGTTACAATAATATTTATATGTATAATTAGTGATTTTATTATTTATAATATTATGAGTACTTAATATTATAATAAGAGTTACATAATTTCTACATTATATATATGTGTGTGTAAGGATGAAAGAAAATATATAAAGTGATGTAGAAAAATTTAGAGGAAATAGTGTGATACTATATGATGATATATATGATGATAGTATATAAAATAATATGTTTTATTGAGACATAAAAATAAAAAGAAATTATATTTTGTGATATTTCGCCTATATTATATACTTGATGATTTACAGACAATAGGGTTTGCAATCGGTTTAATATAGGGATGTCCTTCTTGGATTTTAACTCCCTGGATCATTGTATCTTGAGAAGGGTTTGTCATTCAATCCTATGCATAGAGGGGGCGAATCTCTTCTTAAAACAATGTTTACACGCCTCGATCTACTAGATATGTATTTTCTCTCTATTATGTTATTTATTTAATTATTAATTTTTTTAGTTATTTAAAGATATTGAAATTGCATATGAAATATATTTATTATTTAATTTGAGTTTGTAATTATGTGAAATTTTCCCAACAACATCAACATAGAAAATAATTTAAAATATGAAATCACCTTTAATTTAATAAGAATGTTGTGGTTAGAAAGTATAAACTCTCATGAAACAAATATATTTTTTTTAATCAGCAAAAAGAAAAAGGTGAAACGAGTGTAAAAGTTAATATTGAGTGTGTGAATAACACTGGCCGAAAAAAGCTACTCCATAAATAAAAGAATTTATCTATAAGTATTTGCATTTTATTTGATCGTTATTTTCTTCTCTTTTTTATGAATAAATAGAGAAGATATTAAAATGAGTAAAAAGTATTAATTATATTTTGGCTAACGTAGAAGTATGCACAAACTTTCACCTAAAATGACCGAATTGTTATTCAAATTAATTAGATACTATTTAGTAACATTTTTTCAATTATTTTTTTTAAAAAAAAGTTTTTTGCAGTTTAAAAAATTAACTTTAAAAATAAAAATATAATTTTGGGTATTTTTTTAATTAGTTATTTTTTTTTTTAATTTTTATATTATAAGATATCGATCGAACTCGATAGACTAGAACCTCTCCAACGACATTTTTTAAATCATCTACAATTTTTTTTGGAAGAGATTACCTTTGATTTTTCACTCTTATTTTTAAAACAATATTTTGTTATTAAACTTAAACTAAAAAATTTCCTTTTAAAAAAGGACAGCGCTATTCGCACTTCTAGATTTAACTGCTAAACTCATTTTTATTTTAAGGTTAAATTGACAAAAAAAATCATAATTTAATATTAGATGTTTTAATTCCAACTACTCTAAAAAAAATCTTATCATTAACAAAACGGAACATATGTTGGAATAAAAATAAAATATAAATATTCAACTTAAATTAAACTTATTAAAATCATCAGTTTTATCTTCATATGTCTACTTTTTTTTTTTTGTATGTTTTTTTTTTTTTTTAATTATTTAACTTAAATTAATGTGTACTAATGTGTTACTCTACTATTTATAACATTTAAACATTTGTATATAATAAGAAGAATATCATATACTTAAATAATAAAATTATTAAAAAATGTACGTGAGCTATTCTTATAATTAGGTGAATTATATTCACATGATTATTAAATGAAGAGTTAATCTCCTATAAATATCAATATAAGCAAAATAATTAAAATATATCAAAAACACCTTCACTTTTTTAATTCTATAAGAAGGGTACGTACATGTAATTGAATTTTTAATTTCTCATATAAGTATAAAGTCTCATAAAAAAAAAAAAAAAAAAAGGATTAGTTTATAATTTAGTCTTAAATAAAAAGGTAAAAGGAGTATAATAATTAATTTTAGGAGTGCCAATATCGTTAATGTTAAAAAGTATTTTGAAAAACAAATACACCAAATGGTGACTTAAGACTCGTTTGATAACACAATTCAACAATTAAAACTAAATGAAAGGTGTTCAAAATTTTAGATGATATATAACTCAGTTATTATTTTAGCACTAATCACTTAAAATCGTCAAACATATATTTACCACAACTATCATTCAATATCAATACAATAAAATCTTAAAGAAAAAATTATATATAAACGATTATAAATTTGAGAAACAATTATGAGAGAAAGTTGTAGAGAGAATATTTAAAAAAAAAAAATTGTAGAAATTATTTTAAGGATAAAAATTTGTATAAAGAAAATCCTTTCAAAATTAAAAATATTAAAAAAAATAGTTAATAAATCCAGCACTATTATTTTTATAATTTTATTTGTTTGTTGCTTGTTGCTTTCAACTTTCCAAGAGCACTTCCTTGAGGTGAATAAACGTCAAGGGCGAATCAACTTTCAAACCCTTTTGATATCATATTCCTTAAAACAATAATAATACTGCATGTCTCTGTTACAACCTAATTGCCTGTTTGTGATTGTACTTTACAAATCTATAATAAATTACAACCCGAGACACGATACATACATATATATATACATAACTTTTTTTGGCATACCTACGAGTGTCCCCACACCCACACAGAATGTGAGGCTAGTCTCGTCCGGGATGCGTGATTGTCTTTTTGGACAAATGTCTTTCCACAGACTCGAACTCTCCTTGGCATAGATCGCTCATATCCATAATTCATTGTCAAAATAATTACCTAATGGCCATAATATTTATGGAAAATTAGGGAGTCGATCTCAAAACAAATAGTAGTCGTAATTAGGTCCATATTTTTTTTTATTATGTCTCAATTTAGTTCTTAAAATTTCAATTCATTACATAGTAATTGGGACTTTGTTAATATGTTTTATTAATAACACTTTGCTTATTGAAAAAAAAAAAAAAAAAACGTGATACGATGGAAATTAATAATGTGGCTTGATTGCAAGAAATTAAAAAATATATATCTGACATGCCCTGTTTTATTTTTCGGAATCATTTATCAGTCAAAAATAATATCCGTTTTGTGTTTAGGTAAAGGATTTGATAAATCTATAAAACTTGTAAATGGTGGGATTTCAAAATTTTAGATTTTGAAATTCCATTATTTACAAATTTCATAGATTTATCAAATCTTTTATCCAAACGCAACTTTATTTTGAAATCGCATCGTTTACAAATTCCTTATTTGATAATTTTTTTAAATAAAGAATTTGATTGTGTAATTTCTTAATTCCTTTGTTTGGATAGATAAATATTTGTACGTAAAATTTTGAAATTTATTAAATTTTAATAATAAAAAATGTGAAAATATATCTCATAATATAATTTTTATTTAATAATTTAATAATATAATTTTTATACTTATTTTAATAATATAATTTTAATCACACATCACTGTTCTAATAATATGATTTTTATACATATTTTACAAATATAATTTTATTATATAATATATAACGAGAAGAGAACTTTGAAATTCATATAATTACAAAATAAAAAATGGGATTGAAGTGAAATGGATGAAGAATTGAAAAAATAGCAAATTTTGTCTTGGAAAGATTTAGAAATAACAAATTCTCTCTTGTAAAGATTTGAATTGATTTACAAATTCCTCTTATTTTTCTATTTTACAAATGAATAGATTTTATAATTCTCTTTAATAGTATCCAAACTAAGAATTTATTAAAAATGATTTTTGAAATCCTTTAAATAAATAAAATCTTTCGTTCAAATCCCTTACCCAAACACAACCAGCAACCCATATTTTTATATTAAATGATGCCAAAAAAAAAAAAAAAAAACAACCTAAATCATAAAATTAAGAAGATGAATGATTCGGTTCTCTAAGTACATGATCCGCTTAAAGAATTGTTGTCCAATGATTAAAGCAGGAGAGTTGTTTATGCAATTCTTACCAATATTCTAAAAGTCCATATATGTTATGTGTGTGTGTATATATATATATATATATTAGTCATTTGACAGGCATTACAAATGATTAGGATTAAAAGAAAACAAAATGATTGCAATCAACATATGTGTATATATATATATATGTGTGTGTGTGTGTGTTAAGAATAATATATAACCAATTAAGTACAAAAGAAAAATAAAATTTAAGTTACGGTATCAGATTTGATAAATTCCTATAATTTATAAATGATGGAATTTTAAAATTTTGCATTTTGAAATTTCATCATTTATAAATTTATGATTTTGATAACTATTTTAGATAAATAATTTTATTGTATAATTTCACAATTTTTCATTTGGATAAGTAAATATTTGTATTCAAAAAAATTTAAAAAAATACAAAAATATACTTAATAATATAATTTTAACAATATCTTTTTTATAATATCATATTTAGAGGGAGTGTTTGGAGTAGAGAGATTTAAAAATAACACTTGTTCTGAATAAATGTGAAAATATAATTTCTCCCTTTTAAAATTTTAATGGATTTTGCAAATCCCTTTTGGTAGTGTCCAAGCAAGAGATTTAAAAAAAAAAAATTATAATTTTTTTTTAAAATAAAATCCCTCTTTGAATTACTTTACCCAAACACAACTTTAATTAATTATTTATTTGCTTTGTAGCATAGATAATCAAGGGGTAAATTACAGTTTTGACCTCCCAATTATTCTTCGCCGTCACAATTTCTTGAATTGCATTTATGTATATGGGCTTGGGTTTGTAATCGTAGTAGTAATGTGGATGGATATGTCAACCCGCATGTTTTGGGCCAACTCCAAAATTGTCTGAATAACTGCCTAATTTGCACGGCCTGGTCCAAAGCATAAAAATATCGTAATAATATTATAAAATCCTTATTTTGTTTTTTACTCTTTTTTTTTTTTTTTTAAATAAATGAAGAATATCAAAGTCCACTCGAAGAATCAATTTATTGAAGTAGGAAATAAAATTTTCCAATTTTGGTCATTATGGATTATTTACGTTTCTTACATATTCATTTCGTAATTATAAGAGGATCGACCATGATACCTATCACAATATCAAAGGTTAAGAATAACACGTTCTTTCAATGTAAAATCAACTAACAAACATAAACTGAATAAATAACAAAGAGATTTACGGATGCAACACCCTACCTTCTTCTATTGATTGAGAGAACAAAAAAAATCTCAGGCTCGACTTTTATTGCTAAGAACAATCAATCATACATTTCAACAACCCAAAACCCTATATTTATATACAATAGTCTGCTTGACATCCCCATCCAAGGTTTTAGGGCATGATCTTGACGATCATGCCTTTGCCTCCGGCATTTTTGTCAAAGGGTGTTTGTCCCAGTATTACCTTGATTTGCTTCTCAAATTGCCACAAATTCACATCTTTTCCCATGTCGTATCTTCTATTGTATTAAATGATTTTTTAAGTATTTTGTGATCCAATTATTTGTGAGACCCAATAATAATTTGGGATATATAAATATAATAATATGTTCTTCTTAGTGAGGAGATGAATGTGGTATATTTATTTGTGTAAAATCATTTAAGAGGTGAATTAAAATTATTCATTAAAGTACTCACTTGAAGACATTGATTGACATGTACTGTAGGTTATCCCATATCGATAACCTAAGAAGATGAAAAATCATTTATTAAGGCTTGAGATATCTCTTGTAGATAAGCCCTCTAGGGCGTTGAAAGATATGGACAAAAAGTAGGTTAAAGAGTATAAAATAAGTAAAGTCACACGTGTATGCACGTGCCATAGCCGACTTTGTTGGTCGGGCTGTGCTGGGCTCGGCCTTGGGTTCTGGGGCCTGGGCCTTGGTCTTGTGGCTCTTAGAGAATGTTTGGCTTGGACTTGGTATATTTTGTACCAAATCTAAAAAATTTCAAGCTAAAACATAGTCCTAAAGTATACATTGCATGTTTTATAACTTGAGAAAAGTTATAAACTTGAAGGTTGTCTATTCAATTGTGTAACTGTTGAGAGTTACAAAAACCTAAAGACTCTTCAAGTGTGGAATTGCATGAAAGTTACTACTATCCATTGAATGCCTTAAATCTCAGACTTCTTTAGGTTGATTTTTTGCTCTCTATAAAAGGGCATGCATTCGCAACATTAGACATCCCATAAGTTGCATTGTATTCTTGTTTTCAGCATAAAGTTTTTTTTGTCTTCGTTGTTCTTGCTTTGAGAGAATTATGCACTTCTCTTGTTCGTCTCGCTTCTGGTTTCTAGTATTGGTACGAGTAGCAGTCTGATTGTTGTATCCTAGGAGATAGACGCTCATTTAACCGTAAATACCTAGTAGGGGCGAAATCAACTTTAAGGACAAATCGTCAAACGATTACCTCGATCTTCTATTATGATATTTCTATTTCTGTTTCTTGTTATTACATAGTAAGTATTTTGTTTCTATCTGTCTTATTATTTTACAACAATTATTCTTATTTCTGTTTTTGTTTTCTTTCTGGATTGTAATATCTTTTTCTTTAAATGTCATTTATAATGTTTCTGTAACAAAAAAAAATAGAATTGTTTCTTCTTTGCTTTTTATTCTTCAATTAATAATTGACTAAATAATTAATTATTTAATTAATTTTCGATCATATTTTACCAACAATCTTAATGTAGTCTTTTCTTGAATTATTTTATACAATTTTGGTTTTTTGTTTAAAAAACATTCTAGTAACAAAGCTTCTTATATTTTTTTTGTGTGTTTTCTTACGAAGTGTTACGCCACCTGCTATGCCTGCACCTATTGTGCATTATGTGTCAACTCCACATAGAGAAAAACTGGACAAGTTTGATAAAAGTTTCTTCAAGAGATGGCAGCAGAAGATGTTGTTCTACCTGATAACATTGAACTTGGTAAGATTCATTCGCGAGGATGCCCCTACCATAACTGAACAGTTTGACACTAAAATTGTTGTTGTTGTTGATGCATGTAAACATTTTGATTTCCTTTGCAAGAACTATATCCTGAATAGACTAAGTAATATACTCTACAATGTGTATTGCTCGGTCACGATAGCAAAAGAACTGCGACAGTCCCTGGAGAAGAAGAACAAAACTGAAGATGTTGGGACTAAGAAATTAGTAGTCGAAAGATTTCTAGAGGAATCAAAGAGAGTCATTAGTCAGACTGAAGAGCTCCAAGTCCTTCCGTATGACATTCATGCTGAAGGAATGACTCTTAGTGAGTCATTTCAAGTGATAGCTGTAATTGAGAAGTTGTCATTCTCATAGGGTGACTTCAAGAATTATCTCAAATATAAACGAAAGGAGATGAATTTTGAAGACTTGGTTCTCAAATTAAGAATCGAAGAAGAACATCAGATCTTTTCCAAACGTGAGAGTCGTAACTCAATGATATCAAAAGCCCATGTCATAGAAACTCACAAGAAGCATATTGAATCAAGCTTAAACAAAAGAGCAGCAAACAAAAAGTTCAAGGGAAACTGCTATACATGTGGGAACATGGGACATCGTGCTCAAGATTGTCGCAAGAAAGTTATACCAAAGGAAGAAGCCTAAAAATCAGGCTCATGTGATTGAAGTGGAACACCTTACTGATGAGGTTTCTGAGATGAATCTGTCAGTGGTTGTATCTGAAGTCAATCTCGTTGACAATCCTAGAGAGTAATATATGGATATTGGTGTTACCCGCCATATATGCTCAGATAAGAACATGTTCACCGTTTATCAGCCGGTAGAATCTAGGGATAAGCTCTATGTGGGAAACTCTTCAAATTCTAAGGTTGAAGGATAGGGAAAGGTCATGCTGAACATGACCTCTGGCCAGGAACTTACTCTGAATAATGTGCTTTATGTACCAAATATCCGTAAGAATCTGGGTTCAGAATCATTACTGAGTAAGAAGAGTTTTAGGCTAGTGTTTGAGTCTGATAAATTTGTACTTACTAAGAGTGGTATGTATGTGGAAAAAGGCTATATGAATGAAGGTTTTTTCAAGCTTAATGTTATGACTGTAATCCCAAAGAATAACAATAATAATAAAACCAATACTTCTTCTGCTTATATGATTTCATCTTTGGATGTGTGGCATGGACGTTTAGGACATGTTAATTATGACACTTTACGTAAATTAATTAATATGAATTTAATTCCTAAATGTAAAGATAATACAAGTCACAAATGTGAGACTTGTGTAGAGTCAAAATTGACTCGAATTTCTTTTCATTCAATTAAACGGAAAAGTAAACCTCTAGAATTAGTGCACACAGATGTTTGTAATTTAAAATTTGTACAAATTAGAGGAGAAAAAAAGTAATTTGTTACTTTTATTGATGATTGTACAACATATTGTTATGTTTATCTCTTAAGAAGTAAAAATTACTCATTAGATATGTTTGTACATTATAAAACTGAAGTTGAAAATCAACTTAATAAAAAGATTAAAATGTTACGTAGTGATAGAGGTGGAGAATATATTTCGCCTTTTAGTGAGTTTTGTGCACAACATGGAATAATCCATCAAATTACAGCACCTTATTCACCTCAACAAAATGGAGTTGCTAAAAGAAAAACAAAACTTTAAAAGAAATGATGAACTCTATGTTAATAAGTTTTGGTCTACCTCAAAACTTGTTGGGGAAATCTGTTTTAACAGTGAATTTTGCTTTAAACAAATTACCTCACAAGAAATTAGATAAGACCCCTTATGAATTGTGGAAATGAAGAAAGCCTTCATATTCATACTTAAAAGTGCAAGGGTGTCTTGCACAAGTTATGGTTCCTGATCTTAAGCAGATTAAAATAGAACAAAAAACTATTGATTGTGTATTCATTGGATATGCACAAAATATTAGCGTATATTGATTTTTCATTCATAAATAAGAAATTGAAAATGTGTGTGAGAATACAATTATTGAATTAAGGAATTATCATTCTTAGAGAATGTGTTTCTTTGTAAGATTTCTATTGAGTCGAGTTCTTTAAAGAGAACAAGTGATACTAGTTCTAATAATTCCCAAGAGGATGAGATTGAACCTAGTTGTAGTAAAAGGACAAAAGTTTCGAAATCTTTTGATCCTGATTTTTATACCTATATGATAGGATATGAACCACAAACTTTTGGGGAGGTAATGTCTACGCCTGAAACACCTATTTGAAAAGAGGATGTGAATAGTAAAATTGAGTCCATCTGTTGACCCAGTGAGCTATCCAAGAGGGAGGTGAATTAGGTAGTTATAAAAAATTAAACAATTAAAACTTTCAACACTTAATTTATCAAATAATCAATTTATCCTAAATCAATTATTATCTTCGTTATGCAGCGGATAAATGTTTATATTCTAAATGCACACCCAAACAAAATATAAAAAAAATAATAAAGCAGTACACCAAGATATATCCTACTTCAGTAAGCTAGCCTTGCCTAATTCAATCCCTGAGCTTCACGGAGATTCGCAACTATTAATCCCTTGATCCCTTTACTAGGTAGGAACCAAACCCTTAAATTTTTTCTTTTCACAGGCTAAGGAAGAACCTTATCTTTTTACCAAGTTAAAGACTAACTTAATTCTATTACAGGAAAAATCACCACCTAATCCTTTTACAGGCTAAAGGTCAAATATAATCCTTCTACAAGTCAAAGATAAAGCCTAATCCTTTTACAAGCTAAAGATCTAACCTCACAACTTTCACAAGTATCATTTTCACAGATAAAGATGGAACTTTCACAATTCACTCAATTCAATTCATAAAGAATCATAACCTAGTTCATTTTAAGGGAAAATGATAACCTAACTTTTTTATACCTTAGGAAAATATCAAACCCTAACTTTTTTTACCAGAAAAAGATTGAAATCTGACTAGACATTGGCCCAACCATGTCTAATCCGTTCAAACTCATAAATACAAAAAAATATGAATTTTTTTCCCACTAGGAGCTTCTACCACCTTAAAATAGTTATACTCGATTAATGTTTTGAAATTTACTACGTGATAGAATTAAACAAAGACAAATTAATATTTGATTAATAACAAGTGTAGGTAGCACAAATTATAGCACGTAATCAAATAATAGCACAAAATTATTTTAAAAATATTTTTATGCTCTTAAATTTGAAAATGATTTTTCAACGATCTTAAATCTAAGAAATCAACAATAATATAAAATCTAAATTAAGAATAATAACCTGGAAATATCTCACCAGGAAAATACCGAAGAATGAAAACAAGATCACAAAATAACACAGATCGGTGACGCCAGTTCAATTGCACTTTAGCTCAAGATCTTTAACACAAAATCTCTCTCGAATAATCTCAGCAGAATGATAACTCTTAGAAAATGTTAAGAACTGATAGTTTTTTATATATCTCATCCAATTTTCGCAGGTCTATATATATAGAATAAAATCAAACCTTCCAACGGTTAGTTTTCAAAATATATGACTCTAAAAGGCACCTATTGACCCCATATAATATATTCATTCAATTCTGGTGTATTTTACTTAAAAAATAATTTTTAAAACTCTCAATTAAGTCCCTAAAATATCTCTTAATCATCAATTACAAAGATATGAAGTATTTAGTTGCTAAAATCGAGAGAATTTTCAATTATATGGACCAAATCAATAGGAATATCAAAATACATACACCATATCTTTACTAGGTTCAAAACCCCCCAAAATACTTCCTTGGAATCATAAAAAAGAGCTAGTTTTTTTTTTTTTATCAAATCCCCAAATTCTTCAAAATCTCAACCAAAACAGTCGGTTGACCGATTGATTCAACATGCAAACCAGGCCAAAACCAAACATGCAGTCGGTTGACTGATCTCCCTATGGTTGGTTAACCGATTGATTCAGGGAGTTTTCCTAGCCAAAACACACCACAGTCGGTTAACTGATTTTCTTCCAATCGGTTAACCAACTGGTTCAAAGACTTTCACTTTTCCAGCCTTAGACCCATTGGTTAACTGATCACCTCTTGGTCAGTTAACCGATTGATGCAGGATCTTCACACTTTGCTTCGAAATCTTACTGTTTCAATCAGTTGACCAATCCTTTTCGGATCAGTTGATCGATTGATGCTGATTGGTCAATTCCTTCACCAATTTCTGCTCTAAAACTCATCGTTTAATTCAATTAACTGATTACTTTTCTCAGTTAACTAAATTGACCCTAAATTTCAACTTTAAACATGGTTTACTCTTAGGTCAATTTTTATTTTTTAATTTCACATAGAAGCACATATTTAAACACTAAGTAGGATCCTAAAATTCATCAAATCAAACACACAAAAATAGAACTTATTTAACAATGTCGTGTGTGATCTTAATTTCAGTTGCATTAAGAGTATAAGAGTATTGAATTGTTTTTACCTAATTTCTTCAGGATCTTCAACACTCTTTATTTATTCATTATTCATCTTTGCACCTTTGATGTCTTTTTTATGATACAATCTTTAAATGAAACTCTTTTTCTGAAATACTTAACAAACTCATTAATTCCACAAAAAATATCAACCTTTAATAGTCCATCAAAATCTCGAGAACAACACCATTCTTCAAAATCATACATGGGAATTGTGGATCTTCCTTCTAGAATGAATAGGGTGTAAATGGATCTTTAACAAAAAAAATGATAGTAGATGGATCAATTGATAAATATAAAGTAAGACTTGTGGCTAAAGGTTACAAGTAAAGAGAGGGTATAGATTATTTTGATACTTATTCACCAGTAACAAGAATCACATCTATACGTATGTGAATAGTATTAACTGCTACACATAATCTTGAGATATATCAATGGATGTTAAGATTGTTTTCTTGAATGGTGAATTAGATGAACTGGAAGTGTTTTTGGTTCTAGAAAAAGAGAATAAAGTATATCGACTTGTAAAATCCTTGTATGGATTAAAGGAAGTGCCAAAACAATGGCATGAGAAATTTGACAATGTTATGTTGTCAAATAATTTTAAGATCAATGAATATGACAAGTGTGTCTTTATTAAGATAACAGAGTCATGTTACGTTATTGTGTACTTATATGTAGATGACATATTTATTATTGATAGTAGTGATAAAATCATAAAATCTACCAAACAAATATATTTGAGATGAAGAATTTGGGAAAAAATAGGTGTCATTCTTGAAATTAAAATTACAAGAATATCTGAAGAATTGATCATATCTTAATCTTATTATATCAAGAAGATCCTTGAAAATTTTAACAATGGTGGCTCTGGTATAGCCAAAACACCAGTAGATGTTAATCAACATCTTTTTAAGAATAATGTTGAGAGTATATCTCAATTGGAGTATTCTCGAATAATAAGTAGTTTAGTGTACATAATGAATTGTACAAGACTTGATATTGCTTACGCAATAAGTAAATTAAGCAGGTTTACTAGCAATTCAAGTAGAGAACACTGGAAAGCCATCGTTAGACTTTTAAGATATTTAAGATACACTCAAAATTATGGTTCGCATTATACGAGATATCCACCAACACTTAAAGGGTACAATGATGCAAATTGGACATATGATATTAAAGACACTAAATCTACGAGCGGATATGTCTTTATATTAGGAAGAGTTGTTGTGTAATGGAAATCCTCTAAGTAAACATTTATTGCTAGATCCACAATGGAATCTGAATTTATTACTTTAGATAAAGCAGGAGAAGAAACATAGTGGCTTTGACAATTTTTGGAAGATATTCCAATGTGGATTAAACATGTACCAGCCATCTGCATATATTGTGATAGTCAATCAGTAATTAGAATACCATAGAGTAGTATGTATAACGGTAAGTCTCAACATATACGTCAAAGTCATAATACCGTAAGGCATTTACTTTCTAATGGAGTTATCTCAATTGATTATATTAAGTCAAAGATAACATTGTGAATCCATTGACCAAAGGTCTTACACTAGATAAAGTAAACTGCTTATTGAGGGGAGTGAGTTTAAAGCCTATTACGACATAGTCATCATAATGACAACCCAACCTAGTTTACTGAAGATCCCAAGATCTAGGTTCAAAGGTACAACCGAATTATGAAGATGATTGTGGGTATATCATTGAGTAGATAAAATCAATGGCTCATTCCTATGATATAACAGTGATATTTGTAATATGATAAAGGATAAGTATTACTTTTAATGATTTTTATATCTTGAAAATTTCAAGTGGAGTATAGCGGAATACTCTTTATAGAATATCACCTATATGAGTGAGAACTGGGCCGGTTCTGAAAGAATGAAAAGGCTAAATTCTCTAGAAACACTCATGAAGTACCAGGGTGCTCAGGGACAAAATGAACGCAACCATAGAGCGGAAAGTGTCTAGAAGATAACTATGTAACTTCTATTGTTTTGATTTACACGAAAGGCTGAACAGTTCAAGACATCATGTTCACTAATTGGTTGAGTAAATCCAATGGATTCTTATTAAAGAAGGTTCAAGGTCAAAAACTATATGCCCTGATGTGGTTATTTTCTTTTTGAGCTCTCTCTCTCTCTCTCTCTCTTGTTTTGAGTCTGCATTTCATATGCATATTTATCCGATCAATTTTCATTCATGTGGGAGACTGTTGTATTAAATGACTTTTTTGGACATTTTGTGACCTAATTATTTGTGGGACCCAATAATAATTTGGGACATATAAATGCACTAATGTGTTCTTTTTGGTGAGCAGATAAATGTGGTACATTTATTTATGTAAAATTATTTAAGAAGTGAATTAAAATTATTCATTAAAATACTCACTTAAAAATATTGATTGACGTGTAGTTTGGGTTATCCCACATCAAGAACCTAAGAAGATAAAAAGTCATTTATTAAGACTCGAGACATCTCTTGTAGGAAAGCCCTTTAGGGCATTGAAATATATGAAAAGAAAGTAGGTTAAAGAGTATAAAATAAATAAAGTCATACGCGCGCAGTCGGGCAGGGCCTGGCCGGGCTTGGGATCTGGCTCAGGCTGGAGTCCTAGGTCTTGGGTCCTGGGTCCGGGTCCTGGGGCCTAAGCCTTGGCCTTGTGGCTCTTGGGGAATGCTTAGCTTGGATTTGGTATGTTTTTGTACCAAATCCAAAAAATTCCAAGCCAAACACAGCCTAAAGTACATATTGCGGGTTTTATAACTTGAAAGAAGTTATAGACTTGAAGGTTGTCCGTTCAAGTTTGTAACTGTTGAGAGTTATAAAAACCTGAAGACTATTCAGGTGTATAATTGTATGAAAATTATTGTTGTCTATTGAATGCCTTAAATCTCATACTTTTTTAGGTTGATTTTTTTGCTCCCTATAAAATGGCATACATTCTCAGTATTAGGTATCTCATAAACTGCATTGCATTCTTGTTTTCAACATAAAGCTTTTTCTGCCTTCGTTGTTCTTGCTTTGAGAGAGTTCTGTAGTTCTCTTGTTCATCCAGCTTCTGGTTTTTAGTATTTCTCATCCGACTTCTCTCGTTCATCCTAGGCGGTAGACGCATTCAACCGTAAACACTTAGCGAGAGCTAAATTTATTTTAAGGATAAATCATCAAACGATTGTCTCGATCTTCTATTATGATATTTTTGTTTTTGTTTCTTGTTATTAATCAGTAAGTATTCTGTTTCTATCTGTCTTATTAAATTACAATAATTATTCTTCTTTCTGTGTTTTTTTTTTTTTTTGTTTTTCAGGATTGTAATATCTTTTCTTTAAATGTCATCTTGAATGTTTCTGTAACAAACAAATCAAAACTGTTTCTTCTTTGTTTTTATTCTCTAATTAATAATTGATTAAATAATTAATTATTTAATTAATGTTCGACCATATTTTACCAACATCTTCTACCCGAGAACATTTCTACCGAACTAAGTAATGTGTTCTCCATTTTTATTTTATTTTTAATTTTGGCCCTGAGTTATGGTCCAATATTTCTTCCCTCTTTATCGGATTGCTTTCTTATACTGATGATATGGGGCATTTCTACTGCCCATCGAACAACGACCACAGCCAAGCACATGGCACAGGCAAAGACCATAGACAGGTTGGCATTCACTTCACCTGCTGAGTAGACCTTCTGAGGGCCCCCTTGATGGCATACTCCATTTGCCAAAGATTGTCTAGCATGCAAATGATGATCACTAGTCCTAGTGGTGCCTGTGGCCATCGCACACCGAGTGGGGATAGGGTCATGCCAACCTCATTTTGACGACCACCGACCAGCGACCAGTGCTGAGAATTTTCTCGCCATGTGAACCAGTTGCTCATCGACCAGCGATCTCCGTACAACAACCTCTCATTCCACTAAAGGAAGCTTTGTCGTTCTTGTGGGTTGGGCTCTGTCTCCTATTTATTTGGTCTTACCCATGGGCTCCTCCTGATGGGTCAAAAGACTAGGCCCAATGGCTTAATCATTGTCACGCGCCTCTTTATTAGCCACGCATCGAGTTACCTTAATTTACTTCCCTCAAGGTCCTAATTCTATGGAACTAATCGGTCTCCTCTCTTATAAATATCAGGACATTCAATGCCCAAGGTAATGCTTAAATTCCCACTCTAAGCAAATATCTACCTTTCTTCTGAGAGCTCTTACTTTCACACTGGAAAGACTTCACTAGGCACACCGTAGTGGATCTTTTGTGCAGGTTCCAATTTGGACTTGAGAAATATTGATCGTTGACTATTGAGAAAAGATCTTACAATAAGCTCAAACTGTTGAAGACTTTGCCTCCACCTCAATAATAGAACTCCACCTAGGTGTTGATCGGACCAATTGGGGGTGTTAACCAATTTTAGACACCAATAACTGAAATTTTCCATTTTCTTTATTTCTTCTTATATCGAGAAAGTTCTCATTGAATTCATTTAGAAAGCTCACATAGAACATTGAGTGAACTTTCAACCCATCTAGCAGCAACTATCAATAAGCTTTGTTCCTTACTTGTTTCATTATCTCAAAGGGTCCATCATGTTTTGGAATCAAGGTTCGATGAACTATTTTGCTACTATTCTTCTTTCAAATCTAAGGAGTTAGTTCAACATCATATTATCCCTAATATGGGATTCAAACGGTAGTTTGTGTTGACAAACATATTTCTTTACCCTTATTGAATCTCTCTAATTTATCTTAAGCCTCAAGCCCAATTAGTTGTTGTTTTGTTCGCGCAAACCAGTACTTTTTGTGTATATCCCATTGATTCATTCTGCAATAACCTCTTATGGAACAAGAGGTGGTTGTCCATTTACTAACTCAAATAGGTTCATCCTAATTGCCTTGGAATGGCATATATTGTAGCAAAACTGTGTTGCATATAGTAATCTAACTAATTTTTCTTACTATCAAAGATATAATATCTGTTAACAGCGTATCACCTGCTCAATTTACCTGTTCGTCTACAGATGATTAGTTGTATATAATTTTAAATTGTTACACTCCTTCTTAAACAACACCGTCAAAGTTTTTCCTATAAATGTCTTTAGGTATTATGAAGTACTTTACTACAACATACCCAAACATGCATACTTTGAGAAATAATCTGCCACCATGAAGATTAATATCATGTCCTTCACCTTTGGCAATCCCAAAATGAAATCCACAGACCCGGATTCCCACAGTTTCTCAAGTATTGGTAGAAGTTGGAGTATACCCGCTTCCTTATTCTTTTCCAACTTGTCTTTTTAGTACACTAAACAAAACCAAATGCAGGACTCCATATCAAATTTTTTTTTGTGGCCAATAAAAAGACGGGATAGTAACACTCATTTCTTATCAATGGATGGATGGATGGCCTACCCACTGTGGATCATAGGCTTCATGTATTAACTCTCGGTATTGTTTTCTCCACAAAGAACAAATGGTTTACTACCCTTTGTATATTGGATTTGTCTTCTAGGTAGTATCTGAAAGGATCAAATATTAAAACTGATAGGTCTATACAACAATATATATATATATATATATATATATTAAAGCATAATTTAATATCCAATTATTTAAGTCGGATCTATCCTTATTAACATTATAATAAAGATACAGGTAATATTAAAACTCTTTTAATATAAATTATACCTCTTCCGGAGCTTAGCCTAAAAAATAGTAGTTATTGAGGTGTTATCTGAGTAGGTTCTTCTGAGAGCATCTGAACACAAACAATATAGTTTTAGGAGACTTGATTCTCTTAGAAGTGACACAAATATTTCATCTCTAACAGTATCCACAAAGAGAACATCATAAAAAATAGTATTCTTGAGATTTATAAGATCATATCTAATTCCAAGAATTTAAGGCACCCCTGATTTGAATCTTGATAGTAGTAATATTCAAAAATGTGGTTAAAAATGGAAAACACAGTCTCACTGACACAAGAGACTAAGAGAGAGAGAGAGAGAGCAAGGGGGAGAGGTGACTAAAATTCTTTGTGGCCTAAAATCATAGAGTGGGGCATTCATCTTGTGGCCTTCCATTTTATAAATGTAGTCTAGAGTTTCATAACCTAGACCACATTTTTTTTTCTTAATTGTACTTTGGACCATGAACTTCTTCAGTTTAGCATCACTACTCATTCCCTTTTCAATGACTTTTCTAACATTAATTCTCTATTGTGTATGACCCCACTAGGTTCATACCAACGGTAGATGATGAAAGTAATTAATTAATTTATTAATCAATTAATCAATAAGAATTGGAACAATTTTAATTTTTCCTTCCAGAAGAAAATACATTTTCCCTTAAGGTATTCCACAATCTTTCTATATGTATATCCGAAAGGACTAACATAACATGATTAAGTGAAAAACTCCTAGTTGAAACATATGTATTTTAATTGATAATATAATCCTTTGTACATGATATTGATAATGATGATATGAGATTGGCTCAAGAGTCTATTGGTTTTTCTAAAACTTTAGGTTTCTCAAAATTCTTGATTTTTTCAACAGTCTTTTTAAGCTCCTTTTGGGTTTGTTCAAGCGAGCATTCCAAAACACCAATATTCACTTGACTGAAAATTTTCTTGTTAATAAATTCAAGATCATTCTTTAATATTCGACAATCATTTTTAGCAGAATGGATTTTCAATCGAGCTCAATCAAGTTTACATCTTGAATTTTCCAACACAACATTTAAACCCTCATTTCGTTTATCAAGATTTCTAAAATTTGCAATTCCTTGTTGAAAACTTGAAATATCATTTTTCATAAAAGAATTTTCTGCTTCAAGGAATTTAATTTTGTCAAGCAAGTTCTTTATCTCAAATAGAGCATTTGAAAATCCATTAGTTTCAAAATATTTGTCCAAATCTTTCATTTTACAAGATAAAACAATACCAAACTTTTTATTTTCAAGAATCACAATTTTCTATGAAAGTTTTTTAATTTTCTCTAGCAAAACACTTTGTAAAAGAAATAAGTTTCTCAATAGCCTTATTTGCAACCTCATCATCATTATCCTTATCATTCTCGCTTACAAAGCACTAATTCTCGAAACGAGCAAGAAATACACATTAATTAGCTAAAACAGATAAAACATTATCCTCAATCTAATTCATGTGATCGTGTTTGCTAGGATGTGAAGCTTATTTAACTAATTTAGCTTTGGTATCAATTGTTGACCCAAAGATCTATTCAAGATGGAGGTGAATTGGATAGTTAAAAATTTTAACAAATCACTTCAATTTCCCTAACTAGTTGTCATCTTGATTTTAGCGAAAACACATTTTAACTAGGTATACAACCAAATAGATAATGAGAGATAAATTGATACTGAGATTTATAGAGGTTTAGCAAGCTACTCTTGCCTACGTCCTCTCCCTTGAGCTCTCGCAGGGAATTCGCAATCAACTAACACTTGATCCATTTTTCAAATAGAAACCAAACCTTCTTAATATCCTTTTCACAGGAGCATGATTAATCTGATTCTTTTCCCAGACTCAAAATCAAACATACGTTTTTTCCAGGCTTAAGATTAACCCTATCTTTTTTCTAGGCTCAAGATTGATCCTGAATAGGCAATGACCCTTTATGTTAATTCACTCTCATTTAGATCAGGTACATTTAGGTTTAAGCAACAACCGGTAAATATAAAAAATATACAATTTTCTTCTCAAATTAGCTTCTGCCACCTCAATTCAAATTTAAACTTAATTAATATCCTGGTAGACTAGTAATAAAAATGTGTAAAATAATTAATCTAATTTTCCAATAATTAAAACACAGATATTTTCGAAATCAGATCTTCAGGAAAAATCGTTTAAAAATATTTTCAAGTTATTCAGTAATAAAAATGATTTTTCAATCAAAGTTATAACAGGCTCAAAACTATAGATATTAATCCAGTATAGCACAATAATTTGAGCAAGTAAATAAGATTAATCTCACTGGAATTTCCTTAAGAAGATTAAAAGCAAAAATCAAACTCAGTATAAGCAAAGATAACTTTTTCTTCAATCAAGAATGCTTTGCAAAAGTTTCTCTCAAAAATATTTCAAAAAAATATTTTTTTTTTCATTTAGAAAAATGAAATAATATGTATTCTTGATGATATTATAAGAAATCTGCAGGTCTATCTATAGGAGTTTTAAACCATGCCTATAATGGTTATATTTTAAAAGATATAAAAAAAAATAGCATATATAGACCTCATATATCAAATCGATTAAAATCAGCTTCATTTGACCAAGAATAAAAATTTTAAAACACTCAATTTATTTCCATTTTTTTTTTTATTTAAACCCAAAAGGATAGAAAGAAATTACCAAGTAAAAATCACAAATTCAAGAAATATATGGACAAAATCAAAATATCTTCAAAATATATGATATATCTTTGAAAATCAGTTAAAACCTAATAAAATAATATATTCCAACATTCAAATGCATAAAACAATAGGTGGAAGATCTTTTATAAACGTTTTGGTCAAGTGTTGAAAACTACCCAATCGGGTGACTGGCATATCAAGTGGTCGACCGGTTGACCTTCAACGTCTAAAAATCTAGCCATTGCACAGCAGTTCGGTCGACTGGGTGATCGACTGTTTTAGGCTCTAAATCATCTGTTCAACCTGTCGATCGATCGAATTGTCTAAAATTCCAAAAAAAAAAAAAAAAAAAACGACATCTTGAATCATTCGGTCGACCGTCTAGGCCAAAAACTCATTTTTTCAAATTTTCCAACATTTTCTTGATCAAGTACTTAGAAAAATCACATGTTCACTTAAATTTATTACTTTTGATCACTTCAAAAATATTTCAAATTATTTTTAAGTGTAATGTGTGATCCTAATAAAGTTGCATTAAGAGCTTAAGAAGAATTGAGTTATTTACCTAGAAATACAAAAAATATTATTCCTACTAAAAAAATCTTCATTGTCTTTATTGTAACCATCTCAATCTTTATCATTTTTCTTCATAAAAATCGGTACTTTTCTCATCGAAGCACTGAAACTAAAATCTGAAATACTCGATAAACACATTAGTTTCTCAAAATATCAATGTTAATTGATTCATTCTAGGATCAACATATTTTCTTTATGGCATTACCACTAACTATGTCGTTCATCTACCAACATCTCATAGTAGTATCCAATTGATAGAAATTTAATCTATAGAATCCTTAGTTGTAATTACACACTATTCGATCTTGCTATCTTTGTGGTCCTTAAAAAAAAAATAAAAAAATAAGATATCGATAAAGTCAAAACTCATAGTTCAATCATATGTATTTGATTGATAATATAGTTTATCTTATGATACTAATTGAAATCTCATTACAATTATCACACTAGCCTACCCACAGACTTTATTAAAGATACGTTAAATTTAATCTCATAGAATATATCTCTCTTTGCTAAGGGCAATAAATTATTTCTTGCATACTTCAATTTCCATATAAACGGTCCACTATACTCAATGAGTATCATTGAAGATTCGTGGCTAGAATGATTTATTTAGTACTGTAAAAAGCACATCCCAAAATTTGTAACCTATTGGATATATACCTTGCCTCCTTTGTTGAAGATCTAGAGTTCAACCTCTCCTCCAAATACATATGTTCATGATTATTTAGTACCTCAAATCTATTTGACGTCACAAAAAATTACCATAGTAAAATATCAACTATTATCACGATAAAATCATTACTGTAAATTAGTAAGTTCCCTTATGATTGTTCTAATATATCATATTTAGGATTTTAACATTTACCATTCTCACTAGATAAAACATCCCACAAGCTAATCTAATTTGATGGTGATTCAAATTTTAACAATTTTGAATTATTACCAACATTTAAGATATTAATTGTCAAACAGATCACATCTCACTCCTTTCGTGTTTAACCGAATACGAAAATAAATGGTCCCCATCTAGGATGGACCATTTGGACTTTTCAGTTTTAACATTATACGATATTAAATGGTCCCCAAAAGATACAATCATGGTGTAAGGCAAATGTGACTCTATAAGGTGGATCTTTTCTGTTTTATTATTAAAAAGAATAAATATAAACAGAAAAAAAATAAAAAATAAAAAATAAAAAAATGTTATATTGCGATCCTAGAAATGTCCTATTTTAGATAAGGATCATAATTCATAAGAGAAATAATTTTATTTTTTTTTATCAGTAATTCTATAACAAGCAGAAGGGGTAAAATGAAAACACCACAACAATATTTTTAAAAACATATTAATTTTATTAAATATCCAAAATTACTACAGTATATAAAAATTACTATGATATTTTACATAAAAAAATTAGAGTAATTTAATTTTAAATTTTTAAAAAAATTATTATAATACGTTTGACTCGGTGACAAAAACATTTAAGCTCAATGAAATATTTACGGGATGTTTGATACATGAGATTCGATGAGAGATTAGAATAATCATAGGAATGATTATTTCACTCTTATATTTAGTACATTAGATTAAATTTTATTTTCATTACCAAAGATTTCTTAATCTCAGAATATATAAAATTAATTAATGTCAAGATAAACTTGATATTAGTTAATATTAATTACTTGGAATAAATTTTATTCTTTCATTGGCTAAAAAACACAACCAAATGAAATTAATTAAATTATTGTTTTATCTTTTGAAACTTCAATTAAATTATCATTTTACTCTTTGAATTTCTAACACATATATCTCTTAATTTTCTTTTAGCACTTCCCTTCTCCCTCCTCCTTCCTCCCTCAACTATCTTCTCCCCTAGTGCTGGATTTTCTTCACTCTCTCTCTCCCTAACCCTCCCAAACGTTGCCGGTACCACCATCCCCCACCCCGACAGCAACACCACCGCCCATCCCCACCTCTCTCTCTCTCTCTCTCTCTCTCATGTATATACATATGGCTCTTATCGAAAACCTCATTTGATTTATGTTTGAATATTCTCTACTTAAAAAAATTGTATTTTTTCAATTGGAGACTATATTGCATATATGCATTCCATTCTTGATTTATTCCCAATATTAATCAAACATTGGAGTGAGAATGATTATCCTAATACCACGTCTAATATCTTTATATCATCAAACATAGAAACAGTAATGATCATTTCATTCCATTATCATATTAATTTCAATCATATTATCATTTTATTCCATTTTAGCATATCAAATGCAACGTTAGGATGAAACACGAAAAACATTTATTACAACGGTGAATATAAGGCCATCACCATGCAATCAATCATATTTATATTTTATTTATGTAGATCTCACCTACAATTAGTACTCCCATTTTAAGATCTACATCATCATTCATTTTTATTTATTTTTAAAAAAATTAGTTGGAAGATAAAATTTTGAACACTAGACCTCCAACAAGACAAGCATACTAGATAACTATTTGTTTGTTTGTGTTTTTCTTTTTTTTTTTTTTTTGTCATTTCATAATAAATAGCACTATTGCTAACATGACCTAACTCAATGTAATGGATATTTACTCCTACCCCTATCCTAAAGCTAAAAGAAAATAGAGCTCTCGAAACTCCAGAGACGTGGGTATGGTTGGTAAAAGGAGATATTCATTTTTTTTATCAACCAAAGTTTGACTATTTAGGAGAGTACTCCGGAAACTAAATCTTGAATTTAATCCCAAATGCACCAAGCCAATATATGAGAGTGTGTCTTTAAGATTGTCCAGTGGAACGATTAATCAAGATGTGCATAAGACGAGAGAGATACCTTACCGGTCAAAAAAATATTGAGGAGCCATGAGAGAACTTGACTATATCCTCTTTTTGGAGTATTATATGTACAGTATACCAATATATTAGGTGAGAGAAACACATGTTATGCAGTATAAAGGGAAGTCATAAAAGAAGAAGAAAATAGGAAGAATCAAAATAGCAAAAGAGAACAACTTCATCTTCTAAAAAAACTCTCATTTCTCCCTACAACAAATTCTCACCAATCCCTTCAACAAGGACTCTTCTTGCTCCCATTCCACAAGCACCTCTCATTCCTCATCATACGCTTGAACTCTTCAAAATCCACCACCCCATCACCGTTCCGATCGATCCCCTCGATCATTTTCCGGCAATCTCCGATGCTACATCCGCCGCATCGCAACCCTACCAACACCCTCCTCAGCTCCTCCGCCGATATGAACCCATTCCTGTCTTTATCGAACGCGTTGAATGCCTCCAAAAGCTCCTCCTCCTCAGCCCCGGCCTCCCGTCCTCCCACCATGATCACTTTCATGAATTCCTCCAAGTCAACAAACCCATCCCCGTTGAAATCCATTTCCCTCACAATTCCCTCTGCTTCTTTGGCGGCCGAAGACCGGTCGTGGCCAAGGCATAGGAACGATTTTCCGAGCTCCGGCGCGGAGATCTTGCCGTCGCCGTTGGCGTCTATGAATCGGAATACTTGTTTGAATTGGTTGGATAGTTCCATGTTATTGAAAGAAGGAGACTCCTTTCTTTTCCTTCTCTTCCAACTCTTTAGCTTGTTGGAAACGTGAAGCTTTTGGAGGATTTTGGTTGTGAAGCAGGGAAAGTAGCTCAAACATGATCTAAGAGCGGCAGTCATCAGAGAGAGAGGGGAGGGGGGGGGGGGGGGGGGGGGGAGATGATTAGGTGTTTGGAACGAGAAAAGATGCAAGCATTTTTGTCATGTTTCAATAATTCTATGGATATAGATAAAAGAGCCAACAGAAGATAAAGTCCAAGTCTTCTCCGTAAGGTTGAATTTTCCCTATTTGACTAGAGGAAAGTTAGAGAGAGAAAGAACGAGTTAAAAATGTTGTGCTTGCAGCTGCCAAGTATTGGGATTTCATGGGTGCCAACAGCTTTAAATTAGCGAAAGTGCCGGCATTGATAAACCGCTAACCCAATATGGTCTCTGTTTTTTATGCAGGATCAAACTGATTGGGTCTTTTCGGTGGCATCGAGGCTGTTGAATTTTTTGACCCGGCAAGTGAAAACCCGATGATCTCACTCACTCTCAAAAGATGCATCGGATTACCCCTTGATTTATATATAGCTCAATATCAAGTAACATAAGCTACGTCGGATTGACAAATCACTGTGAACGGATATCAATAGACCCAACATTAATGTGGTATTCAACAAGCTCTCTCGCTAAGAGTAGACTTTGATAAACCATTGCGAACAGATATTGGCCCAACATCAAATGTGGAATTCAATACACCCAACATCAGATAAAATACCTGAGTCTGATTCCATTTAAAAACCTAATAGGCCTATCTTACTCTCAAAAGATGCCTTGGAATTCAAAAAAAATAAAAAATACATAATTAGTACAATTAATGACAGTTTAGTGCGGTTTGTATTTGATCTCCAAAAACTATGGGCCCAAATAGATACTTTCAATAAGTTCTATAAAATGTAAGATCTATTTGATCAACAAGAACAATTAAAAAGAAAAATTCATTTAAATAATTCAATAATCAATCAATCAAAAATATTATTTCTTTATTACTGTGAAACCTCATTATTTAGTTTGAAAATAACAAAAAAAATAATGGTTACTTAATAAAATAAAAATAACAGCTACTTAATAAAATAAGAATAACGACTATGGTAATAACAACTATAATTAACTACTATGAGAAAAGAAACAGTGATAATTTTTTACTCCCACCATACGTAAATTTGAAACAGTGACCCTAGTCGATGCCATCACTATTATACTCGATTAATCCACTAATACGAGAAAAATGAAAAGTATAAAGTAAAATCGTCTAACATATGATACTCGCTCATACAACAAGCCATTTGAATGAATGACGATAATGACACAAAACTCTTTAAAATACCATTTAAAAATCCAAAATCAACAATCACAAAAGTATGAGATATTGAAGTCAAGTTCACTGGAAATATCAGATTAAGAGGATGTGCCTCATTTCCTAGTCAATTAGAGTTTGACTTTTCTGGAAAACACTCTAGAAATTAAATCTTAAATTTAATCTTGAAAATACACTTGGCCGACGTAAATGAGTGTGCCCTTAAAGATTGCCGGAGAGAAAATTAATCGAGGTGCACGTAAACTAGTTCGGACATACCTCGCCGTATAATCAAAGAAAAGAAAGACAAATAATAGAAAGTGAAGTTACCTGTGGCCCGAGCAAAGGGAAAAAGTAGACAAACAATATAGTTCTCACCTGCCAGAAGACAAAGCGATTGCTTATGCGCTGCAATTGAACAGTTAAAAAAAATACAGGCCAAACAAAAACCTCCGACTTACTATGCTGAAAAAAGAAATTTTTTTACAAGAATTATTCGTTCAGAGCTCGCCTCTAGAGTAAAATCGGACTTACAAACAACATCAAAACTCTTCGGGAAAAAAAAAAAAACTAATGATTCTAAGAGTAGCCCAAGGTCCCTGAGTAGAACTAACTCTTCATACAATATGAAGCATATATTGAATTATAGAAAAATAGATCGTGAAGCATGTAAGAAAATGGCAAAAAAAAAAATCTACAGAAGACTTGAAGAAACAAGAAGAAGAAAAACATATCGTACATCGCAATACACGAGGTCCAGATCAACATGAACGCAGCAACACAGGACCCACTGACGAGCTGAGAATATCACTAAGGGCTATCTGAATCTCGTTCGACCCATGCTCGCAACTTATCAAGCTTGAGAGGAGGGGGAAGAATAAAGACAAATTCTTCTCAAAAGAAGACTCCCCCAAACTGCATATGGCGTGGAGAGCTGCAACAATAAGAGGTGCACGAGCAGCCAATTCTCTTCTTTTCCCCGAACCTAAAGGAATCAACCAGTGGGGCCGTTGATGAGAGGACTCCACCCCTTGTCCGGAACATGAAGTTTCAATATAGAACTTGAGGACTTCTTGGCAAAGGTTAACAAGGTACGACTCCACTTCTGACTCCTCGTTGCTTGGAGGCCTATCCAATACGAGATTTTGTAGGAATGTGAGACACATTTGATAGGACTCGTTTTCAAGACGCAACAATGGTGGGTCTTGCACTTGGGTGATGGATCCAAGTTCTTGTAGCTTTGAACGTAATGCCAGGTCGCTGTTTATTTCGTGGGCATGTAATGCCACAGCATGCACAGCGTCAAAGAGGACTATTGTGTTCTTTGTCGATAGTTGAGGCCTAAACATGTTGTAGATCTCCATCACAGCCTGCCAAGTTTTAAGGAAGGTATCATTATATTCAATGCTTTTAGAAAAACTAAGTGATACTATAGAATTATTATATAAAAATGATAATAAATTCAAATCGAGACTAGAAAAATAGTATTCAATTTAACTACAAAAGGTGTCATGTAAAGCATAAGCCTCAAGCCTTCTTCCCCATCAGGATATGATTAGCCATTTCAATGATTTCATACTTGAATGAATACTCTGTGTTTGGAAACATGATGTGTTCAAAGGTTGAACCCCGATAATCTCTAAAGTGAATCCTCGAATAATTAATGATAGTTTGAAAATACTGCTCGCTTCAACCGACTAAATCCTGTTCCGTGCTCATTAAATCAAAATGTAGAAATATTGTTCCCAATCACCTCAATCTACACTATTCTTGGAAATGTTGTGCACATGCAAAAACTCCATCCTGAACATTAGACATCTTTACAGTGTAGTTGACAATTAACGCACAGAAACAAACCAGCGCACAGGTTGTTAAGATGGTGTTTGGTATTTTATGTTTCTGCGAAAATTAGGAGAGCAGAGCAATGGCAAAATCGAGAAGGATATTACTCATAAAGTTGAGGCAGAATGGTTGAAGTGGAGAATTGCACTTGGGTGATATGTGATTGTTGGATACCTTTGAAACTCAAAGGAAAATTCTACAAAAAAGATAATAAGACCGGAGCTTCTATATGGTTCAGAATGTTTGGCAGTAAAGACAAAGCATGTCCATAAAATTGGTGTAACAAAAATGATAATACTACGGTGGATGAGTGAGAAGTCTATAATGGATAAAATTAAAAATGAAATTATTAAAGAGAATTTAAGAATGACCCCCATTGAAGAGAAGGCGAGAGAAAATTATTTACAGTGATTTTAACATGTGTATAGAAGACCCATAGAAGCACCAGTGAGAAAATGCGATTTAGCTCAAGTGCAAGGAACTACTAGAGGGAGAGGTAGACCTAAAAAGACTTATGACAAGACTATTAGAATTGATTTGATGTCACTAAACCTGACTAAGAGGATGGTCTTTGATCGATCATTATGGTGTAAACGGATCCATGTAACTGACTCTACTTAAGTAAGACAAAGCCTTAGTCGGTGTTTCTCTTTTCAAAAACTTAAAAAACGCCACATAACCATCTTGTTTCCATTTAATGCTAGCTCACTCCATAACAATTAGTCTGAGTCACTCCATAGTAAATAGTGAATCTTTCATTATTACAATATTCACTTTCGCATACGACTATATTCCACAACAATTAGACTGAGTCACTCCATAATGGTACCCACAATTCAGCTCTTCATATTGTCCATCCATCAATAGCTCCCATCTTTATAGATGTAATCAAATTCCCTTCAGTGAAAACAGTCCCATTTGGATATTATCCCCATGAATCCATTAATCAGATAGGGTATGTTTGGTTAGAAGGAAGGAAAAGAGAAAGGAAAAGAGAAATGAGAGGATAATATTTTTATTCAAAGGAAACTTATTTTCTCTAGCGTTGTTTAGTTAGGAAAAAAAAAAAAAAAAAGGGGAAAATAATTAACTTTAATGTAATTTACTATTTTACCCTCATATATTGCAAACATAAATTAAAAATTCAATTATCACGGGGATAATTATAATTTTCCAAAAATTCTCCCTCATTTTCCTTCATTTTCCTCCCAAATTAGTGAGGAAAAATATTTGCTTAGGAAAGTGTGCATTTTCTTTCCTATTTTATTTTTCCTCTCATTTTCCATTCATACAGAAGAAGTTTTTTTCTCATTTTCCATCCTATTTTCCTTTTCATTTTCTTATCTTTTTTTTTCATCCAAACAAAGGGACCAATAAAGAGGCAGCTACCGTGGCCCCAACCACCTAACCCCCAAATAAAGGGTTGAGAAAACATATTCCAAAATAAGGATTGTCTACCGTATTTGCTAAGGTAATGGCAGGCATAAAAATATAACTAAATGGAGAATATTTCACAATATCAAAACCAAAGGAAGAAATATCTACCTGAATCAATAAAAGTTGAACAGCAGCTCGACACTTGGCATCAGAGATAGCAGAATAGAGACGTTGTCTCCTCAAGTTCTCAGGATCATCTTCAGGAGTACCCGAGCTAACAGATTCTACATTACTCCGTCTAGTTGAATCTTCTTCATGGCTCCAAACTATATTCTCTTCATTAAGGACACACGAGAAATCAGGAAGTGTAGCATTAGCTGCCTCTTTTAGAGACAAAACTACTTCCAACCACTTGTCATCCAAAAACAAATCCCCGGCATTACTCATCAGACGGACAAATGCAGCAATACCAATACCAGCTAGGCTTTGGTGAGGACGCTTGATAAAGTTAACCAATAGCATCAACACTTTCCTCAAAAGTGGGTTGACCGTATCATAAAATTTAACAAAAAGATCTACAACCAGTTGGAGAGCCAATGTGCATGTCTCATACATCCATGCATCTTGATCAAGATCATCAACATCACCATCAATTCCATGCTGAGGTGAATTTTCACCAGAAGGATCAATGGCATGCCGAACATAGTCAAAGATCGGAAACAGGACTGATTCAAAAACTCTTTCCCACAATGGTAAAGAGAAATGATTACCATGATTGCGTAAAGTATCAAAAAGTACTTGTAGGGCACTCTTCCTAATTTCAGGCCTCGGGTCAAAGCTAAGTTCTGACAATCCTGCGAAATAAATTGAGATCATATATATTATTTTAAGTGTGCATATATATGTGAATAAATTCGAAATATTTTATGAACTCAACAAAAAAAAGGCCTTGCATCACCAAAATAATTTACACATTTTCCTTACCAGCCAACAAAGGAAACCAGAAATAGAGATGATCCTCCTTATCCACCAAATCTCCATTTTCAAAGTTTCTCTGTTTTCCTTTTTGAGGAGAAGTAGGAGAAAGCTTTCCAGAAGTTTCCTTGTCCTTATTCCTTGAGGAGGCGCCTAGATCTCCTTCAGCTAGTTTTGCCGCACAAAACCGAAGGAAAGCAATGGCATTTAGACTAATGTCTTTGTTGAATCTACTATTGGTGAATGCAATCAAACAATTCACACAGTCTGTAAAGGTGGTGGTTTCAGTCTCGGTAATATATGGGAAATAATCTCGAACAATCTTCTCAATTATCTCAAAGGCCAAAAGTACAATGTTTTTGTGATCATCATAAGCTGCCGTTGTGAAGACCTGAAATCAGTTCAAACAGTCATGAGTCAATGACAACCGCTCAGCAAAATTGACAAAAACAGCTTCATACCCAACAAAACAAACAAAAACCAGAGAGATCCAGGGCATAGAATTCTGGTTTCAATATGGGAAAATTCACAAAGAAATTGATGGAGGATTTGAGAGAAACACAATACCATGAACATGCTCTTCCATCCTGACTTGACATTATTAACACGAGACAGAACCATTTGCGATACACATCTGATGATTAATTCGCGGATTTCAACAGCACTACTCTTTCGCATTACAATTACAAAAGGCTTCATAAACTCATTTTGGAAGTTATAGTTAGCCAACTCTTCCCGGTCCAAGAATTTCATCGACAGCTGACGCAAAGAATCCATTGCAAAAATGGCAATTGAAAGATTTTCAGAACAGCCAATGGTCACAAAGAAATCAGAGAGTACATTCCATATTCTTGACCAAACAAACCTGATACGGTTCATGTTATAGTGCCTGATAAGAAAAGTAAATCACAACGAATTTGAAAGTGCTCTCACGTACCATAATATAAGCATCAATGAAACATAATTTTAGTAGGAAAGCCAGTAGGAAGAAAACAAAGGAAGAAGATTCGTACGCAATCTCAACTATCTTTGTGAGGCTGAAAACCCGTGGATCAGATGTCGATCGCAACTCTTCCATTGAAACCTTGCAAAGAGCCTTGACAAAATCAACTATTGCCTCGCTATTCAATTTTTGACTCCTGGTGAATATTCGATTCATTTCACCAACTTGTTCCAACATGTTTAAGTTTGAAACTAAATTGCTCATTTGCTCAGATGTAATTCCAGCAGATGCGTTGCCACCAATACCAGCACTATCATATGAACCCCTTCTCACAGTTGCAGCCGCATACTGAATCTTCCCAGGTCCCTTCTTTTTCAGAACAGGAAGGATATTTGTCTTGGCTTGTTTTGATTTATCAAGGTCATTTTGCTGAACTGCAAAGAAAGTTGCATCTGGTGGAGCACCCTCTCCCAAGAGATGCAAGTGTTCAAACCTGGAAACACATGTTAAAATATGCTCCCAAGCTTCCTGTAGGTAATTACCATCTTCATCCGCAATCGTAACTAATGCCTGTTTGAACCAAGGAAAAAATGCTGAATAAAATATGCAAGCACCATAAACAGTTATTTGCCCGGACTACAAGAATTTAAATACAATTTTAAAAGGAATGCATTTCTCATTGTACAACTGCATAAAGAATAAAGATCTTTCTTCTAAATTTGACATGACTTTTCTGAAAAATATTCAATTATCCTAAAATATTAGTATACACAACCACATGCACAGTAGAGATAAAAATTACAACTTTGCCCAGCATTTATTACTGCCGTGTTCAGTTCTTCTTCATTCTCGACGTACTTATCAAACAAATTCTTTGGGCCATAAACAAACTATATTTTGACGCCTTGCCACTTCTCCTAATGAAATCAATCATTGATTTCACAACACATCACCTCTCATGTACTAAACTCATGATTTTTATTTCTTAAGATGGATTCACTGATACCATTATTACTGCAAACTCCTACTGCATAGTCTAAAATATGGATATTTACCACTTGCCACCCCTATCATTTTCCTTAAAACCACAAACCTCCCCTGTCATTTTCTAAATATCAATCAACCCCTTATCATTTTTGGTCCGTTTAGTTTCTCTGAAGGTCAAAATTACTGAAATTTTATTGTAATGACAATTTTACTCTTAACGTTTAAAAATAATTAAAAAAAATTAAAAATTAGAATATATAAATATCCCTTTAATTTTTTACTGAAATTTTATTGTAATGATAATTTTACCCTTAACAGTTTATCAATAATTAAATAATTATAAATTAGAACACATAAATATCCCTTTAAGTTTTTTTTTTTAATATTCTTCTCCTTTACTCTTTTACACAAGCATCCATATCGAAAAAATATATTTTTTCACCCCTTTCTTTTTTAACAAATTAAAAATAAAAAATCTAACCACCCTACTGGCCCCCCACCCCACCCCCGCCGGTTGATTCTTCTTCTTCTTTTACCGACAAACAATACTCTTCACATTTATCCAATGGCCTAAGTATGCTTGTAAGATAATTTGAAAGAAGGCGAATTTGGATTTGCACAGGAACTCTAATTGCCCAAAAGTTTCATCTCTTCATATCATCCATCCATGTCCCCAAAATTAAATCTTAACCCTTAAGACGTCTACCAAATTAAAAAATTTAGCTCCTTTGTACTATAGATACAAAGACATAGTAAATCCTTGTTAACATCAAAGAGACATCTTAGTAACTAAATACTAGGAACATCAAACCTTAACCTGGTCAACCATGATAAGTATATGAGAAGCTAACACCCACCTTGATGGCATCTATATTCTTTTGTTTGATATCGGCAGGTGAATGGAGGGAAGTAAACTTTGCTAGCGAGGTCAGGAAAGCATCCCTGTGGGTCTTCATAGACATAACAGCAGTTACATGAATTGCACATCGGAAGCCTTCCAAACATTGGGCTAATACTAATTCATCGTCACTCTGATCAAGAGGAACACTGAAGGCAGCCAACATAGGAGCCCAGCATACCTCGATCATGAATCTGAGTATCACTACATCCGTTGCTGCATAATAAACTGACCTGCAGGATATAAATGCGAGTAAAAAAATCAATACAAAACAGTCAAAACTATTCATACAAAAAAAAAAAAGGTGTCATGTATCCGTTGCTGCATAATAAAGAATCAAGACAATACAGTCAAAGCCATTTATACAAAAAATAATGTCATATATGAAGCCATGTATCCCCTCCAAAAAGAGACAGAGAAGCAAGCAGAAAGAAAAAATTTCTTAATCATTTTTCACCAGTCATCACTATTTAACCCTTGTAAATCCTTTTCCTTTTCTTTCCATTTGCTTTTGTTTTACCGAATATTTTCTTTCTAGTTTCTAGTTAATACTGTTTGCTTTGTTTGTTCATCCCAGTCTACAGGTGTATTAATTATAAAAATACAGAACAAGTGTACCCTATTTAACAGCCCCAGCATAAATTATATTTGGCATTCTTGTCGTCCAAATCAATAGAACTTATGAGTGAACACTATGAGAAGAACAATCTCATTCATAATTTGATTACTCTCTGATCAAACTTCTGTCATGAACAGGAGAATCAACTGCAACAGTAAAACACAAAACTCAAACAGAAATGTTAGAAGACCAATTTTTTTTTTGGGTACATATAAGGGGGGGTTTGAACTCTAGACCTTCCACAACAATGGAGGTAAGTTAAATATCCACCAAGCTATAAGCCTTGGGATAGAAATGTTAGAAGACCATAAATGGCAGAGTTTGAAGTATGAGTAAATTATGTTATAAGGGTTTTTGTTATTGAGTTGTGTTGTATTGTTTTAAAGAAGAGTGGAATTACAATAGATTTGGTAATAAATCCACCAATTTTTATTTTGTTTGGAATTTTGTTAAACTCCCCTGATTTTAAAAGAAAGCAAATGTTAAAAAAAAAAAAAAAAAAAAATATATCAAAACCAATAAATTTGTTACATGAATGAATGCACCGTCACCAGAGCAAACAAAACAAGAGTAATATTGTCCAACGGATTTCAATTAAAATCTTATGATATGAGACTAACATTTCATTGCAACATGATACACGAATTTGTGGAATGCCACTAAATCAATTGGTTGATATTTTATGTGGCGCCCGTTACAGATTTAGTGAATACCTCTAATTTTAGAAAATACAATAGAAGCTAGGTTCTGATAGAAAGATCTTCACAAGACGAGACTGAATCTATGATTTTTTTTTTTTTCCTCCTTTTTTTTGTCCCTTTTTTTTTTTTTTTTGGGGGGGGGGGGGGGGGGTGTGTTGATCGACATTTAGTTTTGAAAAGTTGACTCATTCCTCCTTGAGTTCATGAGACATACATGAAAAATTGGATAGTTGTGCATGATCACAATAAGCATTCAAAATCCATGACCATTTCTAAACTTGAGCAAAATCTGAACCAATTTTATCCAAAGCTGTATCTGGTATCGGACCACAAAAATATGAAGATCTCAATCACATGGACAAAAATGTGAATGATAAATACTAGGGAAGATAAAAATCAATACTGAAATAAATGGGAATTTAGTGTTGAAAATAGGAATGCTAACTAATTTTTTCATATTATATTTACAATAGGGACTAAAAAGTGAGCAGAATGGCAAAGCAAATACATAGTCAAGAGTCAAGACCTAAATGTTTAGGATACACTTAGCAAAAGCCTTGCAAAGAATTCATGCATCTAATTGTATCTTGCTTGAGTCAAAGCACTCAAATACGTAGAGCAGAGGAATCAGTAAGATGAACTTACTCGGATTTGCGTGCTTTTTCTTTAAATTGTTCTTGCATGTGTCTGATGAGATCATCACTGGTCCCCATGTCATTTTCCCCGCGCTTGCGGATCACAATATTCAATATACTGTCCAAGCCTAGAATCCTGTTTGAATTCACAGACTGCTTCTGTTGAGGAGCCCGGTCATCTTCTTTCATTTTAATCTCATTTTTTGAAATACGCTCATATAATGATCTCAAGTACTCCTCCGGTAAATCTTTTCCATCGTCTATACCGCGGTTGTTCCTTATAAAATCATCAGCCGCCATCTGCATCATGTTAATGACAAAACAAAATTAGCACAATTTCATGGATTTCAATCTTAGCCATTCAACCATTTCACATGGACCTTAATCTTGATAGACTAACCTTGTTCTTAACCATGGGATTGTGAGCATCAGTGTTAAGCAATATGACAGAGTAAGCAAGGACATAAGCTGTATCAGCGCTGGTGAAAACCTTTGGATTACACTTGCAGTAGCGTTCCGCAAACTTTTCCATGATACGATCGATCTTTTGGGCTTCACCAGGCAACCTAAAGCCCTGCAGAAAGGCCCTGATTGCCTCATCAAACTCCATACCTTGAAAGTCAAAAGAATCCACATACTCATGCATCACTTTCAGTGAAAAATCTTCCCTTTCGCCAAGGTAATCACCAATCAAAGTCTTGTTTAAACCAGATGCATTTTTAAGGAAAGCTGCTATCTCTTCTGGTGATTTCCCCACCTTATTTGCATTTATCAGGAACTCAATACCCTTTTTGGGCTTTCGGTTGAAAAGAGAGATACCTTCCTGCCAAGGATTTTAGATTATATTCCACAGTCAGAAAGAACAAGCACGAGATAGTTTCTGTTTAGCAATTGGCACAATAAATATTTTATCTTTTACCTGAAGTTCAAGCTTGTAAGCACGACGCTGTTCAATTGTAGAAACGTCAGAAACTTCACTGGAGGCTTCAGAATGAGAATCTGATCCTTCGACAGGGTCCTCAACAATTCCATTTATCATTGTTCCAGATTCAGAATTGTTCTCAACTGCATCACTTCTTCTGGCAGAATGAGAATCTGGAATGCGCAGCTGTTTGTTCATCCAGTCTCCCATTGATTTCAAGACAGCTACTAGACACTTCATAGCTTCAAGTTTCATTGTGGCCTCTTGAGGTGGCAACAGAGTAGTGGCAGAACCAGGAGGAACACCTTGAGCAGTTTTAAGAAGACCATTGACCATTCTGTAATGATAAACATAGGAAAAATCCCAGATCTAACTGAATGTACTATTTCAAAATTGGACATACAATGTGCCGATAAAATCTATCTCCTAAACAACGAATCATAGAACCGTCATAGTAAAGATGGTAAAAACAAAGCAAAAGATTATACCTCTCAAAAATGTTGGATGAATTAACATCGCAGTCATAATTAATGAATATGTCTACCAAGATCTGTGAATCAACACACAGCTTCTCAAGAAACCGAAGCACTATCATCTTTTGCTGAAAGTTAGGCTGAGAAACATTTTCTAATACCCTGAGAACAATCATGGGGAAAAATACCCCAATCTCTGCCTTCAATCCAGCTCTAAATCTTGACACCAGACTAATGAAAATTGAGCAAGAAAGCTGGAATATAATCATAAGTGTGGAAGCACTGTTCTTCAACAGTGATAGGCACAAGTACTGCTTGATGGCGCCCAAAAATCTGTTCAAGAGTGAGAGCAGAAAACAATGAATTTCTTGATGAGGAAGAACTTAATTGGGCAAGATTACAAGAAAAAAAGTAGGAAATGCAGGAGCACATAAAAATCGCACGTAGCAGAAAAGGCTGAAATTATTCTAGTCCATGGAAATGCATGCCACTTTTTCTCATAGAGCTGTGGGACAACAGCAACCTCTAATGATGAATTTAGTCCATTGGTTCCTGAAAGATAATTATTTTATTGTGTACTAAATTAATTTAAAAAGACAAGAAAACAGATCCACGGTGGTGCAGAACAACAACAAAGGGGGGAAGGTTCAAGAGTCCAGATGATATGTATGTAATGTATTCACTGTCTTACACACTCAACCGGGCACAAATGGGAAACCTAAAGAAAACTTCTAAATAGAAAGGTTAACAAACCAATATGTGAGATAAACTGTGTTGTTAAAGGTAGGGACTTAAAAACGAGGTGTTTCAAATTTCTATAAGACAAGGCGTAAGCACTAAGCCCCAAGGCATGAAGGGTAAATCTCATTAATTTAATGTCTTTATATTTTCAAAATGCAAAATAACTATATAAATGCAGAAATAGGGAACGTACATAACCAAAGCAAAATATTTTTCAATTCGAGGGATAGCACTAGCTAAAAGAAAATGAAGACCTGTCAATTAAATTGAAATTTAAGTAATCCTATTTGGGCCCACGTACCCAAAAAAATCAAATATGTCAAATGCCAAAAAATGTGAAATAGCAGACAAGCTAAAGACCAACAAAACTCGCCACCCATCATTTGTTATTCATTCAATATTGGATGGTTGCCTAAGCAAACTAAGATTTACGACAAGGTAATTTTGATGAAAAAGAAAAGTTTCTTGTAGAACACTTTTCAAAAAATTAAAACCAAATAAGCTTCTTGTTTTCAAAAAACATAAAACAGTTTTTAGACTAAAACTAAACTGGGCCTCAAGGTCTTGGGGTAATTTCAGAGGCTGAAAATCAAAGAAAAATGAGTAGTTGTGTTTAAAAGGGCAGAAGAAGAATGCAAGAATTTTTTAAGGTCATAATTTATAAAATTAGAGCCTGGAAAGGACGAAGGCTGAGAAAATACCCACGTCTGAACAGAGTCATGTCAACCGTATTGGGGAAAGGAAAAGAATAAACTCGAGGCACACCTAGAGACCTTAGGCGTCATGCTAGGATTCTTTGGCCTCATACTAGACAAGAAAATTGCATCACACAACCGTTGAAAATAAACAATAGCAATTTCTGAAATGTAGTATCCATCCAACTATGATGGACTACATGGCTTTCCATAGATTTCAGATGTTGTTAACTGTAATAGGACTTGAACTAATCATACGGAAACTAGAACATTGACTCTTGAGACCAATCCTAATTCTAGCAGAATCATAAACCTGATGATGTAAGGAAATCAAAAAAAAAAAAGAGGGGCACTTTGACTAAGACTCCAATACCCCTAAGTAAAAATTAATTACTTAAAAACTCCCGGTAGCCATGTCTTCAAACTGAGCAAATTCCCAAAATTTCCATCTTCTATTTGACTGCACCATAATTATTTGGATTTCTGTCTCATCACTCCTCCATTTCCTCATTTTCTCCTTCTTTACTTCTTTACCTCCCTTAGTCCCTCCAATCCTCCTTTACCTCACTTGGTCCCTTTAATCCCTTTTTCCCTTTCTTCTCTATCTTATATACCCTTTTGATACCTCACATTATGTGCTTTTACTGTTCTGCTTACTCGTGTTGTCAGACTGATAATATGTCATTTTCCTGATGGTTCTTTTTCGTCTTCTTTTTGCATGTATTAACGCCATATTTCTCAGTTCTTTTTAATTCACTTAATAGGTAACTATATGTTCATTTATTTCACTAAACTTTTTTCCATAAAGAAATTGCAATAGGACAATCACTTGACCCCAACTCTAGTTACATTTGCTCCTCCTCTTGCTTATATTCAGTAACTTCACCTCAAGTACTCCCTTCCTTTCAGCTATAAAAGGCCACCTCCCACTCTCTACGCCAACTAAGGTTGCCCAGTTTTAGATTGTACAAAGAGAATTATTCATCAGAAAAGAATTATATTACTTTCGCAAGAAGTGTTACCCAAGGGGGAAAAAGAAAATATAGAGGAAGCATAACAAAAAATGCATAGCTGCTTTAGTATAGAAGTGATGCTTCCAACATGTCATAGATGCATCCACATCACCTAACTGAGATGAACTACAATAGGTTTACAAATTTATATAAGAAGCCTATTGAACCTATTAAAATCAGTTATGTGTCTATCCATGTGAAAAAAATACCTATTGACTAGTTAGCAACATGGTTAGTCTGATAAAAGCAGCCAATCAAGTAAAAGATCTGTAGACAAGTATACTAGATACAGTACCTTTCACTAGTTCGAAAGACTGCCCCTGCATTCTCCAACAAAATCTTGAGCAACTCCAACGCCACAATCTTCCCACGCATTAACTGTGGATCTGCCAAGGCCTCTTTTGGAGGAGTCTTCATCGACAACTTACACAGTGCCCGAAACACCAAAAAAGCATCCCTCCTCAGCTTGTTCCCAATCTGAATTTCCAAATCATCATCCCTCTCCATCTCTCCATCAGCTAATTCACCTTTTCGCCCCTCAAGTGCTGTTTTATACATACTGATCTCCCAGTATTTAGCGTCCAACATATCCTTATCCGTTGAATCCAACAGGTCCGCTGGATTTGTTGACTCCACCGTTGATGTAGTTGTCTCGAAGGCCCCGTCATGCCCACCGGCCATCCCTGAGCTTGCTCGAGGTGTGGATGGATTCAGGACACCATCAATGTCTTGCATAATTTTAGTTATAAAACCTTGTACAAACATCGTCATTGACCCATCAGCGTCAGCTTTCTCTGCTGGCTCCATCAGCTCTGCCACCACAATGGGATGCACGGGCACTGTGGATGAATCTGCCTCCATCCTCCGGAAAACAATGACCAGCATCTGTATCAATGACGCCTTTGCTGTAGTCTGATTCACTACATTTTTACTGCCCAAGTAAATATCATAGCAAGTCCTCACAATCTGCAACAGACAATCCCCATGTATCCGTATTGCTACAGATGTCACAGACGATAAAATGGTCTTAAGAACTAACAATTCAACTGATTCTTCACCCAAATCATGGCATTTGCAAACGGATTCGATCAATTTGGATAACAATTTCGCTTCGGCACCTCCAGATGGATCCGCTTCCCCACGTAGGTAGCCGTGGGCGATTAGTTTCTGGATGGCATCAAGAGCTGGCTCGGCAATCTTGAGGTTCCCAGAGGAGCAGGCATTGATGAAGGGGCTGAGGATGAATTCGGAGTCGGCTAGGGAGAGTTCAACCGCGGAGGCTCCGGTATCGAGAAGGACGCCGGGAAGGGAGGACGCGTCTGGTTCCGACTGGTCGGAGGGAGGCGAAGTCGGGGTCAATGGGGTCTGTTTATCAGGGGAAGTGATGCGTTCGACAACGGATTTGCATTCGTGAACGAGCTTGGAGTGCTTCCGCCACGATCCGTTCTTGATGATCTTCTCGAGGGCCGGGACTAGGACTTGATTGAGGTGGGAATCGGCTTCAGCAGAAGCCATTCCCCTCTAGATCTGAGATGGGGGAAGCGTTTGAACAGGGGTTTTTTGATCTTTTTGTTCAGAGTTGCGGGGCAGGTCGTGATTTGGAAGTGGATTCACCGGAGGCACATCCCACCGGCGGCTCGTGCCGGATCGAGCCCTACTATTGAACTGAAGAGCGGGTAAAGAAGGGAGTGACAGTGAACGGAGAGCTGGTGGGAGAACAGAGATATTGGAGCTCCAGATCGCGATTTCGACGGTGTCTTTTCCTTTTTTTCCTTTCCTAGACACGGACCTCCATGTCAAGGCTAGTCGGGTCGGATTCACAACAGCTAAAGGTGATCCGAATATGATAAGCCCTTAAATTTTAGGAAAAATTAACAAGCGTCTAATTACCAATTGATTTCAACTGTTTAATTTTGATCCAAACAATACCGTTGTGCATATATCCCAAACCATTTAGTCCTAATTTCAAGAAATGTGAAAATTGCCATGACTAATTTGTCCCTGCATGATTTCCAAGATTGAAATTTTAATATTTAAATTTCACACAGAATCATTTTTATTAAAATTAAAATAATTATTGTTGTATATATTTTTTTAATGATCGAATTATATATTTTGATTTTTCTGAATAATATTTTCAAAATGATTCACTATTTTTTCATTAGTTTCATATTTGTGTTGCATTCAACATCGTAATTTCAGAATTTTTCTGTTTTCACATTCGTGTAACATTTAATATGGTATTTCCAGAATTTTTAATTTTCACGGTCTTATATATTATCAAAACACAATTGAGTATTATATTTAACATCCAAACTACATTTATCAGTAAGCCATGTTACATTCAACACGTTCATATAATTTGTACTATTATCAATATTAATTGATGTTATTTGTATTACATTAAATGTAATATTCAACACTCACAGGGCACACAAATTATAGTGATGTATGTAACATTAACATCACAGTTAATGTTATATATAACATTCACATGCATCATAATCCAAAATTCCTAAAACAAAATATTAATATTTCATTTTGAAAATTATGATTTATAGATCATTGTAGTGTAAAAAATCATTGAACTACAATCACAATTAGGAGAAATTGTAGGTTTTATTTTCAATTTTATTGGTAGTTTATCACCATATTTTATTTCGCATTTTATGGGTGATAACTCGTATGGAAGGTGCAAATTTATTAATAGGGACAAATTTGTCCACAAATTTTCATCAGGACCGATCGGTGCAAACAAAATCTCTTGGGTTCATCCGGTAGTTTCCACACCCAAATAAGATTGCTCAATGAAATTTAAAGTGTTAAAAATATCATAAACTTGTTTGATAAAATTAAAACTTTAAGTGTTGATTTTTAAGTACTGAAATCTTTTTGTTTGTCTGATAAATACAAAATTTGAAGAGTAAAAATTATTTAATTTACATGACTAGTTTTATATTTAAATTTTTATTAAAATAACGATAATATGGGAAACAAATTTGAGAACAAAATAATAAAATTAAAAGAACACCAATAATATATTAAAAAATTCAAATATATGAATTATCGCAAGTCAATAATAATATAGAGTTTAACCCAAAAAATTTAAATCCAGGAATTGATTTTAGGCCCTAACCCTAGGTCTACTAAGGGGTAAAAATGTCCCAACAAAAAGAAGTCAAAGAAAAAAGGGTTGAGCCCATTAAGTATAAAAAATTAAACTAATGACTGAAAAATTTTAGGTCCATTAATTTAAAATTTTAAGTGACACTTAATTAATTAGTACTATTAATTATACCTTATTGAAAAAATGTATTTATTAAGTAATTAATATAAGAGTGATTTAATACGGGCCCCAAGACCCCACCTACATATTAGATTAATCCCCAAATAACACTATACATTTACCCTAAACCCCATTTTGCAGCCGTGAATGTCACTGTTGGAAAGAGAGCGAGTGAAGAGAGTTGTGTTTGGAAGGTAAAAATTCGTGAAAAATCTTGTGTCGAATTTTGGAAACTACTAATCGAAGATCCCTATAAACCATTCCACAACAACAATCCCAAGGCACACATACTCAGAAGTAACCCCGTCGCGGTTTGGCGTTGATCCGAATGTCGTCTCTATAAATCGGTCGATTACCGTCGCCGGCACCATCGCCGTTGATTCCTAGTCGTCGTTTCTTTCAAGCCATCGATCTTCTTATATGGTAAGTTTAATTTCACACAATCTATTCTCCGTTTTAAGGATTAGGGTTTCGCTACCAATGTGTTGTAACAATCATCACTAAATCTATTCATTTTCAAAATTGTTTTGGGTGTTTAAATACTCTATGGTGATATGGGTTTATTCTGTTGATTTGCGCGTTTTCTGTGTTCACTATATAACGAGTGGGAGTTTGTTCAGATGATTTTTTCTTTTTCTTTTTTAAGAGGGAGGGGGGGATTTTTTTTAATTTGACTTCAATTAAGCATGAAAGCATCATCTACATGAATTTATGATGTGGGTTTGCCATCCTCGAAGAAAAATTCGGGCTATTTGTTGAAAAATCGAACATGTTGTTGCTTTTCGTTATTGATGTGTGGTTGTTTATCAAATCGTTATTGTGATGCAAAAATTGATATTTAGTTAATGTGTAGTAAAAATTGATATTTGATGTATTGGAATTTTATTGTGTAGCCATAATCATTACTTTTTGTTACTTTTCATTACTTTTCGTAATTGAAAATCATCTCGTAATCACATATGATGTAAAAAAACGAACATGCTGTTACTTTCTGTTATTTGATGTGGGGTTGATGATCAAATCGTTATGATGATGCAAAAATCAATCTTTAGTTAATTGTCAATAGGTTGACAGATTTTCACTGTGTAGCAAATAGATTGTTACTTTTCATTTACATTTCGGTTTGAAATCTCTCTTCGATTCACGTTTGTTTTAGATTCACATATTGCAACATCTTGTTACTTTATAACTGTATAGTAAATTTTAAAGAAAAAATAATTGTACCTTAAATATTGTCACGTCTTGTTACTCTATAAATTATACATCACATATTTTGTAATTGTATAAAATGTACAGTAAATATCAAATAGCAGACATCCAATTTTTTTAGAATTTCATTTTCTATTTTTTCCCCTTCATCTTTCCCTTTTGTTAAAAAAAATAATAAAAATAAAAAATAAAAAAAATTGCAACTCTAGAACCTCACCGGCACCATCATTGCCTTCTGTAGTAGTAAGTGGTGCACTTTGATCCCCCTCCCCCCCCCCCCCCTCGACCTTCTATTTTGACCTTTTACCTGGATTAGTGGTGCCATTTTCACTAAGGTATTGGTGTTCCAAATTTGTTATATTATTTTGATTTAATACTTTACTTATTTCTAAGTTTATTTGACATGTGTAATTTAATGATGGATGTGGTTCATGAGTAATCCCATGTGTGTCGATATATTCCTTGTTAACACACTTCCAATCAGTCGTGATTACTGCGCAACAATAGTTGTGTGTTCAATAATAGTTACTTGTGCAGTGATATTCTTGATGGATTATTGCATAATTTCGTTGCATTAAAAATCACTGTGCAGTAATATTCATCATTAATTGCACTATCTCCTGTGTTTGTATTCGTAGCCTATCACCATGAACATATTCAAATCCGAGAAGGCAAAGGGTTGTGACTTTAAGTTGATCCATGCTGGGTTTGACTCTGACTCAATCAAACCACCATAATCCATAAGAGATGGAACCAAATGGACATCTAAAACATTTTTCTTTTCATCTTCTTTTGATAGACATTGAGCTGATGCTTCCATGGTCTTTTATAGAAAACTTTCAGAAAGTCCTCATTCGTTTTAAAGAAGACTGAACTGTTTATTCATGCAACGTATATTATAGCTTAAATTTCAATACCTTCTCTCAATATTTTCCTTTCTAAGATTAAAATAGAAGGGGATAAAAAGCAATTAACCCTCAATATTTTCCTTTTTAAATAACATTCCTAGTTACATATGATAATAGTAAGGGTTAATTGTTTTTTATCCCCTTCTATTTTAATCTTAGATTCAGCATACAGTAAAGTCAGAATTTTACTAAATTGGACAACATTGAGCCTCAAAATTTGGAGCCCTTAGCAAAATACCATCTCAACCACAAAATAATCGACAATGAAAAGAGGGAAGAGGGAAATTCATAAAATCTAAGACCCAGTTTATGAATTTTGCTACACATTAAAAATCGTACCAACCCAAACATCACCAACGAGATGGAACCAAAAAGGAAATACAAGAACACGATGTCATTGTATGATTTTTGCTACACATTAACAATCCTAGCAAACCAAAAATCACCAAAAAGATGGAACAAGATCAACATTCAGAAACATGACGTCAATTGTGTAATTTTTAGTACACATTAATCATCTCAACAATAAAAACATCAACAATAAAAAGAAGGGAGCGTGAAATTCATAAAATCCAAGACTCAATTTGTGATTTTTGTTACACATTAAAATCGTACCAACCCAAACATCACTAATTGGATGGAACCAAAGGAAAATACAAGACCACGATTTCAATATATTATTTTTGTTACACATTAACAATCCTAACAAATCCAAAAATTACCAACGAGATGGAACCAGATCGAAATTCAAAAACATGACTTCAATTATGTAATTTTTACTGCACATTAACCATCTAAATAACAAAAATAATCAGCAATGAAAAGAGGGGAGAGGAAAATTCATAAAATCCAAGACCCAATTTGTGAATTTTGCTACACATTAAAAATCGTACCAACCCAAACATCACCAATGAGATGGAACCAAAGGCAAAATACAGGAACATGACTTCAATTAATGATTTTTGCTACACATTAACAATCCAAACTACCCAAAAATCACCAACGAGATAGAACCATAGAGAAATTCAATAACATGAATTCAATATATAATTTTTACTGCACATTAACCATCTCAACAACAAAAATATCAACAATGAAAAAGGAAAGAGTGAAATTCAAAAATCCAAGACCCAATTTTGTGATTTTTTGCTATACATTAAAAATCTTAACAACCCAAAAATCACCAACGAGATGGAACCAAGGGCAAATACAAGAACACGACTTCAATCAATATGGAACAAAATTGTCTGATTTTTTTTAGAGCAATTATGTTCCTAATTTCTGTTCCTAAATTTGTACTTTAGGAACATAAATTAAGAACAAAATTCAAAAAACACAAACCTATTGTGAAAACAATCCATTGATTACCAATTGATTGTTTATTGTGAAAATATAACCAATAGATTACCAATGGAGTGTTTGGTTTGAAAACAAAAATCAAACAGGAACGTGAAAAACAAAACCACCACTGAACCTGTTGCTCAACACTGAACCAACATTTAAAAAACTCAAACTTGTTCGGCTTGAACCTGCTGCTGTCGCGACCGATTCTGCTACCGTCACCACCGGTATTGCTGCCATCGCCGCTAGTAACTTCTGTCGGCATGGAAAAGGGTGTGTTTTTTTTTTTTGATATATACCTGCCACTGTAATGGTCGTCTCCGGTTGCTTTTACCACGGCAATGATCGTCGCTGGTAGCTCTTGTCGCGGCAAAGATGGTCGCCGTTTACCGAAGTGGGGTAATCTAGGGTTAGCCACTTGAATTCTTTGCAAATTGGGGCAATGAGAAATTGAAATAGAAAGTTTAATCAACAAAATCTCTTCCATTTGCGTAGATAGAATGAAGGAATTTGGTGGAAATTTCCTTCTTTAGCTTGATTGATGATTCCAAAAATACCTCAAGATTTCTTCCATCTCCTTCTCACATGTGTGTGAAATGTAAACATGGATTTTTCTCAAAATCTAAATAATTAAATGGGTGTTTTAATGTTTGGGCTTACCTATTGGGGCCCATACAAATAACTTTTGTGAAAATGGGTGTTTGATGAAAAAATCCTTAATATAATTAGTTTTAAGTGTTGAATTGTATTATCAGACAGTGCTTAGTAATAGACACCATTTAAATTATTAAAATCAACAAACCAATATATTTCTGAAGTCTAAAAACACAAATGATCTTTAGACTTCATATATTCGTCTTCAAAAATAATAAGATTTGAAATTAATCAAAAATATGAAATTAAAAATAAACACTCTAGATTTCAAAACATACTAGTTTTAGACCCGATCTAAGTGCGTGTTTTGAAATAATTTACATGTGTATTTTATTCAGTTATTTAAATATAATTTTATATTTGTTGTTTTTGAGAAAATATTTTGTATTAGTTAGTGGGGTTTGTATTTTTTCTTAATTTCAATGGGTGAATTATGTATTATTTTACAGTGTTTAAAATATTTATTTTTTCTATTTTTGTAATACTTGTTTTCAATTAGTATTATGAATATTTTACTTTTGGGTGTTAAAAAAAATATTGTTTAATGTCTAATGAAATGATGAAAATTTAATTTAACATAATTTTAATTTTAAAGAAATGTGCGCATTCAAATTATTTAAAATGAAATTAATTAATAGATACTCTTACTAATTTAAATATACTCAAAATGTTGAGAAGGAAAGAAAATATTGTTGGTGAACTCTCAAAAAATTGGGATGTTATAGAAGGAAGAAGAAGAAATAATGAACAATTAAAACTCAATTTTAAAAACTAATTTTAATTAGTGAAATTATAATGATAAAATTAATTAAAAATACTTTCAATAATTTAAATAACTCCGCATGTGGGGTTCGATACTTTATTCTTGACACACAGCCGGTCCCAAGCCCGGGTAAAGGAAGAGGGTTGCGTTAGGTAGCTGACAGCCAACGAAAAACTTTGTCAAAACTTTCATGACGTAAATCCAAATACATTAAACGTTGGGGCATTCCCTACTAGCGACGTGTTATATTTTTACCACTCGGATGTAGTGAATAATGAGAGAGGGTGGGCTAAGGCGTCGCCAAGAAGCTACGCACCGTGTTTTTATCCAGATACGGTGTCAAATAAGATAGGGTTACTGTATTATGGTAGATAGGTGCTGATAAAAAAGCTAGTCCATGAGAATAGACTTAGGTTAGGAACTTGGAATATAGGAACGCTGATGGATAAAACTCAAGAATTGGTGGACGTGATGAGTAGGATGAAGATTAATATTCTATGCTTGCAGAAAACTAAGTGGGTTGGAGAAAGATCTAGAGAAATTGAGAGTACAGGGTATAAATTATGGTATATGGGGAAGGACAAACATAGAAATGGGGTGGGCATCATGGTAGATAGGGATTTAAAGGATAGCATTGCTGATATTAGAAGAATTGGCGATAGGATGATGGTTATGAAGTTGGTGATTGGAGGGGAGGTGATTAAAGTTATTAGTTTGTATGCTCCCGAAGTTAGAATGTAAGAAAATGTTAGACGAGAATTTTGGGAGAAGATGGACGAAGCCTAACCAAGAAAAAAAAATTTAGGGGATACTTGAATGGATATGTCGGGAAGGAAATGGTGACTTTCGATAAAGTACATGATGGTTATGGATTTGGGGAGAAGAATGCAATGGGTGAAATGATTTTAGATTTTGCTATGGCGTATGATTTAGTTCTTCTAAATACACGTTTCAGAAATAGAGATGAGTACCTTATCATATTTAAGAGTGGTCAGAAGAATAGCCAGATAAATTTTGTCCTTACTAGAATGAGTGATAGTTTAATATGTGAGGACAGTAAAGTCATACCCGGAGAGAGTAATGCTACCCAACATAGACTAATGGTAACCGATCTAAAGTTTCAGAGGTAGAAATGAGAGTCTAAGATAAATAGGTAGGCAAGGATATGTTGGAGAGATTTAGGAGGTGAAAAGATGGAGTTGTTTAAGGATAAAATTAGCAATGATGAGTTATGAAAAAGACATAAGGATGTGAATAAAATGTGGATTGATATGGCAAGTCGTATTAGGGAGATAAGAAGAAAAGTTTTAGAAGTTTGTAAAGGAGGAGGACTACGATATAAAGAAAGTTGGTGGTAGAGTGAGAAGGTCCAAAAAGTCTTTTGGGATAAGAGAATAGCTTATAAACAGACAAAAATGGAGGCGAGAAAAGTAATTAAAGAATCAAAATTTTGTGCGTATGATAATTTGTATCAAAAGTTATATACAAAATATGGAGAGAATGATATATTTACACTTACTAGGCGACGTGAACAAAAGATTAGATATATTGGAAGTGTCAGATGCATCAAAGACACTGATGAAAAGGTACTGGTAAAAGATAGAGAGATTATGGAATGATGGAGAATATATTTTTATAATTCATTTAATGAGAATAATGTCAGGGAATCTCGACTAGAGTTATCTAGTTTATCTTTAGATAAGATTTATAGATTTCATAGAAGAATTAAGGCTTCGAAATTTAGAATAACACTAAGGAAGATGAGAATTGTAAAAGCTATAGGGATAGATGAAATCCCTATAGAGGTGTGAAAAAATTTGGGAGATATTGGGATAAAGTGGTTGATTAGACTTTTTAATGACATTTTGAGGATTAAAAGAATGCTTGACGACTGGAGGAGGTGTATCTTACTGCCCGTCTATAAAAATAAAAGGGATATTCAAAGTTGCACGAACTATCGGGGTATAAAACTTATGAGTCATACTATGAAACTTGGGGAGAGAGTAATAGAATATATAATAAGACATGAAATGATCATAGAAGATAACCAATTTGAATTTATGCTCAGCTAATCAACCACTGAAACTATCTATTTACTTAGGAGATTAATGAAAAAAATATAGAGAAAAGAAGAAAGATTTATATATGGTATTCGTGGACCTGAAAAAGGCTTATGATCGGGTACCCATAGAAATTTTGTAGTGGGCGCTAGAAAAGAAATAAGTATCCAATGTGTACATCGAGGTAATTAAGGATATATATGAAGGTATAGTTTTTAGAGTTTGAATAGGAAGAGACGATACTTGTGCATTTCCTATTAATATAGGCTTACATCAAGGATCATCTTGAAGTCCTTACCTATTCGTTCTAGTGATGGATGAACTCACAAAACATATTCAAGATGGAGTACCTTGGAGTATATTGTTTGCAAATGACATAGTATTAGTTGATAAAAGTAGAATAGGTCTTAATATTAAGTTAGAAAGATGGAGAGAAACTTTAGAGTCTAAAGGTTTGAAGGTTAGCAGAAGTAAGACGGAATACACGCATTGCAATTTTAGTAATGCCCGGAGGGACGGTGGTACGAACAAAATTGGAGATGAGGAGGTGTCAAAGATTGATCATTTTAGATATTTAGGTTCAATGATTCAGAGCAATAGCAAAATCGATGAGGATATTACGCATAGAATCATGACATATTGGTTAAAGTGGAGAAGTGTAGTTGGGGTGATTTGATATCGTAGGATCCCATTAAAACTTAAAGGAAAATTCTACAAAACTGCTATAAGACCAGTGCTTCTGTATGGTTCAGAATGTTGGCGGTAAAAACAAATCATGTCCAGAAAATTGGGGTGATAGAAATAAGGATGTTGTGATGGATGAGCGGGAAGATGAGAATGGATAAAATTAAGAATGAAACTATTAGAGAGAATTTAGGAATAATACCCATCGAAGAGAAAATTAGATAAAATCATTTACGATGGTTTAGGCATGTGCATAAAAGACCCATAGAAGCACCAGTAAAAAAATGTGATTTAATTCAAGTACAGGGGGCTACTAGAAGGAGAGGTAGACCTAAGAATACGTTAAACAAGATTATTAGAAATGATTTGATGACATTAAACCTGACGGAGAGGATGACCTTTGATGGATCACTATGGTGTATATAGATTCCTGTAACCGACCCTACATAAATGGGATAAAGGCTTAGTTGTTGTTGTTGTAATAAAAAGTCTAGTTAGTGAGTTATTCATAATTTGATATTATTTATTATAAAAAAAAAAATCTTTTAAATGAAAATTTTCACTCATGTAAATATAAGAAATTTTTTGAAATTCTTTGAACCTACAATAGTAATAATAAATAATAATTAGATTCACTAAAATTATTATATTAATGATAGATATTGCTTAAAACTCATTTAAACAAAATAAAATGTTAAAAGAGAGAAAAATTAAGGAGAATTAAGAAAATGAGTTGTGTGAGCTCTCATTCATTCTCAAATGTAGTCTTTTAAATTTAGTTTATTAATTATATAGATTAGGCCTGTAGGCGTGGGTGAACAAAAAAATTGAGAAAAAATACCTTTAATTTTTTTAATATAAAAGTTACCCAACATCTACCCACAACTAATATCTCAAATTTATAATAGTTGTAGCTGAAGATGATGAGAAACTATAATACATAAGGTTTGGAGATCATGGTCGAGATGTCATAAAAAATATGAAGATAAAATAAAATTATATGGAAGACTATACTTTAAAAAGAGTAGAAAAGATGGAAAAAAAGATTCTACACCATCGCAAGGACTGAAAATACTAGAGCACGAATTCAAACATTATCACAAACAATCATGTTTCTCTATATCTTAACAGAAAACGACATGAATTAATAATGGAGGGAAGATGGAAAAATACCTTTCCAAGAAGGTACTACTAATTGTTAAAGAGTAACAATTCTATCCCCTATTGTTTCTTTTCTTATCTGCAACAATTAAAAAATATCAATGCATTATCACATATTCTCAAACAAATTAAAAAGGGTAAGTGAAAATTGATTTGTTTCCCTATAGAATTAATGGGAAAAATAAGGAAAGAATCAATAAAAAATTCAAATAAATATATTTTTTCTTAGGAGAACAATAATTAGAATAGTTGAAATTTCACTTTATTTGAATACCAAAAGACTTTACATTCATTATTTCAATTGCCCTAAACAATCACCAAAACAATGCTATCCAACCACAAGATTTGTTTTAATACTCACCTATAATTCCGTGATCTTTTGCGAATCCTAGAGCCAAAGATACCTTTCATGAGTGTCGAATCTAATATTTTAATGGACAATTAAATATTGATGTTTTATGGAACTAATATTTTTATATAGTGATTTCAAATTTAAGTTCCATATGTAAGGAGAAAAAGAATGGGTCGAAAATAATATTGGTTGAAGAATTAATGAAATTCAAGCCGGGTGTAAGATGATGGCAATGAAAAGTTTTCAAGAGCATTGAAGATGTTGAAGACAATTTAGGTGAAAACAACTCATTATCTTTATACTCTTAATACAACTTGAATTAGAATCACGTACAACACATTAAAATGAATAAATCTTATGTGCGTCTTAATCAGAAGTGATAAATTTAAGATTCTAAATGATTTTTTATAAAGTGTTAAATCATAAAAATGCTTTCGGCTAAGGGTCTAATTGAAAAAAAGGTTTGAACACTTAAAATGATGTGTTTTTGGGTCAGTTCAATCAACCGACGAAAGGGGTTGGTCGGCTAACGAAAACAGTTGCTTAAGGAATCTAAATGGGTGGCCAACTGACCAATTTGGTCAACCGATGGATAGGGTTGGTCGACTAACCATTTCAGTAGCCAAAAATAGAAAAATAGGAAAAACCTACTAGACGGATCAGTCAACCAACCGTAGGCTTGGCAACCATCACAAATCTGGCTGTTGGAGGGGGTAGTCAATCGAAGATAGAACTCGGTTAATCGACGATCAACAATCAGATTGTTGACTGTCATAGTTTTTGAGTTAAATCTCCTTATTTTTAACGATTTTAAAAGAGTTTTTAAGGGATTTGAATGTTTTACTTATATATATATATATATATATATATGTAATTATTCTTTTAATTGAATTGATAAAACTGCTTCTTATCCTTAAGGGTTTCGAATTGAAAAAGTGTTGGAGACTAAATCGAGTTTTTTCTAAAAGTAGTTTTAAATGAAACATACTTATTTTGAAAGTATATGATGTCTGGGGTATCAAAGGGTCATTTAAAGTCTTGGAATTTAAAAATTAGTCATTGGAAGTCTAGTTAAAGGTTTACATATAAAGACCTACATTTTTCAAATTGATTAATCAAGAATATTCATATTTTGGCTATTATAAGAGAGATTTTCTATGCTCAAATTTATCAGAGAGATTATTGAAAGAGTTCTTAATTGAAGTGCTAAATGTTCTGCTCATCGAATTGTGTTCGTCACTAAACTATCGTAATCGTTTTTCAACGAATTCCAGTGAAAACTTTCCAAGCTAATTAATTTGATTTCTTAGATTATTTGTTTAGGTGGCTTTTGGTAACCGTTTCTGTTCCCATCCCAGTAGTGGGATGAGATAAGAATTTTGTTTCCTTCTTGGGAGTAGAATCGCGTTTGGTAACGACTTTTTTTTTTTTTTAGGGAACAGATTTGCATTTGGTAACGATTTTATCCTAAAACCATTTTTTTTTTTAGAATTTTTTTTTTGTTTTGGCAGGGAGGCGGCGGTGGTCGGACGGTAGATGGTTGGCAGACAGTGGCCGGCGGCGGCAGACGGTGGCCGGCGGCGGCAGACGACGGTCAGCTGGCAAATGAACAGTAGCAGTGGTTTTAGGAATGGGATGGGAATAATGAGAAATAACTTTTTTTTGTTTCTCATTTCTTAAGAAAAAAGTGGTGCACAATTCTCAAATGGGAATAGAATGGGAACGAGAACAAAAATTACCGAATGCTATTCCCAAATAGAAATCCCAAAAATCTGGGAATGCGATGGGAATTTCTGGGATGGAAACAGTTACCAAACGGGGCCTTAATTACTTGGATTAAGTATTTTGAGAAAAATTATTTTCAAATCTAATATCGTGAAAATCTTTTAAACGGTTTTTATTTGTAAAATTGATTATTTACTATTTGTGCGTTAAATTGATTAAATCAAATTTGTGTCTCACATGGATTCTATCATGTAGTATTCGGGACATTAATTGAGCATAAGTGTATTGAGGTGGTAAAAGTTCATGTGAGAAGAAACTTGTGAATTTTTTGTATTTGTGAGTTTGAGTGGATTAGACATATTTGGGATGATATCTAATTTGGGTAGTTGGGGTTAATCTTTAGCTTGAGAAAAATATTAGGGTTTGATCTTTACCTAACCAAAAATATTTGGTTAGTCTTTAGTCTTTTAAAAGATTAGGTTTTGATTCTTCCTGTAATACAATTAGAGTAAGATAAGATTCTTCCTAAGCTTGTGAAGAGGATAAGTGTAATAGTGTAAGAGTGTGACAGGTTGATTCTGAGCCTGTAAAAAGAATCAGGGTTGTAAAGGTCGATTCTGTGTTTACGAAAAGAATCAAATTGTAAGGGTTTTGGTCCTACCTAGGAAATGAATCAAAGGATTAGTGGATTGCGAAATCTGTGTAGAGGTCAGGGGATTGGACGTAGATAAGAGTAGTTTGTTGAACCCAGATAAATTTTTGTGTGTTGCATTGTTATATTTCTAATTGTTTGAGTGTGCACTTAGTTAAACATATTTCCACAGTTTAACAAAATAATAATCGATTAGGGAAATTGATAAATTGTGTTTGAATTTATTGTTTAAATTTTTGTCACTACCTAATTCACTCACTCTTGGGTAGATCTTTGGACCAACAATTGGTACCAGAGCTAGTTTTAGCTCGATTAGCTTAAAATCTTAGCTAAACATGATCATATGGAGTGCACTGAGAAAAATGTTGTATGTGAATTTTCTGCTTCTCCTAATATTGTATGTGAACCTCCTATTTGTACTAATGATGCATGTAAAACTCTTGCTTATCCAAATGTTTTGAATGAATCTCCCAATTGTTCTGATAATCAAAGGTCTGTTAGTGAAAATGATAAAGATAGTGATAATTAGGAACTGATAAGGCTACTGAGGCATTAATTACTCTTACATATTTTTTTGAAAAATAAAATTTGAAACTTGAGCAAAAAATCTCTATTCTTGATAAAAAAAAAAAAAAAAAAAAAAAAAAAGCGCCACAAATCTCTTAGAAAAAAGAATTTAGAAAAATATTTTAAAATGATTGAATTTTTAAATGCTCTATCTAAAATTGGTAAGTAAATTGAAAGAGTTGATTCTCTCGAAGAAGATTTTTTTTTTTTTTTTTTTTTAAGAATTAGTGTTTTAAACTATCAGCGTGATGATTTTAAAAGAATAATATTGAAACTTTAAATGAAGCTTTAAGTGTTGAATTGGAAAATTCAAGATGTGAACTTGATAGAGCTTGTTTAAAAATTCATTCTTTTGAAAACGATTGTCGAATTTTTAAGAATGATCTTGAAGTTATGTATAAGAAGAATTTTGGTTTTCAGGTAAATGTTAGTTCATTGGAACGGTTGCTTGAAAAAACTCAAAAGAAACTTGATGAGGTAGTGGATAAATTCAAGGATACTGAAAAAACTAAGGTTATTGAAAAACTAGTAGTCCCTAAAGCAATTCCCCAATATCATTATCAATATCGTGTTTTTGTACGAAAAATTGATTATTCTAAGAATTCTGCTAAAAACGTTAGATGTTATTATTGTGGAAAGTTTGGTCATTTTGAGAAGTGGTGTTACCTATTGCATGGTTATCCAGTTGGATTTAGAAATAACTGGATACCTAGAAAAGAAAACTTTCATGCAGGTATGAATAGTGGATTTGTCCAATCTAGAACAACAAATGGAAATTATATGCAAAGGAGGAATTCCAGATTTACTGAACCAAAAAGGATGAATCAAAATGATATGCAAATATTTAAAGGGAATTTCAAAAAGTAGCAAGTTCAGTATGGGAGATCAATCAACGATTATTCTCGAAGAACAACGCATAATCAATATCAGAAAAGTCGCGGTTGATCATAACAAGATAAAGCAATCCAAAGCATCATATAAATGCAAGAACATCGTTATTGAAAGTATTTAGAAGAATACCGCTTCATATAAGGAAGACATTATAAAGGTTAACCAGTCAAAGAAAAAATTAGTTGATTCAAAGAAGATCAAGTTCGGAATTGAAAATCATTTAAAGGTACACACACTAACTGCTCCCAAGGATGAACCAAGTATGCCAAAATTTTTAAAGTATATATATGCTAATTTTGTTAGGGAGACCGATGCTTTACATTTTTTTAATTAATTAATTTATTTGATGTGTGTGTGAAAATTATAATTAAAAAAAAATATTTATTAAGTAAATATTTAAGTGGAATAAAAAGATTTTTTTTTTTTTTTTTTAAAAATAATTATTTATGTGGATCAAAATGAGGATTAAGTAGACAAAATAACAAATCTTCTGGTCCGATCGATTGACCGACCGATACTGTCAGTCAACCGACCAAAGGCAAGATAGGTCAGCCTTTTCTATTAGGAAACAGGTAGGTCAATCGACCCATAGGGCAGCCAATTGACCACTTCAGAATTTATACCCCTTGGAGCCCTTCTTTCTTACTTAGTCTGAAAGTTCTATTTCTGTCTCTAAGTTCTCTTCTCGATCTAAAAACCTCTAATCCAAGACACTTAGGATTCCTCATATTTGGGTTAGATTGAAAGATTTCAAGAAAGAATCTTGCAATATCAAGACGTTTTTGCGTATTTCATCTTCAAGTAAGATATTTCATCTATCTCTCTTAGAGTTTCAGTTGGATTATTGATATAGGGTTGATATTCTCTTGTTTTGGTACTATAATATCTTTGTGGGTGTATTCTTGAGTTGAAAAATGGGTATTAAATAAAAGCCAAAGAAGAAATACCCCAAGAAACCCAATTTTAATGTTATACTCTTCTTGACTAAGGAAGATGAAGAAATGTATAACAATGAAACGGTGAATCGGAAAGTTGTGAGTTCTAAACCGGTGGATTTCGTTTATTTGAGGAACAATCATGTCAATATTGAGGCTATATTCAATAGGTTGGGATGGAAAAATGTTCTTTCGCAACATAATTCATGGATGTCGCATTGGGTCAAAATATTTTATAATAACCGAGTTATTGGTGACAACAAAATATGTTCTTATGTTAATGGGGTGGATATCAATTTATCGATTGAAGAGGTTGCTAGAATTTTGGGAGTCAAAAGAGGGAATGTTTTTCCTTACAACAACATTCTTTGACTCCTGGACAATTTTAATGCGAATCAAGTGCGTAAAAAATTTGAATTTAGTTGGGAGAAAGGCGGTAACATTGAGCCTAGAGAATCCAATTACCCAATCAATAATTACTTACTCCATTATTCCTAGGGGATGAAGTCATGCTACGATTACCAACTTTGATCTATACTTAATAAATGCTATTTTAGAAGGAAAACAGGTCGATTTAGCTCATGTCATGTTTGAACACATGCAGTATCAGTTGAATGTAAGTTTTACCTTATGGTGATTCTCTTCAGAGGATTTTTTTAGCATTGTGCTGTTATTCATGATGAGGAAGATGCAGCTTATATTAGGCCTAGTCCATCTTGGTTAAATGCAAATAGCATAATTTTAATGGGATAAGAGCTTGTCGGAAACAGATGGGTGAAGAAAAGAGGAGAGGAAAGAGAGCAAATGGTTGATGAAAAAGAGGAGGAAGTAAGTCTTGGAAACTTGAATCGAAGAATGGATCAATTTCAAAATCAATTTGATAATTTTCTGCAATATATTGAAGTGGTTGATTGGAGGCTTAATAGGATCAACGATGAGTTGAGAGGACTTAGAACTGATATGGGTAGACTGCTAGTCTCGATCGGTGATGGGTTCGGAAGAATATCAAACAACATAGAACAAATGTATATGATGATTCAAAACTTGCAGCCATTTGGAAGACATACGCCAACAGGAACATTTGGACCATCCAGTTTGTATTATCAGTCAATGCCTCCCAGTTCTAGTCGACAACCATGAGGATACTATCAACATCTTCTTCCCAACAGTTCGCTCGGTCCACATTAACCATTCATGGGTCATGATCCACATTAGTTTTTTCTAATCTCTTTATTTTTGTGTGTAATGGTATTTGGACAAGTTTCATTACGTTGTATGGTCTACAATATTTAACTTAGGACATGTGGTGATCTCTAGATTTACATAGGCTTGATGGATATTGGCCTCTATAATTGTAGATTCCATTTTATACTTAATCGTTTATTTTCTCATAATGGTCCACATGAATATTATTATATGTGCTAACTTGAAAATCTTAAAATATTTTGGTGAAAATGTTTTTTAAAATTAAAACTTTGATGAGTTTAGATTTTTAGAAAGTTGATGTTTTAAATTAAAAATATGTGCTTTATTGAGAAATAAGTTTTTCAAATGAGTTTTATAAGAGTAAAAATAATTTTTTTATTAATATTTCTATGAATATTTTCTTTTAAATGAGTAATAATTTTTTAGAATATTTTTGAGTCGAAAATTGATGTCTTTCATTTTCATCCCACTTTTTGAAATGACAAAGGAGGAGAAATTGTATGATATTTTGAATATTTGTTCACCTAAGCATTGCAATTATATAGGGGGAGATATTTTGTGTTATGCATTTCTATATTGAAAATCTTTTCGAAATGTTTGTGTTTCTCATTAACAGTGCTTAAACAAGTTGAAAAAATCCGTCCTTGGATTCAGGTGGAGTGTGGTTATAGTATTTTTGAGAAAACATCAAAGTTAATTGTCATCATAAAAAAAAAAAGATTGTTGAACCTAATGCTTTGATGGACAATTAAATATTGATGTTTTAGGAAACTAATATTTTTATTGAGTGGTTTCATATTTAAGTTTCATAAGTTGAAATGAAAAAAAAAAGTAGGTCGAAAAGAATAATCGTTGAAGAATCAATGGAATTCAAGACGGGTATAAGATGAAGGCAATTAATATTTTTCAAGAGCATTGAAGACGTTGAAGATAATTTAGGTGAAAACAACTCATTATCTTTATATTTTTAATACAACCCGAATTAAGATCATGCACAACACTTTAATATGAATAAATCATATGTGCATATTAATTAGAAGTGATAAATTTAAGATTCTAAGTGGTTTTTATAAAGTGTTAAATCGTAAAAATATTTTTGGTTAAGGGTCTAATAGAAAAAAAATCTTCATTCAGTAAGAATCCTAGTGTGAAAGTTATTGTTACTAGTCTTTTACCCGTATCTGTTGCTAGAGTAACCGCTCGTCCTTTTTTCATAGGTGCTTTGAATATCCTTGTATTGTCGATTGCCTTTGTCACTGGATTACTAGAAAGTTTCAGGTCAATTCAGTCAACCAATGAAAGAGGTAGGTCGACTAACAAAAATAGTAGTTTAAAGAAGTTAAATGGGTGACCTACTAGCTAATTTGGTCAACCGACGGATAGGGTCAATCATCTAACCATTCCAGTAGCCGAAAATGGAAAAATAGGGAAAATCTAATGGACAGATCGGCCAACTGACTGTAGGCTTGGCAACAGTCATAAATCTGACCGTTGGAGGGGGCGGTCGACCGAAGGTAAAACTCGGTCATACGACGGTTAGCAGTCAGATTGTTGATTGTCTTAGTTTTTGAGTCAAATCACCTTATTTTTAATAGTTTTAAAAGAGTTTTTAAGGAATTTAAATGTTTTACTTATATATATAATATATTATTTATTTTCTATTTTTTTTGGTCCATATATTTAATTATCCTTTTAATTGAATTGATAAAACTACTTCCTATTTGTAGGGGTGGTCGTGGGCCTGGGGGCCCGCCCAACCCGAACAGTCTGACTCTATTTTTTTAGGGCTTGGGTTTTGACTTTGAGCCCATGGACAGGGCTTGGGCCTAGGTGTTAGGGCCTAATCAATTTTAGGGTCGGGCTTGGGTAAGGCCAAAATATTTTAGGTCCGGCCTGGCCCGAAGAATAATTAAACAAAATTATACACACACACACACACACACATTCAACCATAGGGTTTTGGGCTTAGATTTTTTTTTTTAGGGTTTTGGGCTTAGGTTTTTTCAAGGCTTTGGGCTTAGGTTTCTAGGGCTTAGGTTTTTTGTATAGGGCCGGGCTTTAGGTTTAGGTTTTTTTATAGGGTCGGGCTTGGACATGGAATTAAGGCCCGACTATATGGTCGGGCCGGGCTCGGGCCTAGCAATTTTATGTAATACCCTAGTCTAAGCTCAGCTCGAGCCCGGCTCGGCCCAGCCCATGACCACCCCTACTTATTTGTAAGGATTTTGAATTGAAAAAGTTTTGGGGACCCAATCTAGTTTTTCTAAAAGTATTTTTAAATGAAACATATTGGCCCTGAGAGGTACTCAAAAGAGGGGATGAATTCGGCAGTTACAAAATTTAAACTATTAATTCCTTTAAACACTTAATATCAAATAATCAATTTTTCTAAATTAATTATTATCTTAGTCATGCATCGAATATGTGTTTCATACTAAGTGCACACCCAAACACAATATAAGAAAATAAACAATGCAACACACAACGATATATCCTGGTTCGGCCAAGCTAGTTTTGCCTATATCCAGTCCCCCGAGCTCCACGAAAATTTGCAACTCACTAAACCCTTAGATCCCTTTACTAGGTAGGAACCAAGCCCTTACAACGATTATTTTATAGACACATAATCAATCTTTACAAATTACCATTTTTCCAGGTCAAGAATGAACTCTATCTTTTTACCAGGTTAAAGAAAGACCTAACTCTCTCTCACTTATTTTTTTCCCAGGGAATGATGAACCTTTACAAATCACTCAAAAAATAATTCAATTATCGGAAGAATCAAAATCTAATTCTTTTCAAGGGAAAATAATAACCTAACATTTTTACCAGGACAAACATCAAACCCTAATCTTTTTACCAGGAAAAAGATTGAATAGCTACCCAAACTAAACACCGTCCCAAACATGTCTGATCCGCTCAAACTCACAAATACAAAAAATATAAGTTTCTTCCCACAAGGAGCTTCTATCATATCAATACAGATATACTCGATTAATGTCTCGAATAATTACTACGTGATAGATACAATGTGAGCCAATTCAAATCTGATTAATTAATAACGTTGGTAGCACAATTCAAATATCAAACCCTCCAACGGTTAGTTTCTCCAAGATATTCCTCTTAATGACACTCTTAGACCCCATATATGATAACCTTTCATTTCAAGAGTATTTTACTTAAAAATAACTTTCGATTATTTCAATTAAGTCCATAAAACTATTCTCAATTTAAAACCAAAGAAATATGAAGTATTAAACCATTTAAATTAGGAGGATCTCAAAGTATATAGACCATATCAATAGGGATAACATAATAGGTTAATAATATCTCAATTAAGTTCAAATCCCCTAAATCACTCTCTTGGAATTATCGAAAACGGATAGTTTTTTTTACTAAGAGACTAAATCTCTTGAAATCTCAACTGACTCAGTCGGTTGACCGAGTCCTACAGGTTAGTTGACTGACTTGTCTAGCTCCAAATTCACCCATTGGCTTAATGTCAATCGGTTGACCGATTACTTCCAATCGGTTAACCAATTGGATCAAAATGATCCAATTTTCCTTCAATTCACCTACTAACTCAAACGGTTGATTGACCCTCTTCATTCGGCTGATCTGTTGGATCAGTGTGCCCATTTCCTTCGCCAATTCAGCTACTGTTTCAAACAGTTGACCGACCACTTTCATTCAGTTAACCGAATGGATCAATAGTATCTCATTTTAACTCTAAAACTCACTATTTCATTCAGTTGACCGATTGCTTTTCTCGGTTGACTGAATTGACCAAAAAATTCAACTTTTTATACTTTAAAACATATTTTTCAATTAAGTCAATTATCAATTTTATTTTACATAAGGAGCACATACATTTTTTTTAGGATCTTGAATTTATCACTTTTTATCATGACACACATATAAATAACTTATTTAAAATGTCGTGGATGATCCTAATTTGGGTTGCATTAAGAGTATATAAGTAAGAAATTATTTTCACTTATTTTTCTTCAAGGTCTTCAAAACTCTTCACATCTTCATTGCGTCCATCTTATACCCTTTACATTTTCTTCATGAGGCCTTCTTCTTAATCACATGCATGGAATTATAAATCTGAAACACTAGATAAAACCATTAGTTCCACCAAAAATATCAATATTTAATTATTCATCAAAGCCTTGGATTTAGCAATCTCCTTCTTTTTAATGATGACAATTAACTTTAATGTTTTATTCAATAAAAAATGTAACCACGCTCTCCCTAAATTCGAGAATGGGTATTTAAACTCATTTCGCATAAATATGAAAACATAAGTAAACAATAATAAAGATATTTCATATAAGCCCAATTATAACTTCTCCATTTAATCAATACAATGCTTAGGCGAACAAATTCCTAAATATCCACTTACTCATTAGACATCAACTTTTCCCCCTTTGTCATCTCAAAAAGTGGGGACAAAATGAAGTTATTCTTTATACCCCTTGATAAATATTCTCATAAAAACTTTTCTTTAAAAGATCATAAAACCTTGATTTTCAATAATAAGGATTAAAACCATTTTCAATTTTAGGATATATGTGGATCATCATAAGAAATAAACATTAATGCAGAAAATATCATAACTGGACAATAATTCACCACATTAGACTAATAATCACTTAATTCTACTAAGTCTAGATCAAGTACCATAATTCCTAAATTAGCTATTACAGACCTTAGTACTGCTATGATTCATGTTCAATTACATAGCCAAAATATGATATTACATAAAGTCTAATGAGGACCTTGTCCCATGAATGGATAATACGGTCCTAATGGACTGGTGGCTGGCGACTGTGGGTATTGACCTCCAAGTTGTATGCCTAAGCTAGAAGGCATCTGCTGATAATATGATATGGATGGTCCTGCCCCTAAAGGTCTTGCTGCCAAAGGTCCTCCAAAGAAATATTTTAAAAACCGGACCGGACATCGAACAGGAAATTTATCGCATCACGGTTACCGGTTCAATCGGCAGGTGAACCGATGTTGAACCATGACGTCATAATTACGTTATTAATAATATATATATATATATATATATATATATATATATATATATATATATATATATAGAGTTGGGCTTTTGCGAAAAACTCGACCGGTTGAGATAAACCTGTTCCAGCTCGTTGACTCACTGGTTTAACTGGCCGATTCACTGGGTTATTCCAATTTTTACCCTGAAATGGGTTTTACTAGTTGATTGGACTGAAATTTGTATCGGTCGACGGTTGAACCTGCCGGTCTAGTTTGGTTTTTAAAACTTTGCTCCAAAGGACTGTTGTCCCCCTAAAAAAGTCTGTCCATTGTACTATTGCTGAGCACTGTACTGTTGCTGACTATTGTATTGCTGGTTCTGTATGAATTGGAACATCTGTTCCATGTTGCTCGTGACTTTTCCAAACCTAGCTTCCATCATATCAGCCAACCTTCCATAGCCACCTTCCATGGACACCCCCATCTTTGTTATATCTTCAGATATCCCTGACACTCTGGAATCAAGCACCTCAATGTATTGTTGGAAGTCATCAAATTGATTCTGAAGCATGTCGATTTTCTGATCCGTGCTCAACTCTTCCTCATCTTCTTCTAATCCTCAAGCATTTTCTTTTTTTTTTTTTTTTTTTTTTCTCACCCATCTATTTTTCTTGAACTCAAACCCTATTAAATTACAATTGTTAACATTTAACCATCCCGAGATTATTGTGAGAAGCATATTTTCTTCAAGATCGCTATCAATTTTTTAGTGGTCAAAGATTCTTTGAAGTGCATCATCATAGGGTAGTACTCTTGTTGTTTTCTTCACTTGATATTCCATGTGCTCAAACATGATATTAGCCAAATCATGATTTTTACCATCGACAATCGTATTCAGTAAATACAAATCAAACGCATTGACGCTCGCATGATTCTCTCCTCTAGGTACAATAGAATGAGTGATTATTGATTGAATGAGACGATGTTCAAGTGATAATGACCCCGCTATTCCATCAACCAAATTAAACTTGTTCGCTATCTCATGTTTCTTAAGATGTTCTACAATCCATAAGGTGGTATTATAAGGATGACCATCTCCCTTTTTGAACTTCAAAAGTCTCCTAAGATCTTCCATAACCAACTTAATTTCAACACCTTTAAAAAATGACTTTAACACTCCTTCACTAATCGTAAGATTATTGTAAAACATTTTTACCCAATGTGGCATCCACTCATTACTTTGGGTAAGAAAATCGGTTCACGCCATCTTCTTGACATACTTTTCAAGATTAATGTTTTTCTTTTTGAGGCTGGCAAAATCAACGGGTTTAGAGAAAACAACCTTTCGACTCTCGGTTTCATTTTTGTATTTTTCTTAATCCTCTTTACTTTGAAAGTGTATAATGTCAAATTTAGGTTTTCTCGGGCATGGTTGTTTTGCTCCACCTTTAGGCATCTTTTTTTCAATAATGATTTTCAACAAGTCATTTAAGATAAATAAAACTTGAAAGGATGAAGCCTAAGAAGTAGATCTACCAGCAACACTAAAGTAGAGATGAAAGACCAACATTTTGATGAAATTTTTGCTTCAAAGTGATAGATCCGAGCCCACAATCTTCTAATCCAAGCCAATATTTGAAGATCTCTTATAAATTTGGAAGGAACTCTCAGGTAGTGAAGGGTTTCTAGAGAGAGAAAGGAGAAAATTGAAATAGGGGTGAAATGAAGGCCCAAAGGGATTTTAATCCCACAACAGTCGGTTGACCAACCAGAGCAGGGTCTACACTTTGTAGGCTCTATTTATGTCAGTTGAACGACATGATAGTTTCATCCTAAAGTGCTACCTTATCTTATTTGATCTATTTGAGCCTTTTTTATCTCTTATTTTGATCTACACATATTATTTAAAATATTGTCACATACACACACCTACACATGTCACAAATAAACTAATTTGCAAAACGCGAAGCATCAGTCTCCTTAACAAATTAACATATTTGAATTTTAAGAAATTTGACATACCTGGTTCATCCTTGGGAGCAGTTGGTGTGTGCACCTTTGGTGGATTTTTAATTTCAAGCTTGTTGTCCTTTGAATCCGCCATTTTTTCTTTTTCTTGATTTACCATTTTGATTTTTTCCTTACTTGCAAGGAATTTCTTTTGAATTGGTTCAATAATGATCTTTTTGCCTTTATAAGGTGTTTTGAGCTTTTTCCCCCTCATTTTGCTTTGTTACCACCTTATACGTTGTCATTTTCTGATATTGTTTCTCACTATTATTTAAGGATAAGTATCAATTGATCCCATATATTGAACTTGCTGCTTTCTAAACATTCTATTTTGCATATTTTGATTCATTATCATTAGTGCAATGAATCTGGAATCCCTTCTTGGCATGTAATATTCATTGTACCCTCTTGATTGATCAAATCTCCCATTTGTACCTGCATAAAAATTTCCTCTCATTGGTATCCAGTTATTTTGGATCCGACCGACTAACCATGCAACAAATAAAACATTTTCTCAAAATAACCACATTTTCCACAATAAAAAAAAAAAAATTAGCATTGTTAGCACATTTATTCAAATAATCATTATTTTGTACGGGAGCACGATATTAATGGTGATATTGAGGAGCTGCTTCAAAAACTATTGATTTTCAACAAATTTAGTTATCTCAATATCCTTGAATTTATCCACTGCTTCATTAAGCTCCTTTTGAGTCTTTTCAAGTGATCGCTCCAACGAACTAATTTTCATCTGTAGACCAAAATTCTTCTTATGCATAAATTCAAGATCATTTTTGAGAATTCGACAATCATTTTCGGCCAAAATGACTTTTCAAACGAGCTATATCAAGCTCATATCTTGCATTATTCAATTCAATATTCAAGGCCTCGATTAAAGTTTCAAGATTTTTTCTTTTTAAAATCACTTTGCTAAAAATAATAGATATTATTTTTCAAAACTTCGTTCTCTTCTTAAAGAGAATCGATTTTTTCAAGCAACTTACCAATTTCAGATAAATCATTTAAAAATTTAGTAGTTTCAAAATACTTGTCCAAATTCTTCTTTTTAAGAGATTTAGTGGTATTGAAATTTTTATTTTCAAGAATTGCAATCTTTTGCCCAAATTTAAAATTTTCTTTTCCAAAAACATAATTAAAGGCAATCAGTATCTCAATAGCCTTATCTACAGCCTCATTATCACAAACTTTATCATTCTCACTAATGGGACCTTGATTATCAAAGGATGCATGAGATTCTTTAATAGTATCAAGACAAGAAGAGGATTCATACAATATCATTATCAGTGTACTCCATGTGATCATATTTAGCTAAGATGTTAAGCCTCAAGAGTTAAAACCAACTTTGATGCCAATTGTTGGCCCAAAGAGCTACCTAAAGGGGGGGTGAACTGGATAGTTACAAATTTTAAATAATTAACTCTTTAAAACACTTAATATCAAATAATCAATTTTTCTAAATTAATTATTATCTTAAACACGTGGCGGATATATGTTTAATACTAAGTGTACACCTAAACACAATATAAAAAAATAAATAATGCAGCACACAACCATATATCCTGGTTCAGCAAAGCTAGTCTTGCTTACGTCGAGTCCCTCGAGCTTCTTAGAGATTCGCAATCTACTAAACCCTTTAATTCCTTTACCAGGTAGAAACCAAATCCTCGCAACGATTATTTTATAAGCATATGATCAACCTTTACAAATTACCTTTTGTTTAGGCCAATGATGAACCCTATCTTTTTACCAGCCTAAAGAAAAATCTCATTCTCTCTCACTTATCATTTTTACAGAGAATGATGAACCTTTACTAATTACTCAAAAATAATTCAATTACCGGAAGGATCAAAACCTAATTTTTTTCAAGGAAAAAGAATAACCTAACATTTATACTAGGACAAAGATCAAACCATAATCTTTTTACTAGGAAAAATATTAAAACCTAGCTACCTTGACTAGATACCGTCCCAAATGTGTCTAATCCGCTCAAACTCACAAATACAAAAAAATGTAAGTTTTTTCTCACAAGAAGCTTTTACCACCTTAATATAGATATATTCGATTAATTTCCCTAATAATTACTACGTGATAGATACAATGTGAGGTAATTCAGATCTGATTAATAAATAATGTGAGTAGCCCAATTTCAGCACGTAATCAGATAATCAAACATAAATCATTTCAAAAGGATTCTCAGGCTTTTAAGTTTAAAATAATTTTTTAAACAATGCTATACCAAGCAAACAATAAAATTATAACTTCAAAGTAAACAATAAAGCTTGGATAGATCGTACCGGGAAAACCCGAATATAATGACAGAACAACAATAAAATTCAAGTTAGTGACGTCAAACCATAAGTGCTTTAGATCAAGAACTTATAATAAATCTCTCACAAAAATCTCAACGTAAATATCACTCTTAGAATAACTCAAACTGATGGTTCTTGGTGTGCTTAACTCAATTCCTCCAAGTCTATATTACTAGACAAATATCAAGCCCTCTAACAGCTAGTTTCTCAAAGATATTCCTCTTAATGACACTCTTAGACCCTATATATAAAAACCTTTCATTTCAAGAGTGTTTCACTTAACAATAACTTTCGATTATCTCAATTAGTCCAAAAAACTTTTCTCAATTTAAAACCAAATAAATAAGAAGTATTAAACTATTTAAATTAGGAGAATATCAAAGTATATGGATCATATCAATAGGGATAAGATAATAGGTTGATAATATCTCAATTAAGTTGAAACCGCCAAATCCCTTTTTTGGAATCATAAAAAACAGATAGTTTTTTTTACTAAGAGACCAAATCTCCCAAAATCTTAACTAACTCAGTCGGTTGACCAACCTGTCTAGCTCCAAATTCACCCGTTGGCTTAATGCCAGTCGGTTGGCCGATTACTTCCAATTAGTTGACCGATTGGATCTGAATGATCCAATTTTCCTTTAATTCACCTACTGACTCAAACAGTTGGCCGACCCTCTTAATTCAGTTGATCGATTGGATCAATGTGCTCACTTCCTTCACCAATTCAGCTACTATTTTAAATGATTGACCGACCACTTTCATTCAGTTAATCGACTGGATCAGTAGCACTTTCTTTTAACTCCAAAACTCATTGTTTGATTTGGTTGACCGATTGCTTTTCTCAGTTGACCGAATTGACCTAAAAATTCAATTTCTTATACTTTAAAACATATTTTCCAATTAAGTCAATAGTTAATTTCATTTCACATAAGGAGCACATACAATATTCAATTTTAGGATCTTGAATTTATCACTTCTTATGATAACACATATATAAATAACACATTTAAAATATCGTGTATGATCCTAATTCAGAATGCATTAAGAGTATATAAGTACAGAGTTGCTTTCACCTATTTTTCTTTAAGGTTTTCAAAACTCTTCATATCTTCTTTGCGTCCATCTTGCACCTTTTTTGTTTCCTTCATGAGGTATTCTTCTTAATAACATGCATAGAACTATAAATCTAAAACACTCGATAAAACCATTAGTTCCACTAAAAATATCAATACTTAATTGTTCATCAAAATCTTGGATTCAATAAAACATACTTATTTTGAAAGTGTATGATATATGGGGTATTAAATGGTCATTTAAAGCCTTGGATTTTGAAAACTAGCCATTGGAGGTCTATTTAAAGGTCTATATATAGAGATTTGCGTTTTTCAAATTGATTAATCATGAGCATTCACATTTTGGCTATTAGAAGAGAGATTTTTTACGCTAAAATTTATAAGAGAGATTATTGAAAGAGATCTTGATCGAAGTACTAAACGTTTTCGTCACTGATTTATATTCGTCGTTGAGCTATCGTAATCGTTTTTCAACGAATTTCGGTGAGATCTTTCCAAGCTACTCGATTTTCTTTCTTAGATTATTTGTTTAATTACTTGGATTAAGTGTTTTGAGAAAAATCATTTTCAAATTTAATATCGTGAAAATATTTTAAATGTTTTTATTTGTGAAATATGATTATTTACTACTTGTGCGTTAAACTGATTAAATTTGATTTGTGCCTCACACAGATTCTATCATGTTGTAGTTGGGACATGAATTAAGCGTAATTATATTGAGGTGGTAGAAGCTCTTGTGGGAAAAAACTTGTAAATTTTTATATTTGCGAGTTTGAGTGGATTCGGCATATTTGGGATGGTGTCTAATCTCGGTAGTTAGGGTTAATCTTTGGCTTGGAAACAAGATTAGGGTTAGATCTTTAACTTAAGAAAAACATTAGGGTTTGGTTGGTTTTTAGCCTGCAAAAAAAATTAGGTTAATCTTTAACTTTTAAAAGATTAAGTTTTGATTCTTTCTTTATATAGAATTAGGGTAATATATGGTTCTTCTTAAACTTGTGAAAAAGATAAGTGTAATAATGTAAGAGTGTGATAGGTTGATTCTGAGTCGGTGGAAAGAATAAGGGTTATAAAGGTTGATTTTGAGCCTGCAAAAAGAATCAGGAATGTAAGGGTTTGGTTCCTATCTGGGAAATAAATCAAAGGTTTAGTGGATTGCGTAATCCCTGTGGAGGTCAGGGGACTGGACGTAGGTAAGGATAGTTTGTCGAACCAGGATAAATCTTTGTGTGCTGCATTGTTATATTTCTTATTGTTTAGGTGTGCACTTAGTTAAAAATATTTTCGCTGCTTAATTAGATAATAATCAATTAGGAAAATTGATAACTTGTGTTTAAATTTTTGTCACTATTCAATTCACCCCCCTCTTGGGTAGATCTGTAATGACCCGGTTTTTCAAGGCCGCCACGCGATTTCTCCGAAGAGAATTAAAACTAAAACCGAATATCCAATTGTAAGACCTCAATCGTAGCAGGTACGTCATTTCAGTGGTATTTTAAAGTAATGGTGAAAATTCAAGGTGAAACTAGGACCATTAAAAATTCAAATAAAAAGTCTACGGGTCAAATTGAAAATATAGAAATAGTAAATCCTAATTTAGGGAGGTAAATTGACATTTAATATTTAAATGAAACCTTCAGGGGGTGAAATTGAAAATCTTAGGAACTTTTAAAAGTTGAAAAAGATTAAAATCAAGGTTTAAAGGAAATTGGGGGGAGGAAAGAGTAATTAATGGCAAATGTTTTTTTTATCAATTATACAACACCCACACGCCAACGGACGGACGGAACACTTGGCCGGCAAGGAAGCAAATAAGAGGAACGATGTGGCACGCTTAGGAAACTCGAATCCACTAATTTCATGCACCGGTGATGAGAAAAAAAAACAGAATCCCATGATCAAAAAAATCCGAAAATCTGAAAATCCAAAATCTAGAGAGAGAGAGAGAGCCGGCCGGAGTTTGGGGCTGAAAAGTAATCGCCGGCAAGGCAGGGTGTTCGGTTACAGGGTTGTGGGCTTGCAGGGGCATGCGGTGGTCGACGGAAAGAGGTGGTTCGGCATAGGTGGTGGTGATCGTCGCCGGTCGTCCGGTAAACGTTCGGTAATGGGTTCGGCACGTCGTCAACTAAGTTTGTGTGCGTTGTTATCCATGATGAAGGTTGGCGGAGAGAAATAGAGAGAAGTCTCCGGCGGTCGGCTGAACCAGGAATAAAAAAAAAAACGGAAAAAAAAAAAAAAAAGAAACAGAGGATAGAGAAAGGAGTTCGGTCCGGCGGTGTGGGCTGTCCGTCGATGGGTGATCGGCTCCGGGTGGTTGGTCGGCTGTGTGGGTAGAGGTTGTGGATCTTTGTGATATGGGTGTGCGTTCGGACTGGTGACGGCGAGAGTGTGGTTCGTTCAGCGTCATCAGCTCGGCTCCATCGTGGGTATGTGTTGCCGGAACTTTCTGGCGGTATCTCGTTCACCGTAGTGTAGGTGTAGGGTCGTTCGACCGGCCGGAAGAGGGGTAAAGGAGGGAGACGTGATCAGAGTTCTTTGTCGGCGGCTGAGGGAGGATCGGACCAGACGCAGAAACGAAGGACCGGACGCAGAAACGAAGAAGAAGAAAAGAAAAAAAAGAAAGAAAAGAAAAGGAAAAAAAGAAAGAGAAAAAAAAGAAAAAAAAAGGGGGGGAATTGCAGAAATCACCCCAGAAGAATCCAAAACTCATCTCATGGTCGCCAAATGTTTCGAAAACAGGTGAAACTCCAATCGATTATTAATTCTCGTTAAATTAAATTTTATTTAGTGTTACAAATCCTAAAATCATAATAATTTCGTGACGATTAATTAATTTTAAGTGTGTAGTACATAAAATTAGTAACGATTCGGAATATAGGGTCCGCATTGCATGATTAGGATGTTTCTGATAAGATATTAATTTAGAATCTGCCACTATTAGGTTCACAGGCGCTGGCGTCCAGATAAAGTGCGATCAGTATCAGTTTTGCAAACGGATATTGAGGTGAGTGTACTGTCTTCTTGCCAAACTATTTTTCTACGAATATATGTGATGAAATATGTGAATATTTAAACTGTAAATGATATGGATCAAGCACAATTTGAATAAGGTGGTAAATTGGACTTCGATGGATTTAAAAAAAAAAAGAACCGGAAATGAATTTCCGCTAGATTTGGTGAAATTAGACGGTGGTTTTAAAAAGAGAATAAGAAATATCTATCTTTCTAAAGATGCCTGATTTTCTGAAAAATAAAGGATGGAAAATGGTTTTGATAAAATCGGACGTTTCTTTAAAAGAAGGTACGAAATATGATTTTTGAATTTAAAAGCGGGATTTGTAGAAATGTGGTAGGTGTGGTGATTTGACAATGTTGAGTAGATGATATCTATTGAATTGTGTTTCGATGAGGCTGTATTTGTTTTTGACGATGCCATGGTTGTTCTCCCCGTAAGGGGTGTGGATTATATTTCTCCCCATAAGGGGTGTGGATTATATTTCTCCCCGTAAGGGGTGTGGATTACATTTCTCCCCGTAAGGGGTGTGGATTATATTTCTCCCAAAAAAGGGGTGTGGATATTTCATAGGAAGGCATTCCTATGAATGTTACCGTACCGTTGCAACTCCCGATCGTGAGGTTAAAATAATCACTAGGACTGGCCAGTGTGTGTGTGTTGGAAGTGTGTGTTTGAGATTAGTGCTTAGGATGTGGTGTTTCACATATATTGGTTGATTTGATATTATTTATTATGATGATTGGTAGGATTTTATACTAGATGGAACTTATCTATATTGCTTTATTGTCAGTACTTATATATTTATGCTTGATCCATACTAGATTGTGGAAATATTTAGAAAGTATTAATATTTTCGAAAATGTTTTACTAAGAAGGCAGTACACTCGCAGGTACAATGGCTAGGAGTCGGTCCCCTACTGGCACTAGGTAGAGCTATGTGATGGGGTCTTGTGGATGATTAAGAGAAACTGTCAGAGGCGAATCTAAGAGGGTTCAGAGATAAATACTTTTAGTTAGAAAAAAAAAAAAAACTTCGGGCCGGGTGCGCCCCCATAATAAGTGTTTGTATTATACAGTGTATGTATATTGTCATAATTATTATTAGGAAATTTAGGTTTTGGTGATGTCATGCTGTAGTCACGCCCGCCTCGGGATGATGGGAGTCCGGGACGGGTTGTGACACCAATATTTCATTCTATAAAAACAATTTGAGAAATATTTTACAATACGATGGTGATAGCTATAATTGCTATAATTATCACCTTATCAAGTCAATTTTACAACATTGAATAATAAATACAATTATTATAATTTAAATAGAAATTCAAATAAAATTATTAGCGCAGTTCCATTCTCATCGGTCCTGCAATCAAAACTGTGGAGTTATGAGTCAGAGCTCGGTAGAATTTTAACCCTTCTAATATGTGTATCCAATCAACCCCAATTAAACACATAAACGTGTATCTCACATAATTTTCACATAATACGTGATTATAATATCTCATGCAAAATAACAATTATCACAATAATAACATAAACCACGCAACATATGGAGAGATTAAATACATATATTAAAAGAGTTAGAAATTCTACCTAAAATCCGAGCCGAAATATTATCTCGCTCAAAACTTTCCAAATCACTTTACTGTAACCTTTTTTTAACAATATTTACAAGCATGTATTTATTCCAATCCTACGGCTTCAAGGTTTTGCTGATAATGGAAATTATTTTCTCCTTATTTCTTATTATTGTTATTGGGAAGAAAACAATCTCACCACAATTTAATTAATTTATTATTTATTTACACAAGGTCCCTCTTAAAATAAAAAAAATATTAATTATATCGCAAAACTCGTAAAAGTATATTTTAAATAATATAATAATCCCAAAATTTTTAAAGTCATTATAAAATTAACATTTAATTCCACAAATTATCAAATATTATTTGCATCATAAATTTACAAAATAATCTAAAATATATTAAATTTATATAAAATAATATTTTCAAAAATATAAATTTTCGGGGTATTATATGATCTTTAGTCCAACGAAAAATATAGTCACCTAGTGACACAAAAGTACACACAATTGAATTAACAAAAAAAAAATAAAAAATGAATGGTCACAATAAAAACAAGAAAACAAAAAGAAAAAAATAATTAATAAAAAAAGAACAGAAAAATATTAAAAAAATACCAATTAATCAAACAAAATTGTCCAAAATTTTAGTTATGTCTCTAAACTTTTCCATTTGAAAAATTCTATTAATTAGTCCATGCATGAGCTTAATTAAGATTATGGCAATCACATTACTCATGATTTGAACTTAAATGGATTTTCAAAAGCTCAAATTAAAACGTTTTATGACCTTAACTCAATATTTTGAATTTTTAATTTAGCCCCGCAGCTTCTCAAATTTAAAAATTGTTTCAATTGACTTTTAAAATGGCCTAATCATAATTCCAAATTTCTAATTGGGTATCTTTTTGATTTAATTGAACTTTTGAAATATAATTTTAAAACTCGGGGTTTTTTATTTAATATTTTTAATTTCTAATTTAGTCCATAGAGTTTCAAATTATACATTTAAAGTTCCAATTTACCAAATTTGCTATTGAAATCTTCAATTTTAACTCATGTCACACCCTACCTCGGGGCCCCAACGCCTGTGACCGACTAAGACGTCGACTTGATGTTACTCGATCAATAACACCATATATATAAATATGTACTGATGTAGATATTTTTGTTTTTCAAAACAAATATTTACTAACTTCAAAATTCAGAAATATACCTGTCCTAAATATCCATAACAAAACTGTAAAAAATTGAACCTTTTACGGTTCACACCTGTCCTGTCAATCCTCTAAAAATGATACCACTCTCTGACTCTACCTAGTGTCAGTAGTGGACCCGTTTCTAGTTGAGGTACTTAAGACAAAATATTTTATCAGTGTACTTTCTTCATAATATAAAAATGATTGATGGATCAAGTATATTTATCAAATACCACTTTTTACAATAGAATATATCACACATTGAGCAGTAATAAAATCTCACAGGTATCATCATGATAAAATAATTGAATTAAAGTCAACTGGACAAATTATTTTGATATATACATGAAAATACCGCACATATACTTCCCTACTAGCTATATGATTGTCTCACCTCACGATCGGGAGTTATGAACATACCGTAACTTATACAACTATGTAATCTAAGGTTGCCAACAATGTTAGGGTCATTTAATATGTCCAATGGTAGGAGCCAGCACGTGGTATAAACTACCATATCAAGATGATAATAATCATCGTCAACAACAATAACAAATATAAACTACCTGCAGGACTTGCCCTTCTGTCAGGTCACAATATAACATTCTACAGGACATGCTCTCCTGTTAGGACCAACAACATCCAGTAGGACATGCTCTCCTGTCGGGATCACACAGTGGCATAGTCGAATAATAATTTTAGAAATTTATTTGATCCGCATAACGTTATAAAATAGTCCATTTTAATAAATCCTTTCTTTTACAATTTAGTACAAAATATATTTTAGAAACTTACATAGAAGACAATACACTCACCTCAATATTTGCGCTACTGAATACACTACCGTCGTAATGCTGACGTTGTCGGCGTCTCCTGTGAACCTAACAACGACCTAATCTAAACTAAGAATTTATTTAAATAAATCTAATATGCAATACATGACCCTGAAATGCAATCTTTCTTATTCTCAATTTTTTTTTTATTATACGAAATTATTAAATACCTAATTTCTTAAGTCAATATTAACTGTATAAAAATTATTATAACAACAATTACAAATTTTTTTCTTGCTAATAATTTAGTCTACATAAAAATATTAATCAACTATTAATAATATTATTATTAACGAAATACTAAAAATTGTCATTTTGATATAATTTATAATTTTTTTTTTATTTTAAATTGTATTACTCACAAATTAAATATAACTATGGATAAATATACTCATTATATTTTCCAAACTCACGTATATATATTTTTGGCATATAAATATACATGTATAGATGCCTGTATAGATAACTCCATAAATAAAACATGATATATATACACACACATATAGGGATTTTCAACTTCATTTTTTTTTAATAGTAGATATGTATATATATGTACACAAATATATATATATATATATATATATATATATATATATATATATATATTTATTTATAAAAATTATCCCTCTTGCAATAAAGAAAATATTAATTATATCCCAAAATTATTAAAATTATATTTTAAATGACTTAATAATCCCTAAACTTTTAAAAATCAAAATTAAAATTAATATATTAACCCCTAAGGTTTTTAAAATCAAACTTTTAAATATCAAAATTACCCCTAAAATTTTTAAAGTAAAATTTAAATAGCACAATGAACCCCATTATTTTTCTAAATGTTCTAAAATGTAACTAGAAATTTGCATGTGCAAAAATTAGGCTTTACAATCATTTCCCCTAAAAGAAATTTCGTTTTGAAATTTTAGTTACCTTAAACGAATAAAGACAGATATTTATTCTTTATTTCCTCTTCTCTTTCCCATGTCACCTCTTCCACGGAGTGACTGTGCCACATCACTTTCACCAACGGAAATATTTTTGTCGGTAATACTTGATTTTTATGATTTAGAATCTACACTAGCTCTTCAACGTATGACGAGTTTTCTTTCAATTCGATTGACTGAGAAATTAACATACGTGAAGGATCCGGCACATATTTCCTGAGCATCGAAACATGAAAAACATCATGTAACCTAGATAATTCTGGCAGCAGGGTTAGTCGATAGGCCACTGTGCCGACCCTTTCTAGAATCGCATATGGCCTGATATACCTCGGACTTAGCTTTTTCTTCTTCCCAAATCTCATAATGCCTTTCCACTATGATTTACGTAAAAATACGTAATCACCCACTTTAAATTCCAACTCTCATCTATGCTTGTCAGCATAACTCTTTTACTAACTCTAAGCGATTTTCAGTTTTTCTTGAATCACTTTCATATTTTTCGTCGTCATTTGAGCTATGTCAGGCATCAACAATTTTTGTTCCCCAACTTCAGTCCAACAGACTGGGGTTCTGCATCTTCTATCATACAACGATTCATATGGTGTCATCTCAATTGTCTAATGGTAGCTGTTGTTATAAGAAAATTCTATCAACGTCAAATGATCATCTCAGCTACCAGAAAATTCTAGAAAACAACTCCTCAACATATCCTCAAATGTCTGAATTGTACGTTTTGATTGACCATCAGTCTGAGGATGAAAAGTTATACTAAATTTTAACTTGGTACCCAAAGCAGCTTGAAGACTCGGCCCGAATTTCGACATAAATCTCTGATCTCTATCCGACACTATGGAAACCAACGCACCATATCTGACAATCTCATTAATATAAAATTTTGCATACTTATCCAAGGAGTGCGTGGTTTTCACGACTAAAAAATGAGCAAAGTTGGTAAGTATATCAACAATCACCCAAATAGAATTATACCCCTTTTGAGTAAGAGGCAGTTCCGAAATAAAATCCATCATGATATGTTCTCACTTCCATTCTGAGATAGGTAAAGGCTGTAATAATCCTCCTGGACGTTGGTGCTTGATTTTGACTTGTTGACAAACAAGACACCTGGCAACAAATTCTGTAATTTTTGGTTTCATTCCATTCTCCCAATAGTGTTCTCGCAAATCCTGATACATTTTGGTACTGTTTAGATGCATTGCATATCTGAGTTATGCGCTTCCTCCAAGATATCTTTCTTCAAATCTGCATTATTAGGCACACACAATTTATTCTCAAATATCAAGGCTTCATCATTATCTCTGACCATTTTTCACTTCATCTCTGATCTTTCCTTGTTGGGCATCCGACTTCTGCTCATTTATAATACGGTCAATTATTGTTGGTCTCAAGGTCAAAGTCGCAAGCAACGATGCTGTCTAACCAATTGGAAACTGGACTCGCAGAGATCTCAGCTCGACATATAGGTTAGTATGAACAACTCGAAGGTGTACAACCGAACCCGCCGATTTTTAACTCAATGCATCCGCTACAATATTGACCTTTCCAGGGTGATAATGGATAGTGCAATTATAATCCTTAATCAACTCCATCCAACGCCTTTATCTCAAATTTGTTCCTTCTGAGTAAACAAATATTTTAAACAAATAATGTATTTAGACCATTAAGGCAAACACAATCGCCGCCAACACCAAATCATGCATCGAGTAGTTACGCTCATGGTTCTTTAATTCTCGAGAGGTATATGCAATCACGTGGCTATGTTACATCAGTACACAACCTAACCCCTGGTGTGAAACGTCACTGTATATCACAGAGTCATCACCTTCTATCGGGAGAGAAAGTATTAGCACTAATATCAATCTATTTTCATCTCCTGGAAGCTCTGTTCACATTTGTCAATCCATTTAAATTTAGTTTTCTTGTGGGTCAAACGGGTCAACGAGGTAGCTATAACAGAAAATCCTTATTTGTACCAGCGATAATAACCCACCAATCCCTGGAAGTTTCGAACTTTTGTTACACTCTTCGGCCTTTCCCACTGAACAACGACTTTGAATTTCTTTGGGTCAACTTGAATGCCATCTCCCGAGATAACATGTCCCAAGAATACAGCTCTATCAATCCAAAACTCATATTTACTGAATTTTGCGTATAATTGTTTTTTCTCAAAATATGTAGCACAATCTTAAGAAGCTCAATATGCTCTTCTTTATTTTTGGAGTAAATTAATATATCATCAATGAACACGATGATGAATTGATCTAAATAAGGCTGGAAGGTCCGATTCATCAGATCCATAAATGAAGTAAGGGCATTTGTTAACCCAAATGCCATTACTAGGAATTCATAATGTCCATAACTCATACAGAATGCCGTCTTCAACACGTCACTGTCTCTGGCCTTCAACTGATGATATCCTGATCGAAGATCTATTTTAGAAAATACTCTGGCCTTCTGCAACTAATCAAACAAATCATTAATTTTAAGCAACGGGTATTTCTTATGAATCGTCACCTTATTCAATTGCCTGTAATCGATGCACATCCTCAGAGTACCATCCTTACGAATAATACTGGAGCTCCCTAAGGAGAAACACTAGGTCTGATAAACTCACTATCTAACAGACCTTGCAACTGAATCTTTAGTTCTTTTAGCTCATTAGGTGTCATACGATATGGTGGAATTGATATAGGGAAAGTTTCCAAAAGTAATTCGCTAGTAAATTAATTTTCCTATCCACTGGTAACCCTAGCAATTCTTCTGAAAATACATCGAGATAATCCCCAACCACTAGAATATTTACCACCTGCACCTCATTCTGACCAGTGTCAATCACATGTGCTAGGTATCCCTAGAATCCATCCTTTAATAATTTTCTGGCCTCTAGAATTGAAATCAAGCTGACAGGGGTAATGATTCTATCCCTCGAAAACACGAACTCTGACTTGCCTTGGATTCAAAAAGTAACTTCCTTTTTAAAACAATCGACTATGGTATGATAGCCGGATAGTAAATCCATACTTAATATCATATCAAAATCGTGAATACTCAGGGGTAATAGATCCACCGATAATTCTCTATCACCAATATGAGGTAGACTGCTTTTATACATACTATCTATCAACACTGACTCACCCACAGGGGTAGATATAATAATACCATATGACAGAAAAGTAGAAAATTTTCCTACTTACATCATAAAGGTTGCCGAAATAAATGAATGAGTTAAACCTGGATCGATAAGTATACGTGTATCTCTATCATATAAAGATATTATACCTATAACCATATCTGGGGTAGCCTAGGCATCCTGTTGGGTAGTAGCAAATACATGACCTCGAGTTGGAGGTCTACCGACTGATCTTCTACCTCGCCCCTGAACACTGCTAAGATAAACACTGTCTACACTGCTTATAGAAGGTGTTGGTGTAGCAATAGATTTTAGACAATATGGAGATATGTGGCTTGGCTCATAACAACAAAAACATATCAGACCCGCCATAAGACAGTCTCCAACGAAATAATCCGGCGATCCACATTGATAATATATGGCTGTCCCAACTCGGCTAAACGTCAGGATCCTATACTGCCCTTGTTGGTCAAAACTCTGTCCAGATACATTTTGTCGTCGCTCGGAATATAATTGTTGTAGGCCTTGGCTCCTAACCAACTGATCGGCTATAGGAGCCCGAGGAAGTTGCGGTCGAGGGACAAATCATTCAGAGGTATTACCTGGATATCTGCTAGATGGCTCAAATCTACTCTTCTTCTACTGTTCACGGTTCTCAGCGGCTTCCCGCATATCTTTCTCTATTAATTTTGCCGTGTTCACCAGTTTCGCATAACTTTTGATCTGCCTACTAGTCAACCTTGAACGTATTTGCAAATCTAATCCTTTCTGAAATCTTCTACATATCGCTTTCTTAGTCTTCACCAGATCAGGAGCAAATCGGGGCAGGGTATCAAATTTGATTTTATATTGCAGAATTGACATCATCCACTGTTTCAGTAATATGAATTCCTTCTCTATCTCGAACTGATATGATTCATGGAAATATTTTTCATTAAATACTACAACAAATTGATCTCTGGTGATCTCCTTACTTGGAATAGAAATCAACCTCTTCATTTCTTCCCACTAGTGTTCGGCTTCCTCTTTCAGCTGGAAGGTGGCGAGGGGAACTCGGTTGTCATCAGTAATGCCCATTGCCTCAAATATGTGCCCTATGTTTCTCAACCAATTTTTAGCATCAACAAGACCCATAGTTCCCGTAAAGGTTGGGGGGTCCAATTCCTTGAATCTTTTCAAGAGTACAGCCTGAGGAGTAGCTGTTTTGGATTCAGCCCTCTGGAATTCCATCATATTTGCCTGCTACTCTGTCAGCTGTGCAGCAACCTGTAAAATTTTCTCGACGTCATCCAAGCTTTTTCGCATCCTACCCTTTTTTCTTTGAAGTCCAAAATTTCCACTACTTTCAATTTCATGATTCAAAATAAAGATCTGAAATAAAATTTAATAAATAAAAAGGCCAACAATGGAACAAACAGTGCATGATGCAAATATACTATTTAATTAAATAAAATAACTACTACTCACGTGCGGAACGAACCTATCAACACCTATCTTACGGTTCACTACTAACTAGAAAATTTGGCACGTCTACAGAACCTATAACTTAAAATCTGAGACAAAAAATTGTTGCACCCCACCCCGGGCCCTTAACGCCCATGGCCGGGCGAGACGTCGACTTGATATTACCCGACCAAAAACATCATATATATAAATATGTGTTGATGCAGATTTTTCGTTTTCCCTACCAACTTCAAAACTAAAAAATATACCTGTCCCAAATATCTATAATAAAACTACAAAAAACTGAATCTTTCATGGTTCACACCTGTCCTGCCAGTCCTCTAAAAATGATATTACCTTCTGACTCTATCTAGTGTTAGTATTGGGCTCATCTCTAGTTGAGGTACCTGAAATAAAATATTTTATCGGTGTACTATCTTTATAATATAAAAAAGATTTATGGATCCAATATATTTATCAAACACCACTTTCTATAACAGAATATATCACATACTAAGCAATAATAAAATTTCACAGGTATCATCATGATAAAATAACTTAATTAAAGTCAACTGGTCAAATTACTTTAATATATACATTAAAATACCGCACACATACTTCCCTACTAGTCATAGGATCGTCTCACCTCACGATCGGGAGTTATGACAGTACCGTAATTTGTAAAACTATGCAATCTAAAGTTACCAACAGTGTCAGGGTCAATTAATAACTCAAATGGTAGGAGCCAACACGTGGTATAAATCACCATATCATGATGATAATCATCATCGTCAACAACAACAATAGATATCAACCACCTACACGACTGACCCACTTGTCAGATCACAATACAACGTCTTATAGGACATGCCCTCCTGTTAGGACCAATAACATCCTGTAGGACATGCCCCCCTATCGGGATCACACTATAACATAATCGGATAATAAAAGTCATTTTTCACATTTTAAAATTTTACTTGATCCGCATAACGTTATAAAAGTGTTCATTTTAATAAATATTTTCTTTTCACAATTTAGTACGAAAATATAATTTGAAAATTTACATAGAATACAGTACACTCATCTCGATATTTGCACTAATGAATACACTACCATCGTAATGCTAACGTTGTTGGCGTCTCCTGTGAACCTAATAACGACAAGACCTAAACTAATAATTTAGTTAAATAAATCTAATATACAATGCGTGACCCTAAAATGCAATATTTCCTATTCCCATTTTGTTTTGATTATACGGAATTATGAAATGCCCAATTTCTTAAGTCGATATTAACTGTATAAAAATTATTATAACAACGATTAAAAAAAAAATTCTTGTTAATAATTTAGTCTATAGAAAAATATTAATCATCTGTTAATAATATTATTAGTTAACAAAATACTAAAAATTGTCATTTTGATAAAATTTATAATTTTTTATTTTAAATTGTAATACTCACAAATTAAATATATCAATGTAAAAATATACCAATTATATTTTTCGAACCCACGTATATATATTTTTTACATATAAATATACATATATACATGCCCGTATATATAGCCTCATAAATTAAACATGATACAAATATTTTATTTTAACAATATATATATATATATATATATATATATATATATATATATATATATATATATATATGTGTGTGTGTGTGTGTGTGTGTGTGTGTGTGTGTGTGTACACGCACATATAGGGATGGGAATACCTGCAATCGAGAGGTAGTTTCAGGTTTTTTTTTTTTTAACAGTAGATGTGTATATATGTACATAAACATACACACATGCATGCACACACACACACACACACAAAATTTGTGTATGTGAGAGAGAGAGAGAGAGAGGGATAGTTGAGCACCATTCACTTGTTTCAATTTTTTTTTTTTTTTTTTTTTGCTTTGACACGTGTCAAGTTGACACACACACACACACAAATATATATTTTAATTTATTTATTTACACTAATTATCCCTCTTGAAATAAAGAAAATATTAATTATATTCCAAAAATTTTTAAATTATATTTTAAATGACTTAATAATCTCTAAAATTTTAAAAGTCAAAATTAAAATTAATATATTAACCCCTAAGGTTTTTAAAATCAAACTTTTAAATATCACAATAACCCCTAAAAAATTTTAAAGTAAATTTTAAATAGCACAATGAACCCCATTATTTTTGTAAATATTCTAAAATGTAACTAGAAATTTGCATGCGCAAAAATTAGGCTTTACACACACGTTTTGTAATTTAATAAAATTTGAAGTTCCAATTTGCTCTTGAAATTATTTTTGTTTTGCAATTTAATAAATTGCAGTGTTTATGGCGGGATAAAATGTAGTGTTTACACTAGGTCCACTCTAATGTGATAAGCTGCTATGCGCTATTGCAAAATCTAAAACTCTATTTCATACTGTGTTATTTTCCCCTAATCCATGACCATCATATTTTCTGTCATATGTCCCACAATCCTTCTCTACATGCTCATTCAAATCTTCTCCAATAAATATTTTCTCTTAGATATTTTATTGAATATCTAAAGAATTGAATTTGATTTAAGGGGAAGATATAAAAGGGGAAACCATAGTTGTGCTTAAAACGAGTTAATTAATGTTTAGAATTTGTTCGCCAAAGCATTGCACTGTTATAGGGGGAGAACAATGTTGATTATGCTTTTATGATATGTTTTTAAATTATTTTTCACGATTGAGTTTTAATGAGTTAAAAAAAAACCGCCCTCAAATTTAGAAGGAGTATGGTTACATTCTTATTTTGACGAAAACATCAAAGTTAATTATCATCATAAAATATGAGGAGATTGTGGATCCCAAAATTTTGATGGACAATTAAATATTGATGTTTTTTGTGGAACTAATGAGTTTATTGAGTATTTTAGTGTAAAAGTTCCATTATTGATGTTATCATGAAAAAAATGCTAAGGATGCAAAGATGCAAAGAGACAGATATTAAGAGATTGAAGATCCTGAAGAATCTAGGTGAAAACAATTAAGACTAATTTTTACTCTTAATGTATCCCGTATAGGATCACACACGACACAAAAGTGAATTTATATTTATGTGTGTTTTTATTAGGATCCTAATTAGTTCACATATTTGCTCCAATGTGAAATTGAAGAAGAAATATTGACCTAAGAAATATTAGTGTTTAAAATTGATTAATAGTGTCAATTTAATTAACCAAGAAAAGAAATCAGTTAAAAGGTAAAAAAAGGTCAAAGATTGGAGTTGAAATTAACTAAGATAAAGTTGTTCCAGCATTGATCGATTAACCGACCAAGTAGGATCGGTTAACCGATAGGCGTAGGCTAGAAAATAGAGTAGTCTCTGAATCAATCGGCCAACCGATGACCGAGAAGTAAACTATCTGAATCGATCGGTCAACCGACCAGGGCCAAAAAATGGTCTAGGGAACATTCTGAATCAATCGGTCAATTAACCCTTGGGGATCGGTCAACCGACCATGTTTGAGAAATGACTTGGGCTACAACCTAAATCGATCGGTCGACCAATGGGTCATTGGTCGGTGGTGGTGCATAATTAACGCACACCATTTTTATCACAAGTGTACGCGTTAAGTTTTAGTATAGATGGGAAGAGTAGGGGTATCATGTCCACAAGGATTGGTTGAGATTATTATCGAGTACCGCGATTATCATAACCTAATTTTATCTAAGTGGTAAGAATGTGTTTATAATTAATTAATACTAATACTAAGTTAATTAATCTAATTATACTAATATTATATTGAGATGTTTAGGGAAAAGATTGCCTAGGGATTAACTTTGTTTACAAAAACGTGTTTGGTCTTGTTTAGTTTATAATAACGACATTCGATCTATCCGACAATCTCAGTATCGTAAACTCACTCACCACCTCTCCCGATTATAAGACGAGTAAATATGCGACTTCACGTCAACGAAGAAGTCTCCCTCAACAACTTAACGACACTACGTCACATGAGTCTCGCCCCAACGTCATTGATTGCATACTTTCCAACTCCCTCCCGGGTTTTTGGATCGTTGCGTTGTGTTTACCCTAGTCCGAATTCGGGGTTACCTCTCCCGAGTGTCAAACCCCAATTTCTCACTATATCTAAACAAACATATAATCATGACAAACCAATAAACACAATCAAAATAGCGAAGAACAACCATTAACGAAACACAAACTCAAACAAATAACATTATCATAAATATTATTAATCCATAGACAAAATCCGTTTAGCTCATGGATATAACCGTTTATAAAATGAAAAATGAGCTAAACATGCTCAACAACCTACTGAAGTTATAAAAATAAAAAAGAAACAAAATAAACTTAGCCGTAGTCCGAAGATTTGCCGCTAAAAATGCTTCGGGATCGTTTCTCCTTCTTTGTAACGTGTTCTTCTCACTCGAAATTGGTTAAACACTCCCCAAAACACTCTCAAAATATCCTAAGCCCTAAGGGGTCTCTAGTGGCTGGTAGAGAGGAAAGGAGAAGAAATAGGGAGCACAAAATATCTCAATAAATATCTAATTCTAGTACAGAGTGACCGCCGCGGTGGTGGGTATATCGGTTTGATCTTCGCCGTAGCGGTAGAGGCAGCGGTGGGTGTAGAGGCCTTTCTATTGTTTCACCTCCATGGCGATGGATCTCACCACTGCGGCAGTGGATTTAAAGAAAGTTAGGCTCTTTCTCTGTATTTTGACCACGGTGGTCTGGATGCCGTGGCGGTGGGCTGCATTTTAGAATATTTCCCTTATACTTGTTTTCCCACCGTTCTTGATCCGATTTGATCGTTTATGATACATTTTCATCCCGTTTCATCCCACACACCTGATTTATACAAAAAGAATATAAACGTATTAAAACGTACTAAAATACTATAATAACACTCGAAAACTAACAAGTTCGGTTTGGAAATAGATAGTTGAATTACACCTATCAAATACCCCCAAACTTGAAATTTTGGTAGTCCTCGAGCAAAACACTCACACAATACGAGAAAATATAACAACTAATTGCGAAATTAAAAAAACTAAAAAACTAAAAACGAAAAATACTAAAAACAAAAATGTGCAAGTTTTGATTATCATCTACCGGCCAAACGATTTTTTCCTCATCGGCCCCCAATCTTATCAAGTTTAAGCATAAACCACACCATGTGATATTCTAGAATTTCAACGTTCAATGATAGTAAACGTCATTCTAGATTCTATTCAAAGTGTGTGTGTTAAAACTCAAATATACAACTATCCGTTGATTAGATGGGATTATCCATCAATAAAATTCATGACTAAAACCATTTAGGCATAGGGAATCCATAAGACTAACTTGGGTTCTATTCTCCACTAATGTAGGCTCGGAGGTCCAAAAAGATCATTAGGACTTGGTTCGGTTTTAGGAAAATTTGGCCAAGGGTATATCGAAAATAGAAAACGGGTTAACGTTGTTAACTTAACGTTACCCAAGGTACATCGCTTGGCACACTCACACTCAAAACCCCACAGTTAAATTGGAAACAACCATGAACATACATTAAGAACATCGTACTCACTTATCAAATTAAACTGGAATAAAACTATATTTACATAGTTTTTTTTTTTTTTTTTTTTTTTTTAACCAAACACACCCCCAAACTAATTTGATTTGTATTTTTTTAAGAGGTGTGTGAAATATAAACGAAAAACAACAAGTGAGTAATCGAATACCAAACCAATTAATAGATCGCCCAAAACCCAACCGCTTACATCAAGTAGCATGACGAATGATAACTTGATTCACTCACATTGTGCCTTTAGTTTAGCGATATAGGTTTGGAAAAAAATTCAATCGGCAATGGTATTAGTTAAGTGTTTAGAATTGAAATGGCTATTAGGCTTCGACAGGGTAACGAGAGATAATGATATATCAAGGTAAGCTTAAAGGTCTCAAGCTAAAAAATGACTACCTAAATCATATCTCATGAACTACCTCGCTTAGGATTTCACCTCGAATTTCCCCCAAATCAAGTTCTAGAATCCCTATTGTCATGAATTTGGGTGACGGATAATCGTTTTCAGATCAATTAGATAGTGTTATATTGAGTTTACGTGCTCGTGCATTTAGGATCTACAATAACTTTTACTAAAACGATACGTTAAGCACACAGAACACACATGAATGAGCTTTATGCTTGACCTCAATAAACAATCAGGATAGACTCATCATTGGGTAATGGCCTAGATGAAGTCAAAACTCAGCACATAACAATAACTACCCTAAATAAACAAGCACATGATAAAAACAATACAACATAAACTAAAAATACTAAAATATATACTAAAACATACTACACATCACCACCAACTTAACATAGGCACTGCCCAAAATAACCCATCAGCGATCCCAATGATAGCATATAGCATGATAATAAAGACAGGGGTGTAAAACATGTACCTGGGAGGCGAGAAAATCTCGCCTCCGAATCAAGTCGGCTGTGACAGATTTAACTTATTTTTTCCTTGGGTTGTCTCCCAAGAAGCGCTTGGTTTATGGTCGTCAGCCTGACACGCCGAAGTGCTCATCAAAGAGCAACTTCCGCCTGTAGTACGTGTCAAATAACACCACGTACAGGTCTTGGTTTAAAACGCCCTCAAGACTGGCAAGATATTGCTCTGAATGGATCGATCTTTCAACATCACACCTCACCAGCTCATGCACTTGGTGGGCATGAAAGGACATTGCTAACAGCGGCGAAAAATAAGTGAGCCATATCGGATCCCTATAGATGTGATCGTCCCAGATCGACTGTGGCATCACAAGCTGGAATTCAAACAGTGAAAATTCACAACGATTAATATATGAATTTTCATCACCGCTCCACACTTGGGTTTTCTCTTTTTCAGCTTCATCAATGAATTCTCCCAAGATCCTCCCGTTCATTTTTTGTTCTTCACGGTGGCTATCACATGATATGACTTGTGTACCTTCTAGGGCCACCGCGTCTGACTCGGCCTCAATCCAACAGATGAGCTGACCGATTTGGGTCTGCAAAGACGTTACAGTCGCATCGATGTTGGCGCAGACCGTCTCGATATAATCAAGACGATCCTCATGATCGTTGATCCGGTCATGTGTCTCCCTCAAGAATCTTTGAGTTTCCCCTATAACTATAGAACATGTTTTCTGAGGCAGGGGAAGACTCCTCATCTTGATCCGGAATGTCAATCCATGGCGATGTGGTATTGAAACTATACCCCAAGATTTGGTAACTTGGTGAATAATTCCAACTCTGATAATCATAGGCCACCATTTTCTCTAACAACCAAATGGCTTCATCTGCGGTTAGGTCGTAGAAAGAAATGCTAGCATTTTCTCCTTCTACCCAATTTCTGGTTGCGGCTTGTAACCCATCGAGGAAATTTAGAAGTTGACATTCCCTTGGGAAATCTTGGTTTGAAAATCGAAGTAGCAATTCTTTGTATAGATCCCAAGCACTATAAAACAACTCGGAATCCCATTGAAAGAAATGCATCAATACTTGTTGATATAACATCTTCAAGTACCCTACAAGAGAAATAAAAACAAAATTACAAAACAAAAATTATAAATAAAAGAAATGCCTAAAGTAAAATTGGATCATTTACTCACAATATCTATAATAATCTAAAAACAAATCCTCGGCAACGGCGTCAAAAACTTGGTGGCACGTAATTAACACACGCCACTTTCACCGCAAGTGTACGGGTCAAGTTTTAGTGTAGATGGAGAGAGTAAGGGTATCGTGTCCATAGGGATTGGTTGAGATTATTATCGAGTACCGCAATTATCATAACCTAATTTTATCTAGGCGGTAAAAATATGTTTATAATTAATTAATACTAATATTAAGTTAATTAATCTAATTATACTAATATTATATTGAGATGCTTAGGGAAAAGATTGCTTAGGGATTAACTTTGTTTACGAAAACATGTTTGGTCTCGTTTAGTTTACAATAATGGCATTTGACTTATCCGACAATCTCTGTATCATAAACTCACTTGCCACCTCTCCCGATTATAAGACGAGTGGATATGTGACTTCGTGTCAACGAAAAAGTCCCCCTTAACGTCTTAACGATACTACGTCACATAAGTCTCGCCCCAATGTCATTGATTGCATACTTTCCAACTCTCTTCCGGGTTATTGGATCATCGCGTTGTGTTTACCCTAGTCCGAATTCGGGGTTACCATTCCCGAGTGTCAAACCCCAATTTCTCACTATATCTAAACAAGCATATAATCATGACAAACCGATAAACACAATCAAAACAATGAAGAACAACCATTAACGAAACACAAACTCAAACAAACAACATTTTCATAAATATTATTAATCCCTAGACAAAATCCATTTAGCTCATGGTCATAACCGTTTATACAATGAAAAATGAGCTAAATGTGCTCAACAACCTACCGAAGTTAATAAAATAAAGAAGAAACGAAAGAAACTTAGTCGTAGTTCGAAGATTTGTCTCTAAAAACGCTTTGGGATCGCTTCTCATTTTTTGCAACGTGTTCTTCTCCTTCGAAATTGGTTTAACACTCCCCAAAATACTCTCAAAATATCCTAATCCCTAAGGGGTCTCTAATGGCCGGAGGAGAGAAGAGGAGAAGAAATAGGGAGCAAAAAATATCTAAATAAATATCTAATTCTGGTGCAGAGTGACCGCCGTGGCGGTGGGTATGTCGGTTTGATCTTTGCCGCAACAGTAGAGGCAACAATGGGCGTAAAAGCCTTTCTGTTGTTTCACCGCCGCGGCGGTGGATCTCATCGCTGCAGCAGTAGATTTACAGAAAGTTAGGCTCTTTCTCTGCATTTTGACCACCGCGGTGGTGGTCTGGACGCCACGGCGGTGAGCTGCATTTTAGAATATTGCTCTTATGCTTATTTTTCCACCGTTCTTGATCCAATTTGATCGTTTATGATTCGTTTTCATCCTATTTTACCTCACACACCTAATTTATACAAAAAGAATATAAACGTATTAAAACGTACTAAAATACTATAATAACATTCGAAAACTAACAAGTTCAGTTTGAAAATAGATAGGTGAATTACACCTATCAGTCGGTCAACCGACCTAGCAGTTTCATGATTGGAGGATTTTGAGGATGTTGATCCCAAAATTTTGATGGACAATTAAATATTGATATTTTTTGTGGAACTAATGAGTTTATTGAGTATTTCATTGTAAAAGTTCCATTATTGATTTATTTATGAAGAAATTGCTAAGGATACAAAAAAACGGATATTAAGATATTGAAGATCCTGAAGAATTTAGATGAAAACAACTCAGAATAATTTTTACTCTTAATGTATCTTATTTAGGATCACACACAACACAAAAATAAATTTATATTTATGTGTGTTTTTATTAGGATCCTAATTAGTTCACATATTTGTTCCAATGTGAAATTGAAGAAGAAATATTGACCTAAAGAAAATTAGTGTTTAAAATTTATTAATAATGTCAATTTAATTAACCAAGAAAAGAAATCGTTTAAAAGGTAAAAAAACATCGAAGATTGGTGTTGAAATGAACTAAGATAAAGTTGTTCCAGCATTGATCGATCAACCAACTAAGTAGGATCGGTCAACCGATAGGCGTAGGCTGGAAAATGAAGTAGTCTCTGAATCGATCGGTCATTCGATGATCGAGAAGTGAACTCCCTGAATCGATTGGTCAACCGACCATCGATGATCGGTCAACCGACCAGGGCTAAAAAATGGCCTGAGAAGCATCCTGAATCAATCGGTCAACTGACCCTTGGGGGATCGGTCAACCGACCATGTTTCAGAAATGACTTGGGCTACAACCTGAATTGATCGATCGACCGAATGGTCATTGGTCGGTCAACCGACCTAGCAGTTTCATGATTGGAGGATTTTGAGGATTTGATCTAAAAGTAGCCGTTAACAAGCTATTTTTGGTTGATTTGTTTGGAGATATCTTAGGGATTTGAACTTATAATAGATATATCATCTTTATTTGATTATCCCTATAGATATGGTACACTTATCTTAAGTGTTTCTCAAATTGGTATATTAAATACTTCCTATCTTATTTTATTTGAGATTGAGAAATATTTGGAGGACTAAATTGAATATTTTAAAAGCTAAAATTAAGTGAATTGAATCAGGATTAAGTCATATTAATATATGGGGTCCATATGAGCATTTAAATGTCATATCGTGTGGGAACTAGCCGTTAAAGATTTTGTTTTAAATCTATTTAAATAGACCTGCGTTTTTCACTTTTGGATATATCAATCTATTAAGAAAAAATCAGTTCCTGAGCTTTCTGAGAGTTATTATTCTGAAAATATACTGAGTGTTTATTGTGAGATTATTCTTGAGAAAAGTTCTTGAGAAAAGTGCTAAGAATTTTGCGATCATCGATCTAAGCTTTAATTGCGATTCAGTTTTCATTCTTTTGGTGGTATCCTGGTGAGATATTTCCAAGTTACTGTTTTATATTTTGAGTTATTAGTATTATTATTATTAGCTTGGATTTAAGATTTGTATAAATTCATTTTCAAACTTTAAAGTGCATAAAATTATTTTTAAAACGATTTCTCTGTTAATTTGATTATGTATTTATTTATGTGCCACCCATATATTTTATAATCAGATTTTTAATTTCTCACGTAAAATTCTATCACTAGTAAATTCAGGAAATTAATTGAGTTGAAATTAATTTGAGGTTGTAGAAGCTCCAAGTGGGAAAAGACTTATCAATTTAATGTAATTGGTGAGTTGCATGCGGATTAGATATTATTGAGAATATTTAATCAGAGGTAGCTTGGTTTTAATCTCTTCCGATAAAGAGATTGAGGTTTGATCTTTACCTAGGGTATAAAAAGGTTAGGTTACTTTTTTCCATAAAAAGAGATATGTGTCAATTCTTCTTGAATAGAATTAGTTTGTGTGACTTTGTAATGGTTCAATCCTTACCGATGAAAATAATACTTGGAGTGATTTTTTGTGAGGTTTGATTCTTAACCTAAGTATAAAAGAATTAAGTTAATCTTTAGCCTGTTAAAAAGATAGAAGTTCTTCCTTAGCATGTAAAAAGAGAATTGTAAAGGTTGATTATGAGCCTGTGAAAAGAATCATTGGGTAAAGGTTTGGTTCCTATCTGGTTAAAGAAATCTTAGTGATTTAGTGAGTGCGAATCTCCGTGGGGTTCAGAGAACTGGATTAGTCAAGAGTAGCTTGGTGAACCAGGATATGTTATGGTGTACTGTATTGTTATTTTTTTATTTCCTGTTGTTTGGGTGTGCACTTAAATTTGAACATTTACCCACTACATTATAAAAATAATAATCAATTTAGGATAAATTAATTAATTGATTATTTTAAGTGTTGAAAATATAAGAATTTGCTTAAAATTTTTATAACTACCCAATTCACCCCCATCTTGGGTAGCTCACTAGGTCAACACCATTCTTTCGGTTCATTTTACCTTATTCTTCAAAACGTTTGAGTGAAGGCTCATGTGTGGTCAAGTTACCAATGAGTTCATCAATGGTGTACTTGTTTAGATCTTTGAATTCTGAAATGGCCATTACCTTTGGTTCCCATACCTTGGGAAGAGCTTTAAGGATTTTTCGTACTCAGTCGGACATTAAGTACCTTTTGGTATGATAAATGATGTCCCCTCCTCATCTTGTTGATCCATGCGGATTTGATTGTAACCTGAGTAAGCATCTATCATGGACAGGTATTGGTGCCCGGCAGCAGCATCAACCATCTGGTTAATCCTCGGCATCGGGTAACAATCTTTAGGACATGCTTGATTCAGGTCAGTAAAATCCACACACATCCTCCATTTTTCATTCTTATTTTTGACAAAAACTGGATTAGCCAACCAACTGGGGTATGTTACTTCCCTTATGTAACCAATAGCAAGCAATTTCTTTACTTCAGCTTCAATTACTTGTTCTTTCTCAGGCTTGAACATTCTCTTTTTTTGCCGAACTGGAGGATATGATTTGTAGATGTCCAAGCGATGAACTGCAACATCAGGACTTATTCCTTTCATATCAGTCGATGACCAAGCAAAAATGTCCAAGTTCATTCGAAGCAGTTCTCTGATCTCAACTTCCTCAGTCTGGCTTAATGATTTGCCAATCATAAGCTTCTGAGTTCTGTCATTAAAAGTTATCTGCTTCACTTGCTCAGCAGGCTTAATCACACTGGCGTGTTCTCTGAAATCATCAATCTCTCCTACCGAGTCTACAGGCTGACCTACTTCATGACCTTTCTTTGATTGCTATAAAGGAGAACTTCTGCCCTTCATAGCTATGGCAAAACATTGCCTTGGAGAAGCTTGATCTCCTCTTATAACTGTCACTGAATCTCCTCTGGCATACTTCACACATTGGTGATATGTTGACGCAACAGCTCTCAATGCATGCACCCATGGATGGCCCAGAATGGCATTGTATGGTGATACTGAGTCTATCACCATGAACTTCATGGCCTTCGTGTACCCTTGCTCCTCCTTATTGGAGGTGATTGACAAAATAATTTTGCCACAAGGGGAAGTAAGCTCATCATTAAATCCCACCATAACAGTCTGCGTTGAGCTCACGTTTGAGCTTGGCATGCCCATCTATTTCAGAGTACTAACAAAAATAATGTTTGCAAAGCTACCATTATCAATCAAGATACGTTGTACCTGGAATCTTGAGACCCACAAAGATATGACTAAGGCATTTTCATGAGGATTAACAATCCCTCTACAATCATCCTTAAAAAAGGTGACAATAGGACCTGACTTTGTTACCGCCAATGACTCCCCATAAGAACGCTCTAACGTCGCTTCACGCACCTTTCTCTTTCGTGCACGATTGGATTTCCCAATACTCGGTCCAACTGAATTTATCATAAAAATTACCTTTCGATTTTTTTTAGGATGCTCTTCCTTCCGCTCTCTTTTTAGACGTTCTTCACATCGGTTATCATTTCTGGGTCTCTTCTTGTCCCTAGAATGATCTTGCATATAATCCCACAACTGTCCCATGTCCGTAAGTCGTCTGATCTCCTTCTGATGCTCCCAGCAGTCATCTGTATTGTGACCATGATCCTTATGAAAATCGCAATACTTAGAGCGATTCTTCCTATTTGACTTTGTGGTCTGTCTGGAGGGCCATCAAATTATATCAGACGTATGAATCTCCTGCAAGATCCGTGAGATCGGCATGCCCAATCCAGGAAGGCCTGGCTCCTGGCGAACTTCAGGCCTGGAATTTGAATTTCTTGTTTGGTCTTTACGCCTATCAGATGTGCCAGATTTTTCCTTGCCAATATCTTTCTCGTTTTGCCTGGGATGATCCCAAAATAATCCCCTGCCTTCTCTAGCCAGTTTCACATATTTTATCTTCAGGTAAGGCTTGGATTTCTCCATCAACTCCATCATACTCCGAGGGCACTTTTTGGTTAAGGAATCTTGAAATTGGCCAGGACGCAACCCTGACGTAAAAGCATTGATAACAAGGTTTGTATCACAACCTTCAATGTAGGTCAGTTCTTCATTAAACCGGCTTATATATTGGCGCAAAGTTTCTTCTTTTTCCTGACGCAAAGCAAGTAAGAAATCTGGTTTTTTCATTAACCTCTGACAGGTTATATAGAGGTTGATGAACGTCTTTCCAAACTCATTAAACGACGTTATAGAGTTCGCAGGAAGAGTATGCCGTCATTCAAGAGCCGATCCCTTCAAAGTGGTCGCAAAAGCTCTGCAAATGATGGAATCGCTAGAATTATACAAATTCATGACATGTTTGAACTGGAGGATATGGTCAACTAGATCAGTTCTTCCATCGTACTTTTAAAACTTTATTGGATCGAACTTTTCAGAAAGTGGGATAGCCAGTATTTCTGGGGAGAAGGGCATCTCAGTACCTTTCAATAATGTATCCAGCTCATCCAGAGGTTGAACTCTCTCCACTTGACTCTTGATCTGTCAATGTGAATCAACAGTCTCAGTTTAAATACTGGTCCCTCGTTCTGGTTGATGGCTGGCCTCTCCATGGGGAGGTTGTTCCTCATAAGATTGAGGATCAGCATGTCATTGGAGATTCTACCTCATCCTTGGCTCCGTGAGAACTCGTATTGAACTGCGATCTGTTGTCAGTAATTATGCCAGTCATGTGCTTGATAGTTTCTACCATTTCAGCCATTTTCACGTTAAGAGCGTCTATCTTTACATCCATATTTACTGTAACGGATGGCAGATCAGACGGAATCTATTCATGCTGCTCTAAACGAACATCCCCGTGCTGCTCCTCTGGTACATCTAGATCTGATGGTGGTGGTAAGTCATTATTCTGACTTGTCACCGGTGCCCTAGCTCGCAAGTGTCTCATATCTGCAACGTAAGGTTTTACGTTCTTTTCCCACAGACAACGCCAAATGATATTGTCAAAAATTCTCTGTCACGTGTTAAGCTCTGTACGTGCCAGAAAATCTTTCGTCTTCCTTCTTTACCTGCAAAACCATGAATTCTAATAGGGGACACCGGTGTGGCATCAGCCAAAGAACCTCCGACGTGAGAATACGTTAATCTAGATATAGTGAGAATTGCACACTTCATTCAGAGTTAGTCTTACCAGTTACCTTCTACCCTTTTTATAGAGTGATGAGCCTGTTATTGTATGAATGGAGAGATCATTCAGTTGCGCATATCTTCCTGCCGTTACATATAATAGCCACTATCCATGTATTTATGGGAGAATCTCTGTAACGGTCCCCATTACTCACAGATCGTTACAGTCAATTTAGACTCATTCTAATGTACACAAGTAAGACCAGAACTCTGAGATAACTGGTTTTCTTTTTGGCTTTTGACACATTGGGCTTATACATACCCAAATATGGGCCTTATCAAGCGGCTGCCCATGTGCTCATCAAGATCACCAAATCAGTGTTTGAACATGGGCTTATGCTCTCCCAGACCACTTAAAAGGCGGGTTTACCTGACTCCAATTTAGAACCCATATAACAAATCCAACTCGTTTAGGATTTTATATCTAGGTCAGTTAGAGGCGGGAGTTTTACACACATCATGTATGATATTAGGATCACGAATTTATACATAAAATACATGATATATAATGATATTTATACATGAATACTACTTGATCATTTATAAATATTCCAAACAAGTTTCAACATTTAATCACTTCTTGCATGAAAAACATAATTTTCTGAGTAGTTCAACCAATTTGTCAATTAAACATGGATATAATGTTGAATATATTAATTAATCATGTATATATCATGTAAACACATTAAACTAGCATATAATAACATGAATTGAACATTAAGAACAATATTTGATATGTAAAAGTAATTTTTGGTTCATGATAAAAAGCTGAAAAATGAGTTCTTAAGAGTTTCAAAATGTTTTTATCAATTATCTTCAATTCAGTGTTGTTTTGATCAAATTGAACTATGATTAAAATGTTAAATATTCAATATAATGTATGGGAACCATCATACAACACTCATAACAAGCAAATCTTGTCAAAACGTCAAGCCAAAAACAAAGCGAAAACATAGCAGGAGAGAGAAAGACTACTGACTTTTTAACAAATAGCTACTGTTTGATAGTAAGAACTTATCCAAATTATTCTTAAAAAATACATAATTAAAGGTTATTGAGTTAGGGCTCCATAGGAAAAATAATCACCTCATTTGGACTCCAAATGAGTGAGATATGATCAAATGAGAATGCAAAAGTCTAGATAGGATTTTCTAGCAAAAACTAGCTATTGACTTCTGCCAAAATATTGAAATTTGAATAGCTAAAACAACTTGGATCAACATAAAATTTACATGGTTTTAAATATATTTAAATTATCTTTCCAAACATATAAGATTCATCACATTTGGACAAGTAATAAGAGAGATATGTTTAATTTACTACCAAAGGGTAATTATGAGTTTTTAAATAGCAACAGTCGATTGTTACAGTGTTTTTAACACAATTCTATGTTTTTTTACTCGTTCTTGGTTTTGGTCAATGTCTTTGATCATTTTTCAACCAAAAACCTTTAAAATAGTGTTTCAAGTATATTTGAATATTTTTCATGATCAAAATATGTAATGTACTTTATGATCACATAGAAACCGAGTTTAAGCAATTTGAGAATTTTTGTGATCAAAATGTAAAATTTCTAATTTTGCATGTAATGAGAAAACACATAATTAAATTGTGATATTTAGGCATATTGGACTAGTCAAGATTAATATATTACAATTTCATACACTCTCAGTGTGTGTGTGCGTCCTATAAAATTCCGAGTTCAATATCTTGAATAATGTTGTCGAAATAAAAAATTGTATTATTTAAATCACACCTTATGACTTAAATGCATCTCTATGATGTATTTCCATAATGTATGGATGATCTATACTTAAAAATAATGTTAGTACATTCAAAACGTCGAATGAGGCGTTATCATAAAAATCGCATTATCCGGAGATCCTATAATTGAAACCGTTTAGACTAACAGTACTGTTTAATACTTGGCAATTAATTAAATGCAACAATTGGACTACATTACCTTTGCTGAAATTACAGAAGTTATATATAGAAAAAGTTGATTAATGTAAGCTATTTTTGAATAAGTTTTTTGGTTTCCATAATAGCATTTTTTTTAATCTCAATATTCCTCCCTCGTTTCTATTTCTCTGGATACAGAAAACGATTGTGGGAATATTCGAATTGGACAGAGGTTTCAGGTTAGTCATTTAATTACTTCTATCTATGTCATTACTCTTTTACGTATTCAATGACATCGATACTTTCCTAGTTTTATGTCGAGTATGGTAATTTTCTCTGACATTCGATTGAATAATTTTCTTATATTGTTCGTTTATAAATGCTACACTAACGACTAACAATAAATGGTTGTTGGTTGTAGTTTGAATGAGAGGTTATTGACATAATGGTTTATGCCTAATTTAGAAATAGTGGAGACATTTAATTTTATAAGCACTAGTTTATACAGTAAGTATGATTCACTGATCGTTTTGGTAGAATTGATTTTGCACAATATATGCGTAGAGCAATAGATGAAGTGTGATTATTTCACACTCATACTGATGTGAATTTAACTTTGTAGTGTAATATGAATATTCACATTATATACTTGAACATTCACAATTCAATAGTATCGATATTTTTCCAGTTTTATGTCGAGTAAGGCAATATTTTGTGAACATTCACATCATTAACCAACAAGGATAATCTGGCATTATCCTAGGGGATGAGATTAAATCAAATTGTGCAATGTCAAACTATTTTTTTGTAACGAAAAATGAATAATTGTACACCCATAATGCAATCACATAACTGGTCACTACTTTCGACTCCGAATAAGACTTCTTGACGTTTGTTTCTAAATACGTGTGAATATCCTCGAGCCCATTGTAGTTAGAGATTCCCTTGATATCTTCAATGTAACGCGCGAACCATTTTGGTACTTATTGGTCTGTTGTTGAGAAGAAACATGTCCTCAACAAGTGTAAGCATATTAGTTGCACAACATCTTCAATCCCTTAAGCATTTGTTTTGCTCACATTTTTTCTCGATTAATGACTTCAAGAAGGCCACACTGAACTCGCTTGATTGATAGGTGAGTCTACTAAGGAAGGGATAATTCGAACTTGTGTAACAACTTTGCACGACTTGCTTTTCTCCAGCGTTGAGCTCAAATACTAACTATATGTCTAAGGGCTTGAGATTGACTACTTTACCCCCAAGATTAAATATCATATGAGAGGGATTATAAATTAGTATGATCCTCTCTATTAAAGCGTCTTTCTTCTAGATGTTCTCGAGTATAAAGTATTTTGATTAGAAGGCCTCGAGCATCCTGGCAAATAGTGTTGTTTCAAGTAGAGAATTATGTTGATCTCTCAAATTATAATCCTTTACCAATTTGAATGTATTTCTTTCTAGGTTAAAACGATGTAGGAAGGTCCTAGACTGACTTTGACTGTGACTTTCTCTTTTGCCTTTGTGTTATGAGATTCTACAATAATTCAAAATATATAATAATCTTTTGCTTTCATAGCTAAGTAATGCACTACAAGTATTTATGCGTGAACATTCATATAGGCATAACAACCATACACACAATATAGAAGGAATATTATGTGAACATTTATACTGGAAGAATGTATTTTATAAGGAAAACGGTATTGTATGCAAAACCAAACAAGCGACATTTGATTTAGTGAAATGGAAAGTTCATGTTTTGGAGCAACATCCAAAATTTTGATAAGACCCATTATAACATCTCTGGATGTTAATAAGTACATGAATGTTCACATATTCAAACTAAAAAATAAAAATTAATTCATAGTGAATGTTCACATTAGATATCGATATTAAGAACAAAACGATAATCAATTTGAGAAATAAACTAGCCACCAACGATTTATTGTATCGTGAATGTTCAAGAAGTCAATGAGACCAAAATAATACTCATTCTAAAGAAATACAGTGTGAATGTAACGTAATTAAATTTTAATTAATAACACTAAATGGTAAATCAAGAACTACAAAAAACAGCACAAAACATATTCTTCGTGAACGAGTTCAGCAGGAATAGATATAAACAACTAATAGTTTTATACTAACCATAAAGCTTAAGAATAGAGTGGGGGAAAAGATTAAACACATTCAATTGCAAGCAAACAAAAGCTAAATTATAGGGACATATTGAAAAAATTAAGAATACAATGATAGCATCATTAAACATCACCATTTGGACTGTCATGTTATCTTCAGCTCGAATTTGTACGTTGATTATCCTTTAATTTCGTCGTCGAGTGGCATGAGGGATTTCGTGATTACCTTAGCAGTGGTGATTAGGGTTTAGGATTTGATAAATAGTAAAGAAGGAAAATTTTGTTCAATATGGAAGTGAGTAATGCGTTTAGTATTGGGACACTGTATTTACTTATATTTTTGGAAAACAACCACACATTGTCGTACAAATTTATAATGTGAACATTCACAACTTAATTTTTTTCTTCAAAAAATACCTAACAGGTATATCAAATGTAGATTATATTTAAAAAAAAAAAAAATCATTGCTTTTGGAATTGGAAATGTTCACAATGTTGAGTTTTTCAGAGATGGATTGTTCCTCAATTTTTCCCATTTGCCATAAATGTTCGGCGGTTATAGTTTTTTTGAGGATGACAGGATTCGTAAATTAATAATCATTAGGGGTTAGCTGTTTAATGTAGAAAGATGATTATTTACTAAAGTAGCATTGAGGACTATAACTTAATTATAGTAGTTAGGGAATTTTTCTATAATTTACACTACTTTGGAAGATTAGATAATAAAATTTCAATTATTAAATCTATATTTCTCTCTATTAAATGTTCACAATGTTGAGTTTTCAGAGATGGGTTGTTCCTCGATTTCTACCAAATTCTACAATTTTTTGACGGTTATAGCTTTTTTGAGGATGACATGATTTATAAATTAATGGATTTATAAATTAATGATCGTAGGTGTTTAATTATTTAATGTAGAAAGAGGACTATTTACTAAAGCACCATTGATGATTATCAACTTAATTATAGGGAGTTGGAGGATTTTTCTATAATTTAGCTATATTAAATTGATATTTCTCTCTTGTTTTTTTTAAATGTGTAAGTTTAATAGGGGAGGCAAACTAATAGTTATGAAAATAACATCTATTGGAAAACTTTCTCCAAAAATGGGAAGATTTGGAGAAAAGATCAATCAATTACTTAAAAAAATTAGGGATAATGACATTTTTGATCCCTGATAAATGGCCTCTCGTATTTGAATATAGACACATTTGATTCTTCACATTTCATTTTCGTTCTAATTTGGCTCTTCTGTTAAGTTTTCTGTTAATTAATGTTAAATTACATTTATACTCTTAAATTTTTTTAATTGAAGTTAGGTTGTGTTTGGATGAAGGATTTGTAGGAGGGATTTCAATTGGTTAGGGGATTTTGAAATCCATTTTTGGCAAATCCCTTATTTGGGGAATGAAAGGATTTTAAGAAAAGGGATTTGTCAAATCCTCTTTGGGGTGGAAGGAAGGATTTCAAAATAACTTTGGGAGATGCTGAATTTGTGAAATCCTTCCATCACGTGCTTCGTTCATGTCTTCTGCTTCTGTGCTTCATTCATCTTCTTCTGCTTCGATCTTTTGCTTCTTCTTCATTCTTCGTCTTCGTTGGCGGCATCGTCATCTTCTTCGTCGATTTCGTCGCCGTTGTCTGCTACTTCGTCACTGTCGTCTGCTACTTCGTCATCGTCGTCGTCTGGTTTCGATTGATTTAGAAAACGAAATTGAAATCAATCGATTGATTTATGGTTTTGAAATCAATTCGATTGATTTTGATTTTGTTTTCGAAATCGAAATCGAACAACAGATTCGATTTCAAAAACCAAACCGATTTAGGGTTTCGATTTGTACTTTGATTTCTACTTCGATTTCGTTGCTTCGGTTAGATCATCATCTCGATTTCGTATGGCGGCGGCGGCGAAAGTGCAGATTAGGGTTTCGATTTCGTTTCGATTTCAATCTCGAAATCGAAATGTGTTCATCGTGTTCATCGATGTTGGTGAATGGAGTCCTTGTGCGTTGATTAGCACTGAGGCCATTCGCAACTGCAACGTTTTCTGAGATTAGGGTTTTCTCCATCGACAATGTTGGATGCCAGCTTTTGCATTCTCCATTAGCGAGATGCAATAAGCGGAGAGGAGAATTTGGGTTTGTTCATCGATTTGGGTTTTGATTTGTTCATTGTGTTTTTGTTCCCAAATTCTGTTATGTTCTCTTTTCATAATTTGTTGAAATTACACATTCAAATATTTCGGCTCTCAAACAATTATCCAAACAAGAGATTTGTGAAATAAAGGGATTTCAAAATCCAGGATTTTGAAATCCCTTCATTTCACAAATCTCTTGGATTTATCAAATCCCTTACCCAAACGCAACCTTATTTTATTTTTCATCTAAAGACTTAAGGTTGTGTTTGGGTAAGAGATTTGGGGGAGGAATTTCATTTGGGTAAGGGATTTTTGAATTTTTTTTTAACAAATATCTTATTTGGGTATTTATAAAAAGGAATTTGTTAAATTATTGTATCTTAAAAAAATGGTGAAATGAAGAATTTAGAAATACCTTTGAAATATGTGTCATTTCCCAAATCCATCCAATAGAGGATTTCACAAAATCAACCTGTCTTCAATCGCATCTTCGCTCCTAAGAGGTTAGGTCTTCTTCATCGCGTCTTCATCGATATGCACTGTTATTCGATCGCGTCTTCAGGCTTCTTCATTGCCATCGTCCATCATCGTCATCTTCTTTGTTGTCCATAGTTCTTCTTCGTAGCCGTTGTCGATCGTTTTTCTTTGTCGCCGTTTTTTCGTTTTTTGGCGATCTGAATTGCAATCGAAGAACACCCTCTCATTTGATTCTGATTCTTGGGTATGGGTTCGCAATCGTTCTGGGTAAGGGTTTGCAATCGCAATCGAAGAACACCCTTGCAATCGTTCTTGGGTAAGGGTTTATTTGATTTCGATTCCCGTTTGATTCAATTGCGATTAGAGTTCGTTTGATTCCGATTAGGATTCGCAATTGCATTTTGATTCCAATTCCTGGTAAGGTTCGCAATCGTTTTGGGTAAGGGTTTGCAATCGCAATCGAAGAACACCCTCGCAATCGTTCTTGGGTAAGGGTTCATTTGATTCCAATTTCTGTTTGATTCGATTGCAATTAGGGTTCGTTTGATTCTAAAATCATTCTTGATTTCGTCTTCATCAAAAAAATTTCGTCTTCATCAGTTTTTGATTTCGTCGTTACCCTCACAATCATTCTTTATTTCTTCTTCATCATTTTTTTTGCGATAGGTAATATTTGATTTTTGTTCTTTTATTTTTATTCTTAGTTTTAGAAAAACTTTATAATGGTGTCTAATTTATCTAAATAAGAAAGTTATAAAATCATACAATCAAATTCTTCGGATAAAATAGTTATTCAAATAAGAGATTTGTAAATGATAGAATTCCGAAATCCCATAATTTTCAAATCTCTTACCCAAATGCAACCTCAAGGTCAAATGTATATTTTGAAAATTGTTCTTCCTCCAGCCTTCTTCCTGTCTGCACCATACGCCACGACAGTCCATTATCTTCTTTCTTCGTGCAATCACGCCAGTCCATCATCTTCTTCCTCACCATTCCTCAGTCTAGTCCCTTCATATCATGCTAGTCCATCATCTTCTTCCTTCCCAAGCCCATCCCGGCACGAACCGAATACCCACTTTTACATCCTCTCTTTCTCTCTCACTCCTCTTCGAACCTCAAACAGCGGCCGTGATGGAAGCGCAACCACGTCTGTCGCAGCAAGTCCATCACCCAGTTCATATAATTCCGATGGGAATTGAATTTCGATGGATCCATCAGCGTTGTCAACTGGGTATTTTTGAAAATCCAGTGCTCGGTAACTCTGTTTTTAATTTTCCTCTTTGTGTTTGGATCAAAGCTTATGACTTTGTTGTGCATGTTCATTCACATAGATCCCTCAGACGATAATTTTGTTTAAATTGGTTTGTTTTGACGTTTTCAGTTGTAATATTGTCCTTATGCTTTCTTATAAGTAAAAGCTTGTTCCATGATTTTAAAAAAAAAAAAAAAAAAAAACCATTTCACCACCCATTTTTCGCGGCTGCCGCCATCACCGCCTAGGCTCTAGCGAGCCCCACCCATCGCCGCTAGTTCAAGCCCTCCATGATTCCTGAATGTGACGAGTCCGACGCGTCCACCACTGATTCTGGGAGGTGGGTTGGTTTCCAGAACGCCGCGGTGGCTGCTCCTCTTACGCTGACGTTTAATCTCGTAAAAGCCGCGGCGATACAATGTTGTCTTGATGGTGAGAAAGTCAGGCACGGGTCGGAATCCGAGTTTTGAAGGCATGGGAGGAAGAGAGAGTACATGACGTTGGAATGGAGAATGGTTGAGGGTGGCCGGCGTGGTGGTGGTGACTTTGTAATTACTTTTTCATATCTAAGAATGTTGAATCCCTCTTATTTTGTATGGTATATGGCTAAGATCTTGTAGTATTAGTTAAATGTTATTTAGGTGTAATTGAAATTATGTAAATGTTAAGTTGAATGAATTAATGTTACTTTAATGTGTTGTTTGTCTAAATCCGATTGTGTTTACTATTATTCTTGATATTATACTTGTATTGATAAACCGAGAATATGGGGTTTGACACTCGGGAGAAGTAACTCTGGATTCGAATTAGGATAAATACAACGTGACGTTCTAACGACTAGCGGGAGGGGGTTAGAACGTATGCAATCCATGACGTTGGCTTAAGACTCACGTAACCTAGAGTCGTTAAGGCAATGAGGGGGACTTCTTCGTTGACACGAAATCGTGTAATCCCCTGTCTTACACTCGGGAGAGGTAGCGGAGAAGTTATCGATACAGAGATTGTCGGAATAGATAAAAATCGTTATAGCTAACTTAATGATGTCAATTATGCATTATGTGAAAGAAATCAATACCTAACTAATTAGTGTAATTAGAACTAACCGAATAATTGTCATTTATCTTAGTAGATTAAATAGAACACAAATAATTTTTTATTAGTCGAGATAATGTGAAACTATTTTAATCACAATATTCAACCGAATTACATGTGCTTCCCAGTGGAACGATATCCGATCTTACAAGATCCATTATATTAAAATTAGACCTCGTATACTTGCCAGTAGTCAATACCGCGAGGACGATGATAAAATCCTCGCGCGTACACAAATATAATGTCATATTTATTCCAAGAAAAGAAAATTTTATTTTATAACCCTAAGAGATATATAAATGAGAAAATGGATCCCCAACTATTATAATAAAATTTTTAGTTCCCAAATATTTTTAGAAAATAGTTCTTTATTCTTTAACTATCATTTTTTCCGAATTTACATAAAATATTATTTTGCAAAATATAGCAATACATGAATATTCACATTTTTATTTTGATATTTTTAAATATTTAGTACATATTTATGGACTAATTGTGTTGCTATAAACGTTCACCAAACCACAACGAACATTCACAAAAAATATCTCAATATGAACATTCACAAAACAACAACAAAATTCAACAAGAAAACATCCACAATGAATAAAATAACAACTCCACCAAAATCAACAAAAAACGACGATTTAAATATTGACATGAAAAAATAATCAACTTAAAAATTCACAGATCTGGAAACATTCACATGAATGTTACGGTGATGAGTAGATTTGGAAATTTTCAGATTTAGAAATTTTCACATCTGAGAGGGACAGAGAAAAAGAGCGGTGGACGAGTAGATCTGGACAAATGTTGTGCAAGAACACGGTGGATGAGTAGATCTGACCAATGCTGTGGACAAACGCAGTGGATGACGGCGGTGGATGATGCTGTGGATGACGACAAACGAGCAGTTGCATGGTGGACATGATGGCGGTGGATGACCAGTCGCACGGTGGATGAGATGGTGGTGGACGAGATGGCAATGATGAGACGTTTTGGCTAGTGGCTACTGTAGATTGAGAGTCAGAGATAGACTGAAATGGATATATAAAGGGAGTAGCTATTGTAGATTGAGAGGGAGAGATGGACAGAAAATAGATATAGAGAGAGCGACTATGACTACGAGAGAGATAAAGGATTAAGGTTAGGATTTCTTAGTATTTATATAGGGGTATATTTGTCTATTCACTACTTTTTTTAACTGTCAAAGGATTAAATAATAATAAAATAATTAAATAATAACCTTTTTGTTTAAAAAGGTTAATTGAGGATAAAGAAAGACAAATTAGGTCTAAATAATAAAAAAAAAAAATCCGAAGAAAATTAAGAGAATAATTTTTTGGGATAATGACCTTTTTTATCCTTGATAAATGGCTTCAGTGTTCAATTGGCCCCTCGTATTTAGATACAAACACATTTGGTCCTTCACATTTCGTTTTCATTCCAATTTGGCTTTTCTGGTAGGTCAACCTTAACGGTAAACTTGAAATCAAGGGTATTTTGGTCATTTTATGTTTAAAAAATAGGGTAATTTCATATTTTTACTCTAACTAATTTAATGAGGTCTATCTGAATATTTGGCTAAAAGGTTAAAAATTAATTCTCTGCACCTCACCAACTCTCTAACTCTCCCTCTCTCTCTCTCGTCAATCTCACCCCTCTCTCTCCTTCCGCCATTCAACATTCTTAGATATGAAAAAGTAATTACAAAAATAAAAACAAGAGAAAAACGATCAAATCTGAGAGTGAAACGATCCATTGTCGCTAATGATCGATCCGCAAGTAATTCATCTTTGCCCGAATGATGAATCTCCTTCTTGATCCAAAATATAGTTTAAAAACTCTCTACTAGGGTTAGGGTTCATCAACAACCTTTTTCAGACGTGGGAAAGGGGTATAAATAGGCCAAAAGTTTCAAAAATATCTAAAAAGATATTTTGCCCTATTCTGCGAAATTCGCTTAGGCGGTAGAAACTCTGCCTAGACGGAGTTTAAGTCGGTTAGAAATCCGCCTAGGCGATGGTTTATTCGCCTAGGCGGAGGACTAACTTCTTCGTCTTCTTTCATTCTGACGGATTTTCGCCTAAACGATAGAAACTTCGCTTAGGCGGATTTCAGCATTTAAGCACTTCCAACAGTTTCAGCATTCTGATGGAATTCTGCCTAGGCGGTGGAAACTTTGCCTAGGCGGATTTCAACATTTCAGTACTTCTAATCTTCTGATGGATTTCTGCCTAGGTGGTGGAAACTTCGCCTAGGCGGATTTCAACATTTCAGCTTTTCAACATTTTGACGGAATTCCGCCTAGGCGGTGGAAACTTCGCCTAGGTGGATTTCAACTTTTCAGCACTTTCAACCTTCTAACAGATTTCCGCCTAGAGGGTGGAAACTTCGCCTAGGCGGATTTCTGCTTTTCTTGAAACCTCCATCTTTTTATCTTTTGGCTACCCTTTTTTCTACAATTTCGCTCAGTTTGTTGATTGTTTACGTCCCTACTCCTAACTTATAAAAACAGCTAAAATGATATTAAAACTTTAATTACATACTCGAAAACTGACAAATTCGGTTTAGAAATAGATAGGTATTTTACACCTATCAATTTGATTGACCAAAATAATTATATTTTATCTTCTTTTCTCTTTTAATGTGATTTTTATTGATAAATGTTATTAAAATTTTTACGAAAAGGGGGCAATCAAGTGATCGTTAATTATTAAATTTAAAGGAAAAAAATATTAAATAATGATAATATTGATCAATTTTTTTCATTTAAAAAATAATGGTAGTAAATTAACAAATTATTCCGTAACATTAACACGAAAAGAATTCTATAACAAGTGTGAATCAATTAACAATAACTGCTAAACAATATCAAATGGGAGATATTGTATTCTTTAAAAACTAACCTAAAAACAAAAAATGCAAAATTTGCAGGGAAAAAAAGTAAAGCAGGTTTATATTCAAACGTACATTGAAAATTGAAAAATAAAAAATACAATAATTAAAAGTTCACGTACCTTTCCTCGAGAGCTTCTACTTAGTTCCTTTAATTTCTCGCTGTTTACTGTAAGTGTAAAAGAAAATGAAAATAATCAAAAGTTGTAATTTTTTGGGTTTTTTCTAAATACACACACACACACACACACATATATATATTTTATAAAATATTATTTACACATGAAATTAAAAGAAATAATATTTTAAATATTTCATATATCCACTAAGATAATGGTTTTTTTTTTATGCCGTGAATCATATCATATACTATATATTAAAAGTAGAAGTCAAAACTAAAAATAAACCACAATATCAAAATTTGATGTCTCTCTAATATTTTTATTTCTATCAAATTAATAGTTAATATCTTCTTTTCCATTATTAATATTTTGATTTTAGAACTTCTATGAACTAATCATACTAATTTTTTAAAAATATACATTTACACCTTTTTAATTTTAGAAAAAATCATTTATAATCTTTAAAATTTCATATCATCTTCTAATTTTTATAAAATTTAAATAAACACCTAAAAAAAATTTATCCTTTAAAATTGTTCTATGTTTTATGTTATACGTAGATCGAAAATCAAATTATATCAAATTAAAAATATGTATTAATATATTTTTTTCTACACCTACATATTATGCGGGTCTAATGCGGGTCTAAAGTTAGTATTGAATGATTACATGAAAAATAATGACAAATACGATGACCCAAAATGCAATTTACCAAAAATTTAATTACTTCTTGAAATAACATGACGGGAAATAGTAAAATATTTTCAAAATTGAGGGGGGTTTTGAGTCCATGTCGCCAGAACCAACCGGCGTCTCTTTTCTTCCATGGCTGTGTTGATGAAGTATCCCACTACGCTGTGTAAGTTCGCAATTTTACATCTGTTATCTGATCTGGTACTACCATCTGTTTTTCTTTCCAATTCCTTTAATCATTCTAAACAATTTCATGGTAAAATACCTATTTAAACAAACAGGTTTTGATCTGTTGAACACTTTTTTCCCTCTCTCTAGGGTTATTTATCTGAATTACTATTCAAAACAAGCATAGTCGATCATTTCTTCTTTTTCCCTTTTCTCATAATGCTGTTCCTGTAATTCATTTATTTATTTTTTCTAATTTGTTGATGGGTTCTTTTGCCTCTCATACGTTCATTTGTTCGAACCCAATTTACCCACTTAATTTTGAGCTTGGGAAAACCGTTCGATGCCAATTTTCAAGAGAAAAACCCAAAAATCGTGGGTTCCATTTTTGGGGAAATTCTTTACTGCAAAACCCCACAAAATTTGCGTGCAAGAACAACCATTTTGGACTAGTTTCAGTTGCTAGCAATGTGTACGAGGTAGAGAGAAATGAGACCAAAGAAGGAGAGAAACCAAAATGCGGATGGGTTGAAATAGGGTCCGACATTAGTGAAGAACAGAAACAGACGATATCTAAACTTCCATTAAAGATGAGCAAAAGATGCAAGGCCCTAGTGAAAAGTCTTATCTGCTTCTCCCCTGGAAAACAGAGTATATCACATCTGTTGACTTCATGGGTGAACAGTATGAAGCCAAGGAGAGCTGATTGGCTTTCGGTTCTGAAGGAATTGAGCAACCTGGATCATCCACTCTACTTTGAGGTAATTATTTCTTCTATTAATGCCTAATATCTGTGGATCTCATGGAAAAATAGTGAAAGTCAAATACTTAGTGTATCATGCGGTGTTCATGGCATTGAAATTGCATAATTTTGTGGATGTCTCTATGCTATTGAATCATAAATTTGTTCATTGTCTTGGGCCTATATTTTGTTTACTATATATGCAAAAGAATTTTGCAAAGACCGATCCGAAGTTGCGCCTTTATTATGGTGCGGTTAAAATTGTCATTGTTATTTGAATCGGCTTGATTTTGAATTTTCACACTATGCTTAGCATAGATTATGCGTCTGCCATGTCTTGATAAATATTTGAGTTCCTACTTTGCTTACCGTTGGTCGTAACCCCAAATTTTGGTTTTTTGGGCTTGTTGGTTAGGCAGTTCTTATAATGAAATTTAGAGTTTTAATCTTATGTTTGGGTTTACTTCTTAGAACTGGAGTGTGGGAAACTTCGTTTTTTTTTTTTTTTTTTGCCTAGGGTGAGTGTGGCAAATTTCTTAAGTTCTGGATTTTCTTTTTGAACACAACTTTGCTGATTTTTTCCCCTTCAATTTCTTCCTCTCAATTTATTAGAAGGTAGAAATGAAGAAAAATATTGAATGGAAAATTTTATTCTCATTGATTTTCTCAAGTACAAGAAGCATCTATTTATAGGAGAATAAACTAACAAATTTCAACAAACTTTAACAATCTAACAACTTAACAAACTTTTCATCTAGAAGCACTAGAATCTTCTATGGAAATTATTTTCTTAATTTCTAATACTCCCCCTTAAGATGAAAAGTAGAGATTATGAACTCCCATCTTGTCAAGAAGAAATCGAAACTGATGCGGATGAAGAGCCTTGGTTAATATATCAGTAAGTTGGTTGTGAGTAGTAACATGCAAAGTCTTCAATATGCCGGCTTGAATCTTCTCACGGATAATATGGCAATCTATCTCAATATGTTTGGTGCGCTCATGATAAACGGGATTTGCTGCAATATGAAGAGCAGCTTGATTATCACAAAATAATAGAGCTGGTCCATGGTGAGTGACCCTGAAGTCCTTGAGCAAAGCAAGTAACCACACAATTTCACAAGTAGTGTTTGCCATAGAACGGTATTCGGTTTTGGCAGAAGAACGAGAGACAGTGTGTTGTTTCTTGGACTTCCAGGACACAAGAGAAGTTCCAAGAAAAACACAAAATCCACTGATTGAGCGTCGTGAGTCTGGGCATGTAGCCCAATCTGAGTCAGCAAAAGCTTGAAGCTGAATGGTGGAACTACTGGAAAAGAAAAGGCCTTGCCTTGGAGTACCCTTTATATACTGAAGAATACGAACAACGGCTTTCAAATGGGGTTCCCGTGGTGATTGCAAAAACTGGCTAAGGCGATTGACAGTATAGCAAATATCAGGACGAGTGATGGTTAAGTACAAAAGTTTCCTAATCAATCGTCTATAGCTGGTGGGATCTTCAAGTAACTCCCCATCATCTCATAGTTGTTAAAGGCTCTAGGCGCACTGAGGCGCACAAGGTGTCCCGGAGCCTAGGCGCTAGGCGCACGGCGAGGCGCTACCTGAGCGACACCAGGCGCACGACATTTAAAAAAATAAATAATTTAATATATAGTACTTTTATATTGCAAATCTAAAATCAAGAAGTAAAACTCCTAACAAACAATAAAACGAACAAATAATAACAAAAATAAACTAAATAAATAATTAAACAATTATTTTATAAGCAATTAACATAAACATAAACATAAACATAGATCATCAAAAATCAGAAACGGAAAATTAGACAGATTTTATTGATAAAACATAAAACAAACAGACAAATAATAAATAAAATAACTAATTAAGTAATTATATAAATTAAATAAATAATTAATTAAGTAAATAAATAAATAAACATTACCTCTGCTCCAACGACTGACCTGGACGACGAACAACGAAGGAGAAAACGAAGCAGCAGCAGCAGCCGGAGGAGAAATCGACGAAGGAGCAGCAATCGGAGCAGCAACAGTCGAAGGTGAGCAAACGACGAGCAGCAACAGTCGAAGGAGCAGCAACAACAATGAGCGATGAAATCGAAGGAAATAGAAGGAAATCGAGGTGCGATTCTGTTCTAGAAATTGATGCGATTCTGTTCGAGTCTCAATCAAGGCCGATTGTGCTCAGGTAAGGGATCTGGGTATTTTTTGGGGACTTGGGCTAGGGCCGCTAGGGCTAATTCGAGAGTCCATCAAGGCCGCGATGGAAAAAACACGCCTTGTCCACCACAGGCGCGCCTCCGGCGACGCAGGCGACTCTCGCTCAGGCGGTAAAAGCGATCGCTTCTTGTACCTTCATCGCCTAGACCTGAGCGAAGCGTAGTACCTGCGACTTGAGGAGCCTTGCGCCTAGGCGAGCACCTGGGCGCGACTTTGACAACTATGCATCATCTTGAGACAATTTAAGTTTGCTTCCATTGGTACAGGTGCAGGTTTAGAACCTATGTAACCAGTTTCGGAAAGCAATTCCAAAGCATATTTCCGTTGACAAACAGAGATCCCTGATTGAGATCTAGCCACTTCAAGGCCTAAGAAATACTTAAGTTCCCCCAAATCTTTAAGTTGGAATCGATCATGAAGAAAAGCTTTCAAATCGGTAACTGCCTTTTGATCATTGCTAGCAACAATTATATCATCGACATTAACTAAGAGTGCCAAGAGGACATGACCAGTGTTTTTGATAAACAATGAATGATCGCTGGCTGATTGAGAGAACCCTTCTTATAGTAACACATCAGAAAACTTGGAAAACCATTGTCTAGAAGCTTGTTTAAGGCCATATAAAGATTTATGCAATCGGCAAACAACATTAGATGGCAAAGTCTCCCCCTCGCGACAAACATATCCAGGTGAAATGGTCATATAGACTTCCTCAGTAAGTTCGCCATGTAGAAAAGGGTTATTGACATCCAACTGAGTCAAAGACCAACCAAAAATAGCAGCCAAAGAAAGCAGAACTTTAACAGTAACAAGTTTGGTAACAGGAGAAAAAGAATCCAAAAAATTAATGCCTTCCTGTGAGACGGGCTTTGTGGCATTCAATGCTGCCATCAGCGTGAAACTTAAGCTTATACACCCATTTACAGCCAACGGGATGTTTACCAGGGGGAAGAGAGACGATAGTCCAAGTGGCATTCCGATCCAAGGCATCCAACTCAACATCCATGGCCGCTCGCCATTCCGGAAACTTAATAGCCTGGGAAAAAGTTTGAGGTTCAGTAGGAGTAGAGATGGCGAAGATGTAGGCACGAAAGTGGAGGGATAATTTGTGGTAAGAGAGGACGGAAGATAATAGATGGGCAGTGGAAGGAGATAATGGACTAGGGGAATGAGTGGCCAAGGAGCAATGATAGTCAAAAAGATAGGAAGGGCGTCTAGTGGTTCTTTGAGGTCGTGAAGATTTGGGGAAAGGAGAAGAAGGTGAAGGAGAAGATACATGTAGAATATCAGAAGTAGGGAAGGGTGGATGGGTAGAAATGGTCACAGGAGTTTGTCGAGGAGTATAGTCAGAAGAGGGAGGAGAAAAACTGCGAGGAAGAACTCTGTCTTGGAAACTATCTAAAGTAGGTGGAATGGATGTGGATTGGACAAACGGAAAGATAAGCTCATGAAACACAACATTACGAGAGATAAATATTGTGTTAGAAGCTAAGTCAAGCAACTTGTAACCCTTGTAACCAAAAGGATATCTAAGAAAAACGCAAGCTCGAGCATGGGGTGAGAATTTGGAACGACGGTGAGCGAGAGTGGAACCATAACAGAGGCAACCGAAACTGCTGAGATGACTATAAGAAGGAGGGGAATGATTCAATAACTCAAAGGGAGTTTTGTTGGAGAGTAAGGGTGAAGGTGTTCAGTTGATTAAGTAGACCGTCATGACAACACAATCCCCCCGATAACAAATAGGAATGTGAGACTGAAACAATAAGGCACGAGCGACATTGAGAATGTGTTGATGTTTACGTTCAACAACAGAATTTTGTTCAGGAGTTTCAACACAGGAAAAATAGTGGATAATGCCTTTGGAGCGAAAAAAATCGGTGAAAGCAAGTTCGTGTGCATTGTCTGAGCGGACAGATTTAATGGGGATATTATAGTGGGTCAAAATGAGGTTATAAAATGCGGGAAAAATGGTTTTGACCTCAGATTTGGTAGTCAACAAATATACCCAAGTGGCTCTAGTGCAGTCATCAACAATAGTAAGAAAATAACGATGCCTTGAGATGGTTGGAACATGAAAAGCACCCCATATATCGATATGTATTAAATCAAAGGCATTAGTCGAGAGGTTGTTATGGGAAATAAATGGTAAGCGACGTTGCTTGGCCAATGGACATATGGAACAATGAGGAGAAGAATTAAAAAATGAACTAGGAATGCGCAATTGATTATGTAATAATTGAAGTTTTACAAGGGATGGATGACCTAATCTATAGTGCCAAATAGCATGTTTGGACATTATAGACTCGGTTTGCAAAATAGAACAGCTAGGTAATCGTGGAGTATTTCAATCAAAAGTTCCTAATTCTAAGAGGTAAAGATCTCTTTCTCATCTTCCCTTCCCAATCATCGAGCCTCGAATAAGGTCCTATATGAGACAAGAATCATAAGAGAAATTTACTGAACAATGCATAGATTGGGTGAGGGCGCTTATGTTCAAAAGATTAAATTTAAAATCAGGCACAAATAAGACATTGGAAAGGAGAAGATGCTCAGACAAGTACACAGTCCCAATACAATGGATTTTAACATGGTGACCATTGGGAAGGTGGAGATGAGTGTTGCGTGGGGTACGGGAAATGTGAAATAAAGATTTATCACAACAAACATGATGAGTGGCACCTGTATCAAGAATCCAGTGACGAGAAACGTTATGAGAGGCAATAGAAAAAATAGAAGGAGAAACGATACCAGCAAAACTTGAGGCCGAGGGTGTGGAATTGGACAAAGAATTTTCATTCGGAGTAGCGAGCGAGCCTTGAGTGAGCTGAGTGCTGAGAATAGAAATCAGCTGCTGACATTGATCATGAGAAAGAGTGGTCGGTGAAACACCTATACTGTTGATAGTTGCTACTGGGGCTAAACAATTTGTTTTGGGTGAAAAAAAAGTCAGGTTGTGGGCTGAAAGAGGTTGGGCCGAAGGTTGAGGAGAATCATTTAAGGAAGGGGCAGAAATTGAGTGGGCTTGAGGTGAAAAAGGGGATTGGGCTGAGTGTGGCGAGTGGGCTGATATGGGCGAGTAGGCTGAGAGAAACGGGAGGGCTGGGAACGTTGGGTAGGCTGGTTAGTGGGTCAGGTTTGAGTATTAGGCGAGTGTCTAGGCGGGTAACCATGTAGGTGGTAACACTGCAATCGATTGTGCCCCAGTCTTCCATAGTGAGAGCAAAGGGAGCGGCGGTGCTGCATCAAAGCTGTAGTGGCGGCGATGGGAGGGGAAGAGTTCTGGAACGCCATGGATTCAGTAACCAAAACAGTAGATCCGATCGTTTGTTGCCGTTCTTCTTGAATAACGATATTAAAAGCTTTGCTCATGGTAGGAAGAGGATCGTGCATCAATATCTGAGCTCGGACAGCAGCGAAGGAGTCATTTAGGCCCATAAGAAATTGCATGAGATGCTCGTGCTATTGAAAATCAGTCCATAACTTCATCCCACCACAATTGCAAACAGGTATCGGTTGGTAATCTTTTAATTCATCCCAAAGATTTTTTAGTTTTGTAAAGTACTGATTGATATCAAGAGATCCTTGAGAGAGAGCAGCTAATTGTTGTTTGATTTGGAAAATGCGAGGAGCATCACTTTGACGAAATCGAGAATAAAGATCAGTCCAAACTTCCTGGGCAGTAGCCATGTAGAGGAGGCTGTGTCCAATTTCTTTGTCGACAGAGTTGAGAAGCCAGGAAAGGAACATGCTATTGCAATGAGACCAAGCACCTGAAGACGGATCATCCGGCGGAGGCTGTGGAAGCCAAGTTTATTCTTGGCATTGAGAGCCATGCGCATCGCTCGACTCCAGGTATTATAATTAGAACTAGTAAGAACTTGTGAAACAAAAATTAAACCAGGATGATAATTGCTTTGAAGGAATAATGGACTCTGAGTATTGTCCATATGTAAAAATTCTGGTGGATTTTGAGCAGTGGTAGAAGAAGGAGGAGTTAATGGCTGAAATCGGTTATTAGTGGTGGGAGGTTGTTGATTGCCACCACCACGAGCCATGATGGCATGGACTGGATCAGCAGCAATGCTGCTATTTTTTGAAAATATCATCTGATACCATATTAGAAGGTAGCAATGAAGAAAAAGATTGAATGGAAAATTTTATTCTCATTGATTTTCTCAAGTACATGAAGCATCTATTTATAGGAGAATAAACTAACAAATTTCAACAAACTTTAACAATCTAACAACTTACCAAACTTTTCATCTAGAAGCACTAGAATCTTCTATGGAAATTACTCTCTTAATTTCTAATACAATTTCCTTTGCAAGATGTTGTCATAACTCCCATTCTATTGATGTCAATGCTTCCTTTCTTCGCCTTTCTGGTGTTCCAGGTTGGAAAATATTCCATTGTTTTGTTTTGTTCTTCTTTTTGAAATCGAGTTGTTTAAAAATTATTTAAGCAGGATTAGGCATACTTTTTTTAATGCTGAATAGGATGATTATCCTCTCTCAATACTAACACGTCTAAAACTCTTAAGATTGGAGAAACAGCACCAATTGAAGCACCGAAGATCAAAATTTGCAACCAATCACCAACCATCACCAGTTGAAGGCTTCAATTTTTCAGATTCAAGATAAAATTGCGAGTGCAATCTAATTTATTCAATCTTTTTATTCGGTTAAGGTTTATATAAAATTATTTCCAATGTTTTACTTATTTTTTCTAGATCAGATTAGGGTCCATTTTTGTATTAGGGTTCTGCTAGGTCCCTTGTTTCTGTGATTGGCTCAATTCAGTGACTCATCGAGCTGTATTTTATTTTTCCGAAAGTTTGCAGGCTATTTTATATACAAACGGTGATTTTCAGGTTCTACTACAATGATTCAGTTATTCTTATTATGGTTTATCTTAATTAGGTATCATATTTGAATGGTCAAGGTTCATCGCATTTGTGTATTTTGATTCGGTATTGGTTCCCAAGGGCCCAATTGTTTACCATACCAACCCCACTATTTTTTCTTTACCACAATTGAAAACGGTGTATTAATTTTACTAGAATGCCCTCAATACACATTTCCTCCCCCAACTTTGTTAAATTGTCTTTCTGAAAATATGTCATCGCCCCAACAAAAGTTTGCAACAAAAATTCACCACTGCGTCGGACCTACTACCACCACAACTGCCGACCACCACTGGCTATCGCCGTCGCCAACCACCAACTTAATGACCAAAGAAACTTTACTTTTTTCTGGCTTACATTCCAATCTTTCAGTTTATTCGGATTGCTTTGCCCTCGTAAACTAGTAATAGATTCTGGAAGTCATGGGAGACCGTTGTAACTCATTAAACACATCCACAAAAAAAAAGGAACAATTAAAAATGATACGCCATGTTTGTCTAATTAAACACGACATAACATTTTTTTATGCACCTTGAGAGGGAAATGTGTACAGATTTATGATTATAGAATCATTAGCTTCAAAATGATACCAAAATTAGTTATTTTTTGTTCATTTTTTTTTGTGTTGAATTCAACGTAATGTTAATAAAATAAACAATTTGCGTAATTGCTGAAATAGTGGCATGAAACTTGGATAGATCATGAAGATTTTTCCTTATTTTTGCAATCATCATGCAAGATTCACCTTATCTTTCCATTTGTATTCAAGTCAATTATTTATTTTGCCATTTGTATTCAAGTCAATTATTTATTTTGGATTAAAAATTTAAGGAAAGAATCATAATTTATAATTGTATTTTGATTCAATTTTTTTAAATATTTATATTTTCCATAATTAGATTGAACAATAATGTATACTGTTGAATCATGTTAAAATTCGCAAAATGTTAAAGTATGCAACAAAATGCATACAAATTAAAGTCGTTTTGAAATTACGTTTATGGCAAATGTAAATCTTTATTCAGATTATCAAAATAGTTATCGTCTGATACTATATTGTTATTTCTCTCGCGTTTAAATTTTGTATTTAACATCCATAAAAATATGGAACCATGAGTAGACTAATATTTGAACTTTATCTTTCCATTGGTAACAAATCAATAATTTATTTTCTAACTCAAAAATATAGTGAGACTAATAGTTGATAATTGTAGTTTAATTCAATTTTTTCTATAATTAAATTGAACAATGACGTATGTTGTCGCATTCAATACTCGGTTGAATTCAATAAATCCTAAATTTTAGAGCAAACGTATACAAATAAATGCCTTTTGAAGCTATATTTTCTGTATAAACGAGCATTGAATTTAACACACCACTTTTATAAACACCACTGTTGATCATGCATACGTAATTGATAATGTTGAATGTAACATTGATATTTGAACGTTGAATTCAACATGCACCGGAACATTTAGTTTTAAAATGAAAATGAATAACAATTTAAATTTTGAAGTCAATGTCGAATCTATGAAAAATCTGATCGGATAATGTTTAAATATATATGAAAAAGTACAACTCATGCTTGCAAGTAGAAATATTCTATAATAGCAAATTCCGAAGCTTTTTCCCATTCCTTCTTGTACTGGATTAAGATTTTAATATTTTATATACTATTTGTTGATGAATTTTCTAAATTTTCTTTTGGTTTATACTATGAGACACAAATTCTGAAACTTTTTCTTAACCTTCAAACCTTTAGATCTAATATCTGATGCCTTTACTTTTCATTTTCTTAAGTATGTTATATTACATCAAAGGTCTTGTCTATAAATCCTAAACAAAATGGCATTTACGAGAGAAAACACAGGCATCTAATTGAGGCAACTACGACTCTTCTGTTTCAAGCTCAACTTCCTTACAAATTTTGGGTAGATGGTCTTCTTACTTCCGCATTTCTTATCAATCTTATGCCTTTTCCATCTTTTCTCAAAAAGACTCCATTTGAGTTGTTTCAGAAGGTTCCAGATCATAATTCTCTAAGAAGCATAGGCTGTTCCCGTCTTATCTTCTCCTCCACCCCTCTTTAATTCCCCTTCTATTCCTAATCCTCCTCCTCCACCTCAAATTTTTAATCCTCCCTCATTTCACCCTATGAACACTGGGTCAAAATCTAGAATTTTGCAAACCCAAGGTACTCGTCTCTCTGAGTGGTGTGTGTTCTACTAATATGGAGCCCCACACCACATCAAGACTTTCAATCCTGTTGCTAAACGACCAACTATAACGCTGCAATTGGTATGCTGGAATGAAATGAAATGACAATAGAATTAGAATCACTGTGGTATTGAAATAGAATGGTCATTGTCATTTTTATATTTGGTGACAAAATGGATTAAGTGTGGTATTGTAATGACCATTCTCATTCCATTGTTTGATTAGTATTAGGAATAAATTAATTATTTAAAGAAAAAAAAAAGAATGTTAAAACATAAACCAAATGAAACCAACATCAAACATAAACCAAATGATTAAGCACCACCCCGTTTACTTCCCTAATCCCTAATACTACCTTTTACTTGGGATTGTCTTATTTTATGATTTGTGGGATTAATAAATATTTAGGAATGATAATGAAAATAAGTCCCACCTACCAAGCATGGGAATTGAATGATGATCATTCCATTCCTTAATTGAATCCCGCGTACCAAAGGCCACCTAAAGGTTTTGTTGTTCTTGGCCCTGCATTGTGGCTGGTCAATTAAGCAATTTGATGTATCAAATGTTTTTCTCCATCGTGAACTTCAAGAAGTTTATATGACTCAACCTCCAGGTTATATAGATCCCTCTACTCTTAAGTCTGTGTAAACTAAATAAGGCTTTATATGGTCTAAAATAGGCTCCCAGGGAATGGTACTCTTTTAAGTTTTTCAGTTTTCTCAATTTCAAGGGTTGTTCATAAATAGCTCAGCAGATCACTCTCTCTTCATACACAACTCAACTCATGCAACCACTATTATCCTAGTTTATGTTGATGACGCTGTAGTTACAGGCAATATGAAGCTTTCATTCAATCTTTAGTTACTCAGATGAGCTCTGCATTCTCTTTGAAAGATTTAGGGCCTCTTCACTATTTTCTGGCAATTGAGGTCACTAAGGCTAGTACCAGACGCCTCCTCTCTCGAGGCAAAGTACATTTTTGAAGTTCTAAATGAAGCAGGAATGGATAAATGCGTATCCTCTTCTACTCCTATACTGTCCACAAGCCTAAAACCCCAGTTCCGATCCCATTTGTTGATCCTTCTTTTTACAGAACTCTAGTGGGCTCCTTAGGCGTCACCGGACGAGAGATCTCCTTTGCTGTCAATACAGTTTGTCAGGCCATGCAGGCTCCTACTAATTGTGATTTTGATGCAAAGGATATTGAGATACTTACAAGGTACAAAGGTTCTAGGCCTCTTCTTTAATCCTAGTTCTTTAGATTTGAGGGTCTATTCAGACTCTGACTGGGTTGGTGATCCCATTGATAGGAGATCTACTCTAAAGTTTTAAAGGTAACGTAGAGAAACATTTTGAGCTAAAATTTACTAGTACATTGTTTGATAACATTTTTTAAGTACTTTTTTGCTTTTAAGTAAAAAAAGGAAAAATACTTAATTTTAAAAGTAATGTTTGTTTTGCACATAAAAGATATACTTTTAGAAATAGAAAAAGAGTAAACATGATTTTAAATATTTTTTTAGCAAAAAATAGTTTTTTATTTTTTCAATTGACTAGTACCTCTCCGCCTATGAAGCACGAACATGGACATGACAACACCATAATTTCTCAAAAATACCGACACGGAGATTATGACACTACAATTTCTCAAAAATACTGACACGGACACGGTGGGGACACGTCAGTAAATAAATAAATATTTTTACATATCTAGCCTAATTAATAAAATACATGTGCCAGTAAGCAAATTCATTCAACAAAAACCACTAAGCCAGTACTCATAATTTTTCAAAGTTCAAACCAACATTCATATTTAAAAAAATTTCATAAATAAAAGCAAGAAGGACAAAATAAAAAATAAAAAAATTACTCAAGGTCGATTGGTTGATTATCATTTTCACACACTTCATTGGTGAATAAGACGGTTGGTTTTCTACCTCTCTACTTTCTCGTTTCTCCAATTGTTAAAGACCGACTTAATAGGGTTATTTAATATAAAATTACAAGATACACCCCTTAATAATGTCACTATAATAAGTTAATAAAAAAATTGTGAAATTGACGCTAAAAGAAATTCATGACATGGACTTCTGGAGTGTCTGACATGTTCATCTTGCATGTCGGCACTGTGTCAAAATCTAAAAATAAAAGAAAATAAAATTTGGCACACCCCGACACGTGTCGGTCTTGGACACGTGTTTGACACCGACACTCAACCTGCGGTGGAGTGTTGGTGCTTCCTAGCTCTCCGCCAACTTTTTAAAATTTTTTAATCAATGAACATTTTTGGAATTAAAAGATCATTTATAAGGATAAATACCAAGTTATTATAGTATACTATCAAACACGTTTTTCATTTTTCTTTTTTGGTTTTTAAGTAAAAGTTTTTTTTTTTTTTTGTCAAAATAACTTTTTAAATTTAAAAAAGTACTTAAAAACAGCATTACCAAAACGGTACTTAAATAATTTTACAGTTTACTCGGTACTTTTCAGTTGATATGATCTTTGCTTCAAATTAATCTGTGAGCAGAAAACAAACCTTAGGGGGTTTCAGTGAATCATTGTCGAATTCCTGTTAGTTGTTATACACGGTTTCCGATTATAATTGTCATATTCTTTGTTTTCATGATATTCTCATTCTTTCACAGCATAGAAATTAGTTCTGTTCCTTCTATGTGAAATTCCACTATCACAGAAATTTGATCAATGACACACATCACAATTTATTACCTCAGCAGCATAGCCTAATTTTTTTTTTTTTGCCCTTTAGGTAGCAGAACTTGCACTCCTAGAGGAATCGTTTGAAGCCAATGTTCGTGATTACACGAAGATAATTCACGGCTACGCAAAGCAAAATCGGCTTCACGATGCTGAAAATACCCTTACTTCCATGAAGAAAAGAGGCTTCTTATGTGATCAAGTAACCCTAACAACTTTAGTTCATATGTATAGCAAATCCGGAAATCTCGAAAAGGCCAAGGCCACATTTGAAGAGATGAAACTTCTAGGTGTGGAAAATTTGGATAATAGATCGTACGGATCAATGATCATGGCTTATATAAGAGCCGGAATGCCTGAAAATGGAGAACATTTACTCGAAGAAATGGAAACCCTACAAATTTACCCCAAAAGAGAAGTTTATAAGGCCTTGTTGAGATCGTACTCGATGATTGGGGATGGCGGTGGGTCGCAGAGGGTGTTCAACGCTATCCAATTGGCGGGTATTGTTCCGGATGTTAAGCTTTGTGGGCTCCTCATAAATGCATACGGAAAAGCGGGCCGAGGCTTTGAGGCACGTATTGCATTCGATAATATGAGGAAGGCCGGTGTTGAAGCGGATGATAAATGTGTGGCTTTGGTTTTGGATTGTTACGAGAAGATGAATAAACTTAAGGAGGCATTGGATTTTTTGATCGGTTTGGAGAGAGACGGTACTGCGGTGGGGAAAGAAGGTTCTGGAATAATGGCTTCATGGTTTCGGAGGTTGGGCGTGGTTGAAGAGGTTGAGCTCGTGCTGAGAGAATGTGCTTAGAAATGGAACATCTGACGTTTGTTTTTGTTTTAGTTCTCGGATTTTGTTTTTTGTTCCTAGAAAGCTTGGAGTTGAAACATAAACTTTTGTAGAAAAAAGAAAATATATATAGGTCTTTTGTGAGGTTCCCAAAATTTTCGAATAAATTTCTAACAAAATAATTGTTTTTTCTTGTTTATGCATTTCTATTTATTTTCCAAGACCTTGGGGAGCCAAATAGAAATCGAAAACACTAAACAAACTTGAAGGAAGTGGAAACATCCGGGGCATCAGAAATGCCTTGATGAGAATCTTTTTGTTCTTCCTCTATTGTGTTTTTGGTATACCACGAGTATCCCCACATTCACACGGGGTGTGAGACTAATCTCATTCGGGTTTCATGATATATTTAATATCTATGTACATTTTTACATGTCTTTTTGATGAGATCTACCTTTCTGTGGGATTTGATATGCCTCTTTTTTTCTTTGTTGTCCCTGACGAAGTACATGTAGCTTTCACATTAAGCATCATTAACAAATTTATTTACATTATATCTAACTAGTATTGATGAACTAATTTGTCTATTACGATTTAAATTGAAAACTTGGATATAACATTATAAGTTGAGATACCATTTTAGGAATTTTCTTGCAGATAATAGCTGTAAAATTTATTGTGATATACTCTTCGAGGCAGTGAATATACTTGCATTTAGTATGCAGAAGCATGATTTTGATACTTTTCATGAATTGGACTCTTATTATGTAGGGACATGCCCTGGTTACTTTGTACGGCTCAACAAAACTTGTTCTGAAGAAGATTTGTTTTTTTTTTGAGAAAGAGAGCAAGAATTTCTTTGGGTTGTGCATTATTATAACTAGATAACCTGTGATAACTTGTCTTAAGCCATGTTTGATAAACCAATTCAACATTTAAAACTTAATCAATTAAGCACTTAATTAAATAATTTTGTTTGATAAATATAATTAATATCACTTAACTAATTAAGTTAGCTTAATTTTTAAGTCAATTTATAAGCAAAAAATTCAGCCCATGGTATATTACTTATTTCCATTTTACTGAACGCCATCAGAATTATTCCCATAAAAAAATTTACATTCAGACCATTTTGCCCTTTGAATTTACCCCTAGAACCTGCATAGGGTTTTTCATTTTAGCAAACAAGAACAGAGAGAGCAGGGAAAAACACCAACGACTTGCGAAGAGGAGGCGACGACGAGTTGCGAAGAGGCGGCGACGAAGAGGAAAGTGCCGCCGCCGCCGCTGCTGTTCTGTTCTTCTTACCGCCGAAGTTGATGCGAAGCTATTTATCTCGCCGACGCTGAACCTGCGACGCTGCTCCTGCTCCGCCGTTCCTGCTCCGTCGTCTCTCTGCTGGAACAAACACTTATCTAACTGTAAGTTTATTAAAATTAATTTTGGAATTTGAGTTTAGTTTCTCTTTGATTTAGTTGTTTATACTGATTTTTTTAATTTATTTATTTGTTTATGCTAAATAACGTGTTCGGTTTAGGTTTTTTGAGTTTCAATTTCTGTTGAATTTGTCGAGCCTAAAGCCATCAAAATCGTTTTTTGGGGGTTAATTTTTAAGAATTGTTTCTTGTTCATTTTATTTGTTGACAATGAAGAGAAGCCCAAAAGTTTTGATTTTTGGGTTTACTAGGAAATCTTTTGGGGGTGATTTTTTAGTCTTCAAAAACCAGTTTCTTTCTCGTGCTTGCTGCAGGAGATTTTGCTGAGTTTTTTTTTGTGTAGAGGATAGGAAGAAGATCACTACATTGGATAGTGGCATGAGGGATTTTCCGAAGTATTTTGTGCTTGAAATTTTTGGTTGTATTCTGATTTTTCAAACAAATAGGTGTAGATATGTCGACTAATGATGCTAGAGCTAATAGAAAGATCCAGATCAATATAAACTTTTTCTGGATTTATGTCTTGAAGAGGCAAATCATAACAAAAAATCTAAGGAAACTCTTAGGAAAGAAGCGTGGGATACTATAGCAAAGAAGATTGCCGAGAATTGTTTAATTCTCAGATTTAATTTTTTTTTTTTTGTTGAATTCTATATTATTGTTGACTTGTGATAATTTATATATTTGAACTTTTTAATATATTATTGGTGTTTTTATTTTATTGTTTTGTTCTCTATTTTTTTTTTTTATCATCTTGATTCAAGAGCAATTATATAAATTAAATAATTTTCAACATTCAAATTTTGTACTTATCAAACAAACAAAAAAAATTCAGCATTTAAATTTTCAACATAATTTTATCAAATAACTTGCTTAATTTTGCAGCATTTAAAATTTAAGCGCTTAATTTTCAGTACTTAAAAATTAAGTTGTTATCAAACAAACTCTTAGTTATGGTGCCGTTCCTTACTTGCCTGAATCTGGCTGGTTTTGCTTCCTACTACCGGCTGCATAAGTGGCTTTGTTGTACATGTTACTTGTCGAATGACTATGATCTTAAAAGTCTCGGGAATTCTGTTGATGGTAAGTTCACATTTTCCAGTACTATGTAATGGGTCTTTCCCAAATACAATTTAAAAAAAATGCTCTACATGTCTGGTGCACCGTCAACCGTTTGTAGATTTTATCGCGGTTTGGAAGTACCTAATTCGTGCTCATTGTCTATTGATAAAAGTTTTTGATCAACATGTCTATTACCTTACCGCGAGTGTTATTTATTGTTCGCAATTGCCTGAGCATTTGAATTTGTGTGATATGTCTGGCTCCATGGATCTTTCACAATCCACCAAGTATCTCTGTGGTGAATAGGCGTAGATGCATAGTCAAGGGTGGATTCTTCGAGTGGTGAGGGTTTGTCTTCTAAAAAAAACGTTCAATGCCATATTTTCTTTCTCCATCAAATGTCTTACCTTTGTGGCATTTTGACAAGCTTTCATTTTTAGTGATTTAATTATTCCGCCAATTTTTAACACTCCGTTAGAAGAAGCTTCCTTTAAATCAAAATTTTCAAAAAACTCTCAATTTTTGAGTTTAATATAAATTTTCGAACTTAAATTTGGTCATTTATTTAGTTGAAAAATTTTGATAAATTTATGACTTCTATGTTTAGTGAACTATCTCTAATATGCTATTTGCTAGAATATGAAGTAATTATTTTATATTTTGTTTTGTTGCAAGTTATGTGGTATATTTTTTCATTATCTTCCCGAGCTACTAAAAAAATGGTGTAATTTTAATTTCATTATAAATATTATGATATATGAAAATTATTAAATTTATAAAAATTATAGAAATAATATATGAACATTAAATTTAGTGATAATATTAAAATATTAATTTTATAGAAATTAAATTGAAGAAATAATAATAAATTAGGTTCATTTCTTTTTAGGGGCATGCACCATTAACTTCCAAAATGCAGAAGAAATTACCAATTAAGCCTATCAACCCTTTTTTTTTTCACACCAATAACTTCTTTTGTTTTCTGACCAAAATACCCCTCATGTAAATTTTAAATGTAACATCAATTGTTATTTTTTTTGGTAATATTTTTCTGATCAATATATCTCTCATGTGGATGTTGAATGTAACATTATTTGTTTGTTTACCCCCCTTTTTTTTTGACCAAAATACCCTTAATGTGGATGTTGAATGCAATATTAATTTTTTTTTTTATTTTTTTAGGAGCATGCATTATTAACTCCCAAAATACGAAAGAAATTACCGATTAAATCTATTACTTTTTTTTCTTTGCACCAATAACTCTTTTTGTCTTTTTTGACCAAAATACATCTCCTGTGGGTGTTGAATGTAACATTCAACACCTATACATGTTGAATGTAATATCATTTTTTTTTTATTTAACATTTAACACTTGTGAATATTGAATGTAACATTGATTGTTCTCATGTTTTTATGAATCGTATTATGCGTGAATGTTACATTCAATACATATGAATATTGAATGTAACATCAACTGTTCTCTTGTTTTATGTATCCATGGTTAAAAAACCATATGATGTATTCATGATTAAAAAACCATATGATATTATATTTAACACCTGTGGAAGTTGAATGTAACATTAACGGTAAACACAAACAATGAAAATACTATTGATTTGATCACAAAATAAACTGTAAATTGTAGGGTGCGAAGTGTAATTTGACAAGATATTTTCATATGTGAGCTGTCTCTTATTTTGGCTATTCTAAAACTCCCTCATTTTGGGTATTCTCAAACCTTGCGTAGCTCTCTCTCTCTCTCTCTCTCTCTCTTCGTTCATGTCTATCTCGTCAAATCCACTAGTGTGATTGCCGTTTTACTTCTCTTAAGCAAACCAAATGGCGATGTCAGAATTTCGATAGGATCTAAATTTCCGTTGATGCCCTGTTCTGACTATGGATTTCCTATTTTAACGGCGACTTTTGTCCCGTCGTCGATTTCTCCGATGTAGACGTTTTCGAAACCGTCGACGCCGATGATTGCAGAGGGATCCCAGTTCTTCGTCGCTTCTTGGAGCTCGGCGAACAAGAAGTACCGGCCGGTGGTGGAGAAGACGGATCTGGACGACAACGGTGGGGAGGGCATTTCGGTAATTTCATTCCTCGCTGTTTTTGGAAATGGAAGTTTCCGGTGCAAGAAAAGGCCGCGATGGGAGTTTTCGGTGCAAAAAAAGGCCGACTATGAGAGTTTTTGGTACAAGAAAAGGCGGATGGGCTTGATCGGTAAAGAGTAAGTGTTTTTGGGAGTAATCGGTAATTTTTCTTTCTTTTTTCCGTACTCGAAGACGCGGGTCATATGTTAGTGTGTATATATATATATATATATGGAATGATTGGAGCTATATTTTTAAGAAAATAAATTCACACGGGTTATAGGCCCTTTCTTTTTTTTTTTGGAAAAAACACTGGTAAAAAACAATTAAAAAATCCTATAAACAAAATTGGAATTTCAAAATTATCCTTTCCAAGAAAAAACAAGGAAAAGCTAATTAATTTCCCCTAATTAAATCTTCAAAGCGATTACCAATCAGAAGTTCATCCAAATCCATGATTTTTTCCCTTTGTTTCGAATCCACCAACAACATCAGCCACCACCCCGTGTGATCACCGTCGGTAACCGCCAACCCCATGCCACCATCGACCACCATCTCCTTAAACCACCACTACTGCGTATATATTCAAACCACCATCGGAAAAACCCAAAACCACCACCTCCGAAAAGACCCAAGACCAGCACTACCAAGATGCCCAACAAACTGATGTTGCCACCAACCGCTGCTCTATCACCATAAACCAACCTCTGCTCCACCTTCGCGCTGAATAGATCTGGCTAGATTTTGGCCTTTGAATTTTTTTTTGGGTAATTAATTTTTTAGTTCTTTATAGAGACCCAATAGAAAAAAAAGACCCCCTGACATGAACAATTAAGTTTTTAGATCCCACCAAATTTTTAGAAAAAAATAATTCATTATGACCCTCCTTGTTAACATTTATTTACAAGTCTGTCATTTTGTCATTATGCAATAAGATAAATTTGAACAATAAAGGATGCTAATATTAACGTAACTTGTTCAAGTAAATACCACTTACCTATATTATAATATTACATTGGGATTGACGTTAACGTTGTTGAATCCATTTTTTTTTTGTTAACGCATCATCTCTCAATCTGTCTGTTTGTGCATTACGTTAACGTTAACTCACTTTATCACCAGACCTATTGTATATTTTTTTTCTTGAATATTTATCATATTTTTTGTGTGTGTTAACGTTAATGCATTTTTTTGTGTGTGTTTCATATTACCGTCTCTTTCATTATTTGTTTTGTGTGCATTAACGTTAATGTTAGTTGCATTAATGTTATTGCAAATATAACCCGACACATTAACTTAAATACGTTAACGTTAACGCGATTACAACCCAGCACATTTAATTTTATTGCGTTAACGTTAACACAATTACAATCTAGCACACTTAACTTAATTGTGTTAACGTTAACACAATTACAAACCCAATACATTTAGTTGTGTTAATGCTCAATACATTTAATTGTGTTAACGCTCAACTTTAGAGAGTGAGTGAGAGAGAGAGTGAGCTTAGAGTGAGAGAGAGAGAGAGAGGGTGAGTGATAGTTAATATAAATAAGAGAGAGAGTTTGTTCAGGGGTACATGTGTATTTTTAGTGTTGTTTTTGTTTTTTTGGAAGACTAAAAACTTAATTAATTGTACTATTTGGTCTGAATCCTAACCAAACATATGAAAAATATTTTTTTCTCAATGATCTCTCAATGGGGGACTATATAATAAAAAACTCTTTTTTTTTTTGCTTAAAAAACTAGATCTTTTTATTTATTTATTGTTTAATACTCATCGTATCTTACATATTTGTGGTGTTGATATTTGAAATTTGTCCAAATTTAAATTTTTGTTGTTGCAAATTTTTTGTTTTGATTTGTTTTTATTTTTTTCTTCATCATTATTTTTTATTTAAATTTTCTTCATCATTATCTCTATATAAATCCCAACACTTCTTACTCATTTTTTACACCAAATCAACAATAATTCACATTTATTACACCTCAATAATTCTTAATTTATTATTTATTTTCAAAACTTCAATCATTATTATATCAATTTTTTTTATTTAAAATTAATCTTATCAATTTCATTTGATTATTCAAATATCACATTTTTTTATTCAAGTATTTATTGATTTTAATGCCCTTTTAATTAATATCACTTATTTATAAAAAATCTATTTTTAGCACTGAATACATTTGTAAATAAAGTCAAGGTTCAATTTATTGAATCTGAATACAAGGATAACTAAATAAAAATTCTAGTTATTAATTCAAAATTAAAACATAAATTGAGAGATGATAATGTAATTTATTTTGATACCCAGAACACTTGATTCAATTGAAATTAAATTACAGTTCATCTTCAATATTTTAAGGGGTTATTGTGTATTTTGTTTCTTTTTCCTTGAAATATTTTTAAAGGATATTGAATTTAATTTCAATTGAAAATATTTTTACTTGAATTAAATTGAAATTAAATTCAATTGAAAATTTTTAAAAATTGAAATTAAAAATATTTTTAATTGAATTGAAGTCAATTGAAAATATTTTTACTTGAATTCAATTGAAAATATTTTTAATTTTATTTTTTAAAAATATTTCAATTGAATTTAATTTCAATTGAATTCAAGTAAAAATATTTTCAATTTCATTTAAAAATATTTCAATTGAATTGTAACCTTATTTTAAAAAAAAAATTCTTTATAAAAAAACGAAATAAAAAAAGAGTAAGACAAAAAAAAAAAAGTTTTATTTTTATTAAACAATAAAAGAACTAATGGTCAAACTTTAGGGGTATAAAGTGTCAAAAATACTTAAAAAAACCAGACTCACTTGATTCTTTCTCTCATTTTTCTCTTTCTTGCTGGAAGTTTGGGGCCCATTTGGTAACCATTTCTGTTCCGATCCCATGCAGTGGGATGAGAATGAGATAAGAATTTTGTTTCCTTCTTAGAAGGACAATCGCGTTCTGTAACGACAATTTTTTTTGTTTGTTAAGGAAACATAATTGTGTTTGGTAATGATTTTATTCTAGAAATCAAGAATGAACCCTAAACCACAAGTTCAAGAACAAATCCTAAAACAAATTCAATAACAAATCCAAGAACAAATTCAAGAACACCAAAAACAAATTCAAGAACAACAATTACAAAGCCAAGAACAAATTTGTATAACACCAAGAACAATTTCGATTTCGAAATCAAAAACCCGAAATAGAACACCACAAATCTCAACCCAATTTCGATTTCGAACAAATTCAAGAACAATCACAAATCGAAACCCGATTTCGATTTCGAAATCAAAATCGAAATCGAAATAGGGTTTCAATTTCAAAATCGGAATCGAAGGCGAAGCAGACGCACACGACCGAAGTTGAAGCAGAAGCGGACGAACGAAGACGATAAAGATTGATGGATGAAGACGAAAAAGAAATCTGACCAAATTTGAACAAATTTGACATAGGGTTTCGATTTCAAACTCGAAATCGATTTCGAGTTTCATTTCTATTTCGAAGCAGACGACAAGACGAACACGGTCGACGAAATCAAAAAGCAGACAACGATAGAGAAGAATGTGATAGAGAAGACGACGAACTAGACGACAAACACGGTCGACGACGAAGCCCTGTTTCGAAATCGATATCGAAACCCTATTAGCAGACGAAATCGATGGAGAAGCAGATGAAATCGATGGAGAAGCAGACGCCAGAGGACGATGAACGTGCAGACGAAGATGATTGTTGTAATTGTGGTGGTGGTTGGAGGAGGAAAATGAGGGAGGAGGTTTAATGGCGGTTGTTGCGGTGGAGGAGTGGAGGATGACGACTGAGGTATGATCAGAGACGGAGAGAGGTTCTCTGGCGGAGGAAATGAAGAGGACGGTTGGGGCTCGTGTTTTTTAGAGAGAGAGTCTCTCAATGGAAGAGAGCTGAGAGACATTTTGGGTTAATTGCAGTTTACACCCCAAAAAAAGTAAATAATTACATAAGGGTAAAATCGATATTTTGACCTTTCCATTAACGGAGTTACTAGTGTACTTAGGTCCACAAACCACAGGAGGGTAAGTGGTGACGTTTGAACCACAGGGGGATAAAGTGCAAATGGGCCAAACTACATGGGGTAAAGTGTAATTAACCCTAAATTAGCTATTATATCATTCATTATTTTAAATAAAAAATTTAAAAAGTTAAAGAAAAACGTTTCTAACATAATTATTGTGTTCCCTTTATTAATTTTTAATAATTTACTATTGGTAAAACCTAGCCAACGCGTTACTTCCAACAACCTACCCAATCGACAACCACCACTGCCCTTTCTCTTAAGTTATTACTTCCATCCTTATCAAGTCCCAATTCATCATCACTGTCTCAGTCACGCCCTAACTTACCTATATTTTAAATATATAGAGAGATAGGGGGCATTTGCGGAGGATTCAATATGATAGGGGTTTCTCGTGATTTTAGTAAAAATGACAAGAGGTATGAATGGTATAAACCTTTTTTTTTCTCTATTCATCTCTATCTCTAACTATGAAAATCTTAGTTGTTAAAATCCATGTTTTGTTTCTCTTCACTCCTTAAGCGGTTGCCCTTTTCTCAAATTTGACAACCACAACGCCACACACCTCAATCCACCATATGATCTGTTAAAATTTTAAATTATTTTCTTCAAGTTAGTGAATTTTACACTCCATGTTTAATTAATTTCATTATGCTTTTTAAAATTTTTGATGCAATTCTTGTGCGACTTTTTGCTTTCTTCAACAGCTATATATCCACGCTTGGACAACTATCTGCGCAAAAAGGCAGGGATGGGGAATTTCTCCCATTTTTGTTTTTTTTTTCTCTCTCTATTTTTATTATATTTTTTAAAAAATAATCAAAATATAATTAAATAAAAAATATATTACAGAATAAAACTACAATTTTTTTTTTCTAGACAGTCAAAATGATGAGTTCTTTACACAATAAAAATATTTTAAATTTTTTTCTTTTGAAAACACATGTTTCGAACTTATTTACGAAATATGAGTATTTCGGTATTTGGAACACTAGGATCTTAGTCCCGATGTTTCAAACACCGGGATCAATATTTTTATTTTTATGATCCCGGTGTTGTGAATGCCGGGATCATTCAATTGCAATGACACATCACCGTTTGTGTTGGTCAAACGGTACATAAATTGAAATGGAAATTATAATAGATTGTTTTTAAAAAAAAATTATTAGTTAGTTAATTAGTTTAAATTTTTAATTTAGTTTGTTGGCTTAGTAGAATACCCAAGAGGGGAGGTAAATTGGGTAATTTAAAAACTTATCAGAATAAAATTTGAATAAATCAAATAATTAATTTTAAGCCTAAATTAATTATTATCTTTATAACACAACGGAATTAATTAATCAACTAGGTGCACACCCAAACAACAAAAATAACAAAATAAATATAGTAGCACACCAAAGATTTATATTGGTTCACCAAGTTACTTTTGGCTAATCTAGTTCCCCGAGCTACACAGAGGTCGCACCCACTAAAACCAAGATCCCTTTAAAGGTAGGAACTAAACTCGCACACTGATTATTTTACAGGTTCAGAATCAACCTTTACAATATCTTTTTCTCAGGCTAAGGAAGAACCTCTATTTTTTACAGGTTAAAGAATAACCTAATTCTTTTTAACACGAAGGCACAAGAATCAAAACCTCTCAAAACACTCCAACTATCCTTTTCACAGGTAAGGATGGAACCTTTACAAATCACTCACAATGCAATTCTGATCCAAGAAGAATCACTACCACAATCTCTTTACAGGAAGAGACTGAAACCCAACTATCCTTGATTAAATATCCCCAACGGTATTTAATCCGTCACAACTCACCAATACATAAATTGATAAGAAGTAAATCTCACTCGAAACTTCTACCACCCCAGATAAATAATAACTAAATTAATATCCCAATTAGTGATAAAAAAAAATGTGAGATACAAAAATCTGATTTTAATAAGAATATGGCTAGCAAATTGGAGCACGTAATTAGATTCAAAAAATTATTTATAAAATATTTTCTTCAAAAATTAGAAACAATTTCTAAGATCAATTTCTAAATATAAAATCAATAAACAAATAATAATCAATTTAGAAAGATCTTACCTAGAATCCACCGTAAGAAAATAGTATTGCAATGTAACTTCAAATCGGTAGCAGCAATGATCAACAAATGATTCTCTTAAAAAAGCTCACTCAATTCTCAATAAGATATCTCTTAGAAATGCTCACTCAATTGATATATTCTGATCTCTCTTGATAATATATGAATTCTCTCTCTTAGAATGATTAGTCATAAATTAAAATTCGCAGGTCTATATATAGGAATATGAAATCAGTCTTATAACGGCTAGTTTACATGTGTCATGACATTTAATAGCACTTATAGACCCCTTATATCATAATAACTTCATTTAAGTTCAATTTCACTTAAAAATAACTTTCAAATCTCTCAATTAAAACCCCAAAATATTTCTCAATCTCAATTAATAATAGAATCTATTTCAAGTACTAAATTGAGAAACATTAATATTTAATAAACCATATTAATAGGATTTAATTAATATATGAACCATATCTTAAATATAGAAAATATCCTCGAAATTTCTCTCAAATCCCAACAAAAAAGGGCTACTTTTGGATATAATCTCGGATAAAACAATATCCTGAAATAGGACGTTCGGTCGACTGCCCAGGAGACTGCTCAATTCACGTTGTAGCCAAGCTATCGCTGTTGCATGCATCGGTTGACCTACCTGTCGACCTGTAGATTTAGAGAGTTTGCTTTTACTTCACCGGTTGACCTGTCGGTCGACTTGTAGATTTAGAAAGTTCAACCCTCTTGGCCAGTCGACCTATCGGTCGACTTATAAATTTAGAATCTTTTAGCATCTTTGTCCGGTCGACTCATCAATAGACTGTCATCTTCTGGATCTTTGTTCTGAACTCATTTTTTAACTTATTTTTTTTATGCTATCGCTCCTTAAACCATTTTCTCTTCTAAATTAGCTCCACTGATATTCTTCTATTCCATTTTAGTCATTTTTTTTTTCAAATCACATAGGAGCAAATAATTTCACTTAATCAAAATACACATAAATGATAAAATACATTTTGTACAATGTGTGTGTTCCTAAATGGGATATTAAGAGTTGAAATTTACTTTGGATTGTTTTTCCTAATTTCTTCAAACTCTTAAATCTTCAATATCTTCAATATCATCGTTTAGCATCTATTTAATTTGTTTCTTCATCATTGGAACTTAAATTACTGAAACATTCAATTAAAATATTAGTTCCACCAAAATATCAACACTTAATTATTCATCAAAATCTTAGGATCAACATAGTTGTTTAATTAAAAAATGTGCGCTTTGGCCCCTCAAAGTTTGATTAATTACACATGTGAGAAAATATAAAAATAGTTGTTAGTTAGTTTATTTTTTTTAATGTATTTGAAAAAAATTATATTCCATTGAAAGTTAAAGTTAATTAAATTATTGACTAAATTAAAAATAAATAAAATAAAAAGGATTGAAAAATGTACATGGTGAGAGATTTGTATAGTTCAATGGGACGTTACTGGATTTTGGAAGACGAATTCTCATACTCTTTAGATCCAAGCGTTTGTTACTCTTCACGGTGGGTTGCAAGGATGCGGGAGGAATACACTTATCGAGTTAACCAATCATAGATTATAGTGGACGGATGCAAGCAATATAATATTGTAATAGTGCATCAATTGGCCAAAATAATGCTAATAGACACGCCGCATAACCTTCAGATGACATTGCATCTTTACTGCGAAGAAAATAACCAAATGCAAATTCGAATTTTGCGACATGAGCTTGAAACGATGGCACGTGAGCATCTCGAAGAAGGTTTGGTTGCCGAAGCGCGTACTTACATGAGATGCGCAATGAAACTTTAATTTTAGTTAGATATTGAAATGTTTGATGATGAGAGTAATGTTTAAGTTTTTCGCATTGGTGAATTGCAGTTTAATTATGTATTTCCTTTGAAGTCTAATGTATTGTTTCTACGTTAAATTATAATAACACTATTTCTACCAAACAACTGACTTTTTCTCTTTCAATTGATAGGTGGTGTTGGGTTAGCTTTTTTTAGTTAAGTCTCGTGTACATAAGTTATAAAACATCATTTTTCAGTAATTATGTTTTAAAAAATAAACTATTTTTTTTGTAAACTAGTAATATGTAGTATAATATTTGTAAAGAAACTATTCAGCCTATAATTTTCGTAATGTCTTCACATATTAATTCAAGTGAAGAAAAATAATTTGATTTTTGAAGTGAGGAGAATTCATATGGTGTTTGGGGTTGGCCTGGATCGTGAGATCACCAAAGATGTTGGGTTCTATAACCATATTATGATGACTATTGGAATGATTAAGACACCAACCCGATAGAGTATCGCATCGGTCTATGTCAAGAATGGGAATACAGGGTGAATGAGTCGAACAACCTTACATCTTGTTTGAGAGATCTTAATGCACCCGTTCTGCATCGTCGAAGTCTTCAGATGCCTAGACGATGTATAATTGATGACACAATTAAGATCGAAGATGCTATTACACGAATTCGCATAGAGAATAATAAAATATTGTTGTGCAGGAATATATATTATCTACTAGAACTAGCCAATGAAATGGCTGTCGCAAGTAACAGAGCACTCTCTCCAAATGAATACCATAACGTGATAAATAACAATGAATATTTGTCTGAGAGGTACATGTCCAATGAAGAATAAAGAATTTTTGGTAGTTCATTTGTCTTTTCAATTGTTTTCTTCTCACTATTTTCGTGATGTTATATACTATATTTCTTATGTATTGTCTTTGTTATGAATTTTGTAACAAATACCGTTAAATATGTTTCTAATTTATGTAAATTTTTTTTTCTTTTTATAATTAATTATACTTGTTAACGCGTTTAATTTCAATATGATGTTTATGATTAATTTAAGTTGTTTCGCCTTTAATATTATACTCTTTCAATGTGCTCCATAATATATTAGGTGAAATAAATGAAATTATCCATTAGTTAAGTGATGTTTCAATTGATAGGTGCTGGTGTTTGATATGTATTGTCTTCGTTATACCTTGTCTATATTATATCTGCCTTCGAAAAATAATCTTTCAAATTCACGATGAATAAATATGTATATACAAGTCTCCAAGATGGAGTAGAAAATACAACAAACGTGTATAATAATGTACATCGATATGTATTTTTATAGAAAGCTATTGATCTCCTGTGTATATTGCTTCTGAAATGGATACAGAATTTGAATAGGAGATCGAGCAAGGTGTTTAAGATTCCAGAAAAATTCTTAAAAGGCATACAAAGTGGACTCTTTTAAGAACTTTTCTGGAATCTTAGACACCTTGCTCGATCTCTCATTCAAATTCTGTATCCATTTGCGAAGCAATATATACGGTAGATTGATAGGCGTAAATTACCTATCTATTTTCAAACCAAACATTGTTAGTTTTTGTGTACGTTTAGTATGTTTTAATATGTTTTAATTTTTTTTTTGTATTAAAACAGGCGTGTGAGGTGAAAAGGTAGGAAAATAAAGCGTAAACGATCAGATCGGACGAAGAACGGTCGAAATACAAGTATGAGGGCAATATTCAGAAAAGAAGCCCACCGCTGCGGCGGTGAAAATGCAGAGAAGGCCAATTCTTGATGGACATCCATCGCCACAGCGGTGAAACTGCAGGATGGTCACCAACTCCACCGTTTTCTCTACCACTGCGGCGATCACTGAACCAACCTACTCACCGTTGCTGCGCTATCTCTGCACACATAATTAGATATTTTTAGATATTTTGAGCCCTATAAATACCCTAATCTCATCCTCTCTTCTAATGGAATCACCCCCTAAGGCCTTTAGAATATATTTAGGGTGAGTTTGAGAGATTTTTGAGGGAAAGCTCACAACCCGAGGCGGAAGAAGTAACCCCGAATTCGGACTAGGGTAAACAACACAACGATCCAATAACCCGGGAGGGAGTTGGATTGTGGGCAATCGATGACGTTAGGGTAAGACTCACGTGACCTAGGGTCGTTAAGACATTGAGGATGACTTCTTCATTGACACGAAATCATGTATTCCCCCGTATTACACTCGGGAGAGGTGGCGGAGAAGTTTTCGAACTGAGATTGTCGATAGGATAAACACAACGCGACGATTCAATAATCCGAAATAGAGTTAGATTGTATGCAATCAATGATGTTGGAGTGAGACTCAAGTGACATAGGGTCGTTAAGATGTTAAGGCGGACTTCTTCATCGACATGAAGTCACGTATTCTCTCGTCTTACACTCGGGAGAGGTGGTGGGGGAGTTTACGAACTGAGATTGTCGGATAATTAGAACGCCGTTAACATGAACTAAAACTAGATCGAACACGTATTCGTAAACGAAGTTAATCTCTAGACAATCTATTCCCTAAAAACTATCTCAATATTAATATTAGTATAGATAATTTAATTAGATTAATTAGATTAGTATTAATATTTAATTTTATTCACATTTATTTTCGCCTACATAAAGTTAGGTCATGATAAATGCGATACTCATTAATAGTCATAACCAATTCCTGTGGACACGATACCCTTACTCTCCCCACCTTTACTAAAACTTGACCTAGTATACTTGTGTGTGAAAGTAGCGGCGTATTTTACGCGCTATCAAGTTTTTGGCGCCGTTGTCGGGGATTGTGTTTTTTGGTTATTATTGATATTGTGAGTAAATGACCAAATTTTACTTTAGGCATTTATTTTGTTTATAACTTTTTCATTTATAGTTTTTGTTTTTGTTTTCGTGTAGGGTGCTTGAAGATATCAGATTGATAGGTACTCTTGCATTTCTTTCAACAGGATTCCGAGCCATTTTACTGTGCTTGGAATCGTTACAAGGATTTGCTACTTTGATTTCCAAATCACGAATTCCCGATGGAGTGTCAACTAATGAACTTCCTCGATGGGTTACAAGTCGTAACCAGAATGTGGGTTAAAAGAAGAAACGGTACCACCTCTTTCAACCAACTAACTGCGGATGAAGTCCATTGGTTATTGGAAGATATGGCGGCCTTTGATTATCAGAGTTTCAATTCTATGGAACCATGGATTAACGCCCTGGTCCAAGATATGGAGTCTTCCCCCTTGGAAAAGATATTAGCTGAATTTATTGGGGAAACTCAAGCATTTTGGAGGGAGACGAATAACCGGCTAAATGAGCACGAGAATCATCTTGACAACTTTAAGATGATTTGTATTGAAATCGATATAACCGTAACGTCTCTTCAGATGCAAATCAATTAGCTAATCTGCTTGATTGAGGTTGAGTCAGACGTGGTGGCACTGAGAGATACACAAGCCACATTCATCAAAAGCCACCACGAGGAACCAGAGACAAGCGAGAGGTACTGGGGTGAGATCAATGGAGATTTACACATTAATCGTTGTGAATTTTCACCGTTTGAATTCTAGTTCGTGACGCCGCACTCGATCCAAAATGATCATATTTATGAGGATCCAATGTGGCTTATTGATCCTTTATCGCCATTAGCAACATTCTTCCATGCCCACCAAGTACATGAGCCAGTGGAGTATCCCGTTAAAAGCCTAGGTCGATCAGAGACAAATCTCGCCAGTCTTGAGGGCGTACTGAACCAAGACCTATATGTAGCGTCGTACAACACTTACTATAGGAGAGAGCCGCTCTTTGACGAGTACTTCGGTGTGTTGGGCTAACGACCTTAAACCAAGCGCTTCTTGAGAGGCAACTCAAGGAAAAATAAGTTAGATCCATCTCTGCCAATTTAAGTTGGAGGCGAGATTCTCTCGCCTCCCAGGTACGTGTTTTAAACCCTCGTCTTCATTTTCATGCTATATTATGTCTATTGGGATCGCTGATGGGTTGTTTTGAACATCACCTGTTTTAAGTTGGTGGTGATGTGTTAGTTATGTTTTATTATTTTCTATGTATACATGTTTGTTTAGGATTAGTTTGTTTAGTTTAGTTGTTATTTTGTGCTGAGTTTTGACATCATCTAGGCCTTTACCCGATGATGAGTCTGTCTCCTGATTGTTTACGGAGGTCGAGCGTAAAGCTTATTCATGTGTGTTCTGTGTGCTTAATGTATTGTCTTAGTAAAAGTTATTGTAGATCCTAAATGCACGAGCACGTAAACTCAATATTGCACTATCTAATTGATTTAAAAACGATTATCCTTCACTCAATTACATGACAATAGGGATTCTAAAACTTGATTTGGGGCAAAATTCAAGGCGAAATCCTAGGCGAGGTAGTTTGGAGATATGATTTAGGCATTCCTTTGTATCGCTTGAGCCTTCGAAGCCTACCTTGTAAAATGTTTATCCCTTGTTACCCTATCGAAGCCTTTAAATCATTTTAATTCTAAACACTTAACCAATACCACGCGACCGATTAAACTTCTTTCCAAACCTATATCGTTGAACCGAAGGCACAAATTTGAGAGAATCAAGTTAGCAATTGCAACTTCTACTTGAAGTGAGCGGTTGGGTTTAGGGCGAACTTTATATTGGTTCAGTATTCGAGTACTCACTTATTGTTTTTGTTCATTTTTTGCACGCCCCTTAAATTGTAACAATCAAATGAGTTTGGGGGTGTGTTTGATTGAGAAAAAAAATGTAAATATAGTTTATTTCCGTTTCTTTTTGACAAGTGAGTACGTCGGTCTTAATTGTATTGTTCAGGGTTGTTTCAAAAATTATCTGTGGGGTTTCGAGAGTGAGAGCGCCAAGCAACGTACCTTGGGTAATGTTAAGTTAACAATGTTAACCCATTTTTTATTTCCAATATACCCTTGGCCATTTTTCTAAAACCGAATCAAGTCCTAATGATATTTTTGAACTTATGAGCCTACATTAGTGGAGAATAGATCTTGGGTCAGGCATCTGGATTTCCTATACCTTAATGGTTTAAGTCATAAACTTTATTGAGGGATAATCCCATCAAATCAACGGATAGTTGTATATTTGAGTTTAATCACACACACTCTGAAAGGATCTAGAATGATGCTTACTATTATGAATGTTGAAATTCAAGAACAACACATGGTGTGATTTATTCTTGAACTTGATGGGATTGGGGGCCGATGAGGAAAAATCGTTTGGCCGGTAGATGATAATCAAAACTTGCACAATTTTGTTTTTAGTGTTTTTCGTTTTTAGTTTTCAATTTCGTAATTGGTTTTTATATTTTCTTGTATTGTGTGGGTGTTTTGCTCGAGAACTAGTAAAATTCTGAGTTTGGGGGTATTTGATAGGTGTAAATTACCTATCTATTTCCAAACCGAATATTGTTAGTTTTCGAATATGTTTAGTATGCTTTAATATATTTTTATTCTTTTTGTATTAAAATAGGTGTGTAGGGTGAAAAGGTAGGAAAACAGAGCATAAACGATTAGATCAGACCTAGAATGGTCGAAGAATGGTGGAAATACAAGCACGAGGGCAATATTTAGAAAAGAAGTCCACCGCCGCGGCGTCAGACCTCTGCCGCGGAAGTGAAAATCAGAGATGGCCAATTCTTACTAGACATCCACCACCACGGCAATGAAACTACAGGATGGTTACTAACTCCACCACTGTCTCCACCGTTTCGGCGATCACCGAATCAACCTACTCACCGTCGTGGCGGTTTCTCTGCATACATAATTAGATATTTTTAGATATTTTGAGCCCTATAAATACCCTCATCTCCTCCTCTCATCCGATGGAATCACCTCCTAAGGCCTTTAGAATATATTTAGGGTGAGTTTAAGAGATTTTGAGGGAAAGCTCACAACCCGAGGTGGAAGAAGAAGAAGAAAGTGATCGTTCAACGGTTTTAGAGCCAAATTTTCAGATAGATATCGGCTAAGTTCTTTCATTTATTTTCTTTGTTTTCTTCATTTTGGTAGTTGTTGGGCATGTTTAGTCCATTTTACATTGTATGTATGGTTATGGCCATTGGCTAAATATAGGTTGTTTAGGGATTAACACTATATTTATGAATATGTTGTTTGATTGAGTTTATGTCTCGTTAGTAGTTGTTCTTTGTTATTTTGATTGTGTTTATTGTATTGTTTGTTTATTATGCTTAGATGGATATATTGAGAATTCGGAGTTTGACACTCGGGAGAGGTAACCCCGGATTTGGACTAGGGTAAACAACGCAATGATCCAATAACCCGGGAGAGAGTTGGATTGTGGGTAATCAATGACGTTGGGGCAAGACTCATATGACTTAGGGTCATTAAGACGTTGAGGAAGACTTCTTCATTGACACGAAGTCATGTATTCCCTCGTCTTACACTCGGGAATGGTGGCGGGAGAGTTTTCGAACTGAGATTGTCGATAGGATAAACACAACACGACAATCCAATAACCCGGGAGAGAGTTGGATTGTGTGCAATCAATGACGTTGGAGAGAGACTCACGTGACCTAGGGTCGTTAAAACGTTGAGGGGGACTTCTTCATTGACACGAAGTCGCGTATTCCCTCATCTTACACTCGGGAGAGGTGGCTGGGGAGTTTACGAATTGAGATTGTCGGATAAGTCGAACGCGGTTAACTTGAAATAAAACGAGATCGAACATGTATTCGTAAACGAAGTTAATCTCTAGACAATCTATTCCCTAAAAACTATCTCAATATTAATATTAGTATAGATAATTTAATTAGATTAGTATTAGTATTTAATTATATTCACATTTATTTTTGCCTCGATAAAGTTAGGTTATGATAGACGCGGTACTCAATAATAGTCAAAACCAATCCCTGTTGACACGATACCCTTACTCTCCCCACCTTTACTAAAACTTGACCTCGTATACTTGCGAGTGAAAGTAACGATATATTTTACACGCTGTCATAGATCAACAATTTTCTAAATGTACAAACGTTACAAAAAATATATTTACTAACTATATACATTTCTATAGGTAAACTATCAACTATTTAACTATGTACCGCAACTCTTACGTCGGACGTTCTTCTGCCCTTGGTGTTGAGTAATAAGAGGTTCCTCAGCCTCCTCATGAACCTATGTAACTTGTCCAAACTCCATGAATGACTGTTACATCATCCCCGGGATGGCATCCATGTCGTCCCCGAACCACGGCACCAGTGACACTTGTCTTTCCAATCTTCATGGTTGGATAAATACCATCAGAGGAATCACGCCTGAAGTTGACACAATTTTGTCCATTACTGGAGTGACGAATGATGATGAAGGCTGTATAATTAGTTGCGATGCGTAATACAAATAAGGGTCATGCATCTGGTACACGTCGGATGACCTAACATCATCACCCATGTCGTACGTACTAAATAGTCCCGTATCAGCACCCATGCTGTACGATGTAGAAGGTTCGGCATCACCCACAATACCTGGACGGTAGGTATCAGAAGTCCATGGTTGAGGAGAAGGCTGAGGAGTAGCCTGAGAAGATGGAGAAACGTCAGTTGGTACATAGTGCGGCACCCAACGGCATATCACCGTTTCTTCCTGCCCTTTCTTATTCTTTTCCTCATATTTCTCCCTTCGTCTCACTCAAGTCATGGCGTTGTCATCATCCTTCGATGCTGTTTAGGCCGAAAGGAAGAAAGAAGTAAAGCTTGGATACCGTTTCCAATTGTTTCTTGGATGGACTGATCTAAGCAACTCAGTTTTTAGATTTTGACATTTGGTGATTTGTTGCCAAATGTGTCTTTGATGAACTGATCTGAGTAGCTCGATTTATTGATTTTGACACATGGTGATTTGTCACCAAATGTGTCTTTGACGAACTGATCTAAACAGCTCAGTTTGTTGATTTTGACACTTGGTGATTTGTTGCAAAACGTGTCTTTGATGAACTGATCTAAGCAGCTTGGTTGGTAGATTTTGAAACTTGGTGATTTATCACCAAACATGTCTTTGGCGAACTGATTTGAGCAGCTCGGTTTGTTGATTTTGACACTTGGTGATTTGTAATGTGTCTTTGACGAACTAATCTGAGCAACTTGATTTGTTGATTTTGATACTTGGTGATTTGTAATGTGTCTTTGACGAACTGATCTGAGCAACTCGGTTTGTAGATTTTGAAACTTGGTGATTTGTCACCAATTATTTCTTTAATGAACTGATTTGAGTAGCTCAATTTTGATTTTGCAACTTGGTGATTTGTCACCAATCGTTCCTTCGACAAACTGATCTGAGCAGCTCGTTTCTTTGACACATTTTTGGACATAGACTCGATCATTAATTATTGCAACTTCTCCTTAAAGATAAATGACTTTGTTGCTCATTCGATAAACAACGCATATTAAACAACACAAAACTTTATTCAAAGTCTCAGGAGACTTGTATATTAAAAGAAATGAAACTTACACCCAATATTTTCATAAATGCGCAATGTTCCATAGTCAAGGAAATGATACCCCGTCTAGGTCTTCTAACTAATATGTCCCTGGTCTGTTCACTTTAATCACCTTGTAGGGTTCTTCCCAATTGGGAGCTAATTTTCCCAAATATGGCTCTGATTGATGAGGCATTACTCTTCGAAGCATGAGCTCACCTACTACAAAATGCCTTGGACGTACTACATGGTTGGATACTCTTGCCATTTTTGATTTATATGTCGTCATTCTCAATACTGCTTTATCTCATTTCTCTTCCAGTTGGTCCAACTCTTGGCATATAGCATCTTCATTTTCCACAAGATTGATCGTGCTATCACGTCTTGAAGGTAACCTAATCTCTACTAGAATTACAGCTTCAGTCCCATACGTCATGGAATATGGAATTTTCTGAGTAGTTATTCATGGTAACGTTTGGTAGGACCATAAGATTTCTGGTAGTTCTTCCACCCATTTTCTTGTAGCGTCATCCAATTTCTTCTTGAGTGCTTCTTTGATGGACCGATTCGTTACCTCTACTTATCTATTTTCTTGAGGGTACATTGGGCTTGACATCCGGTGTTGAATCTTCAATTCATCATACATCCATGTAACCTTTCTTCCAGTGAATGGGGTTCCATTGTCTAATATTAACACTGCCGGAATGCCAAAATGAGTAATCACTTGTTTCCAAAGGAAGTTATTTACTTCGTTTTCGCCTATTAACACAAATGCATCATCTTGCGCCCACTTGGTGAAGTAATCGATTGCTACCAGTAAGTAGTTCTTATTCTCAGGCACTGGGGTGAATGGCCCTAGGACGTCTATCCCCCACTGAGCAAAGGCCATGGGCTGAGAATTGGTGTTTGCTTCTCGGTTGGAACTTTGATGTCGTTTGAAAACTGTTGGCACTTGTTGCATTTTTTAACATAATCCTATGCATCACTACCCATTGTTGATCAATAATAACCAATTGTAAGTGCTTTGTGTGCCATGGTTCTCCCTCCTTGATGGTTTCCACAAACTCCTTCGTGAATTTCTTGTAGGACGTAGATGGCTTCCTTTAGTCCTAAGCAAAGCAGTAGTGGCTATGTGAAGGATCTTCGATATAATTTGTCGTCAATCATAACATAGCCTCACACTTTATTTAAGATTTTTTGAGCTGACTCTTTGTCATTAGATAATGTTCATTCTTTCAGATATTGAACAAATAGAGCTCTCCAATCCTTTTCTTATCCCAGCTCTCCTATGCAGGCGCAAAGGTCGATCAGAGCTGGCACGGAAAGATACTCCAAGAAATCCACCACTTCATATTGGTGACTTGAACCAAAGGATGATGCTAAAACTGGAACTTTGATGTCGTTTGAAAACCATTGGCACTTGTTGCATTTTTTAACAAATTCATGTATTTCACTGCCCATTGTTGACCAATAATAACCAATTGTAAGTGCCTTGTGCGCCAAAGTTCTTTCTTCTTGATGGTTTCCACAAACCCCTTTGTGAATTTCTTCTAGGACGTACGTGGCTTCCTTTGGTCCTAAGCAGAGCAATAGTGGCTGTGTAAATGATCTTCAATATAATTTGTTGTCAGTCATAACATATCCTGACACTTTATATAAGTTTTTTCAAGCTGACTCTTTGTCATCCGTTAATGTTAATTCTTTTAGATATCGAACCAATGGAGGTCTCCAATTCTCCTCTTATCTCAACTCTCCTATGCAGGTGCAAAGGTTGGTCAGAGCTAACATGGAAGGCTACTCCAAGAAATCCACCATTTCAGATTGGTGACTTAAACCAAGTAATAATACTAAAACTGAGAGTACATTAGATTTCTCGTTTTCGATATTTGGAATGGCTTTGAATTTGCAGTTGCAGAAAGTTATTGTCAGCTCTTTTACTTTTTCCACGTAGATGTGTAACTTTACTTCATTCACCGAGTATATCCCATTTATCTGATTCACCACTAGCTATAAATCGGATCTTACTTCCAGATCACGAGCTCCTAACCCTTTTGCCAAGGTCAAACTAAGGATTACTGCCTTGTATTCTACCTTGTTATTAGATGCTCTGAAACAAAGTTGTACAGCCCTCACGAGCTGATCTCCTTCTGGTGTTTCTAGGATTATTTCAACACCACACCCTTTCACATTCGAAGCGCCATCAACCCATAATTTCCACAGCCTTGTTGATGGAACCGAACAATCATTGTCTTCTATCGTTGCTTTTCTTGAGAGAGTCAGCTCAGTAATGAAGTCTGCTAAGACTTGACCTTTGATTGTTATTCTGGGCTTAAATTTATTGTAGAATTCTCCAACTTCTACTGCCCACTTCATGAGACACCCTAGGCCTCTGGTCTGTGAATTATTGCTCTAAGTGGGTATGAAGTCAGCACGTTGATTACATATTCTTGGAAGTATGGCCTCAGTTTTTGAGCCGAAGTTACCAAGGCTTGAGCGAGTTTTTCTAGTTCAGTATAACGAGTCTTAGCTGGGGCTAGTTATTTACTCATGTAAAATTCTAGCCTTTGCCCTCTTGGACATTCCTTTACTAGCGTATACAACACTGATTGCAATTGTCGTAACCGCCAAGCATAAGTAAAGCTCATCTCCATCGTTTACCTTGGCCAAAGTTTCAACAGAGCCTAGGTAATCTTTAATGGATTGCAAAGCTTTTCCACTTCCCCCATCCCACTGAAAGTTCTTACTCCCTCTCGAAGTTTTAAAGAAAGGTGCACATCTATAAGTGAATTTGGAGATGAACCTGTTTAGAGTAACCATTCTTCTTGTCAGTACCTGAACTTCCCATATTGTTGTAGGGGACTTCGTGTTTCAGACAACCTCTATCTATCCTAGTCGACCATAATCCCTGTCCTATTTACCACAAAGCCCAAACATTTGCCTGACGTCAAACCAAAAGCACATTTGTCTAGATTCAAGTTCATATTATACTTTCGTAGTATCGCAAAAGCTTTTTCCAAATTTTCCAGGTAATTCTCCTTCTTACCACTCTTGACCATCATATCATCTATGTAGACCTCCATAGTTATTCCAATTTTTTCTTCGAACATACGGTTCACTAGCTACTTATAAGTTGCCCCTGTATTTCTCAAACCGAAAGGAGTCACTTTGTAGCAGTATGTACCTCTTGGGGGTAATGAATGTTGTTTCTTCCTCATCCTAGTGGTACATCTAGATCTGATTATAGCCCGAATAGGCATCCGTTATGGATAACACCTCGTGCCTAGCCACCGCATTCACAACTTGATCTATCCTAGGCATCGAATAACAATCCTTTAGGCACGTTTGGTTAAGGTCAGTGAAATCCACATACATTCTCTATTTTTCGTTCTTCTTCTTGACCAACACCAGGTTGGTTAGCCATCTTAGGTAGATCATCTCCCTTATATGACCTATTCCGAGTAACCTCTTTACTTATGACTCGATTACCTCTTTCTTTTCTGGGTTAAAGGTTTTTTTTTGCCTGACCGGTGGGTAAGATCTTGAAATGTCGAGTCGATGAACTATCACCTCAAGACTGATTCCTTTCATATCTTCTGGTGCCTAGGAAAACACGTGTAGACTTTTTTTTTTTAGTAATCGCTTGAGTTTTTCCTTTTCAGATTGGCCTAACAATGTGCCTATTATCAACTTATTCATCCCTCGATCTAAGGTTACTTCCTGTACCTGCTCAACTGGTTGTAGGACAATGGGATGCTCTTGAAAATCATCTATTTCTTGAGCTGAGCTATTGGTTGGAGCTCCTACTAGCTCTGACTTTAATTGCTATTGGATCATCATTTTTCCCTTAATATCTATCGTAAAACACTACCTGGATGCTTCTTGGTCTCCTTAGATGATAGCCACCTTGCTATCCTTTGCATACCTGATGCACTGATGAAATGTAGACATTATAGCTCCCACAGTATGGAGCCAAGGTCGTCCCAGGATGGTATTGTACGGGGATGTGGAATCCATTACCATGAACTCTGTAGTCTTGGTAAATCTGTCCTCTTTATTTGTTGTGACAGACAAGGTGACCATTCCTTTAGGGGAGCTTAGGTCACCATTAAACCCAACCATCACCGTTTGGGTCGACCCAATATCTGAGCTAGGAATGCCTATATGTTTTAGCATGTTGACGAAGATAAATTGGTAGAACTGTCGATGTCTATCAGGATTCTCCTCACCTCAAAGATGGAGATCCAAAGGGTTATTACCAAAGCGTCCTCATGAGGATGGGCTATACCTTTACAGTCGTCATCATTAAACGTGATGATTGGCCTGGGTTTCTCTGTTAAAGACATTGCTTCCACATAACATCGTTCCACCACTACCGCACAGACTTTTCTTTTTCATTCGCAGTTTGACTCTCCAGTAAAGTGACAAACAACGTTTATCATGTAAATGACTCTATAAATGTTGTTAGGGCCATCGTCTTTCTATTCTTTGTGGCGATTCTCATGATGGGTTTTACTTCTCGACCTCTTCCTTTATCTTTTCTACTCCTGCAAATGGCCACGTAACCGGCCCATATCGATTAATCTTTTGATTTCTATTTGGAGGTCCCAACAATCGTTTATATCATGTCCATGATCCTTATGGAATTTGCAGTATTTGGCTTTGTTCTTATTGTTGGATTTTGTTTGGATTCTAGGAGGCCACTGAATCACTTCAGATGAACGAATTTAATGAAGAATTATGGAGATCGACATCCATAAACCTGGGAAGTTCGACTCTTAACGTGCTTCTATTTTTGATACTGCGCTTCTTGGACTCTCTCTCTGCCTGTCTGAGATATACTACTCTTAGTTCTCTGGTTTTCATTCTCACTGGATCTAGGGTTATCTTTTATTGATACGATGTCTTCCTTTGCGTACCTGACGTCTTCTGGTTTCATATAGGGCTTTTCTCTCTCAATCAACTCAGTCATGCTTTTCGGGTTGTGCTTTGTAAGTGAGTCTTGGAATCGACCATGTCGCGATCCTAAGGTAAACGCATTTATGATGAGGTTCGTGTTGTAACCCTTAATACACGTTAATTCCTCATTGAAGTGATTCATATATTGGCGTGATGATTCATCCTTCTTATGTCGTAAAGCTAATAAGTAATCAACCCTTTTCATTAGCCTTTGGTATGTGATAAAGTGGCCAATGAATTACTTCCTGAAGTCAGTAAACGATGAGATGGAGTTAGACAACAGTTTGTGTAACCACTCCAATGCGATCTTTTAGAGTGGTAGCAAAGGCTCTGCAAAGCGCAGAATTACCTGCTCCGTAAAGTGCCACCACATGCTTGAACTGGCGACTATTATCAACCGGGTCTGTCTTCTCGTCGTATTTTTTGAACTTGGTTGAACTTATCTGATAAAGGTACTTCTAAGATATCCAAGGTGAATGGCATCTCAGTCCCCTTCAACAACGTTTCCTGCTCGTCAACGGGCAAGTCCCTATCCCCCTAGACCCTATGTTGCTGATGAGAATCCACTGTCTCAGTTCGACTTAGAAATCATATTTCTGCTGGGCGGTCAATGATATCTCTCTGAAAAGCTCGTCCTCCTTGTGAAGGTGGGTCCAGAGACTCCGGTGACTACGCCTATTCCCCAAGATTATTGCTAGCAGGAGGGGGTTGTTGAGCATTCCCAGTGATCTACTGTGCCATCCACCTTAACATGTCTTCCATTGCAACTATCTTCTCTATTAAAGCGTCGATTTTTGAGTCAATAGTTTGTACCTCAAGAGAAGGAACAATGTGAACTCTATCTGAGGCTTCCATTGGAGCCTCAGTAGTCTTGCGTGGCGGGACTTTACTACCTTAACTTAGACCTGCTCCTCTTGCTCGTAATTGTCTCATCTTGACGGTGAGCTTCTTTTTGCTTCTTTTACCACAGACAATGCTAAATGATGTTGCCAAAAATCCCTCACACATGTAAAGATCCAACCACGTGCCAAAGACCTCTTCTACTTGCAACTGTAACCTACGAAACCGATTAACTCAAAGGGACACCAGTGTGGTATCAGCCAAAGAATCTCCGGCTTGAGAATAAGTTAGTATGTTTTATGGTGTAAAGCTATCAGTATGTAAAAAATGCTACTCTGACACCTGCCTTCATATTTAGACTATTTATTCTATGTTGTCTGTTCATGTCAACACTCTCTCCATGATCCGCTTTTTAATTGCATGGAAACTGTCCATAATCTCACTACGAACCATAAATCAATTTTGTCTCTCTATGTGCATGGGATCTTGGGCTTTAAGTCGATCGCCTAATGACCTTCCACTGTTGATCTTACCAGCTTACAATCAAGACCCATTAGGGAGCCTTCTTCTATTCATGTTAGCCCATACACTATTGGGTCTCTTATGGGTGCTTTCATCTATTCATGTGTTAGGCTTCTTCCATGGGCAAACCTAACTCTGTTCAGGCCGATGCACTTGGTCAAGGGATGATTTCCGGGTCAATTCCTATGAGTCAGATTTTACTACCCTACCTGACCATCAATCTCCTACTAGCTTCTATCAAACGTGGGTGGGAATTCTCCCCACATCTGTTCCGATATTCAATCAAAGTAAGGCGATTTGGAATTGGGTTTCGATCTTCAATCAAGGTAAGGTGATTTGGAATTGGGTTTCGATTTTAAGTCAAGGTGATTTGGAATAATTTGAGAAAAGAACATATTGAGAGCTTTTGAATCATGTAATTCTTCTTGCTTGCCTCAAAGAATTAGAGATTGTTGATGATTTTGCTTGATTTTCAATAGGTACTCTTGATCATGCCACAATTTACGCGATCTAATGCCACTAATCTAAGTTTTGTTACCATTCTGAATAAATTAAATTAGTGTAATTGATTTATTTTATTTGTTTTTGTAGATTTGAAGACTTAGGCCTAAAAAAAAAACACTTTTTGAAAGCAAAATGCCCAAGAAAATGATCAACCAGATAAAAGTCACGATTCCCAGCACTAGAATGAAAACATATGTCCACTTTTTTGGCTATAACTAATTGCACAATTGGATTTTGGGATGAAACAAATTTCATATGAAACTATACTTTCTGAACTTTCCAACGATTGGTCATATGGTAAAGTAGGAGTTCATATGAGAACGATACAAACGTCTAAAGTTGGTCGTGTTTATCTGTCAAATGTATGCACTGGGCTAAGGCCCAATGCATTTTCCCCAAAAGGACCAACTTTCTTTAAATTTTTTTTTTATGTTTCTTTTCGGCAGCCTAGGCTAATTTTTTTTTTAATCGATTTTTCTCTGAGGCCCATGAGATGGGCCAAGGCCAACACCTTTTTGTTCTCTTAGACCCAAATGCTGGGCCTTTCTGTTTGGGGGGGTCTTAGTAAAAAAAGAATAGAAAGGTAGGCATTGGGGGGGTTAGTTTTTTTTACTATTTTTTTTGGCTTTTCTCATTTGAAGAATGGCATCGGCCAGAACCTTGAGGCTTGTAAATTTTATTTTTTTATTTTCTTTTACTAAACTCAATGAAATTTTGGCAATCCGAATGGAAGATCAAATGAAAAACAAACCGATGGGTGGCTAATCTCCCTTCAACAGGATTATGAAAGTGGTATGTGTTTTGGTTTATGTAATTTTTGATTAATTATTGATTAGGTGTAAACAATTATATAATAATGAATATTGTTCTTGAAATATAGTTTAAATACGATTGAATTTAATCTCGAAATGTTCTTTTAGAAATTTCGATTTTAGATTCAATTGTTACTTGAACGTCAGATCTAATACCTGTATTCATGGGATTTGATTATCGGTTTGGATGAATTATGTCTAGATTTTAATTCACCTTAAGATTAAAGTAATGTAGGAATTAATTACCGAAGGTAATTCATGCCATTGAATAATTGATTTAATTTTTCTGACTAGTTCTAGCTTGTAGTTGGGAAAGTTCATTTGTACAAATCCAAATTAAAAATAAAATACAAAAACAACATAATTGCAAAATACAAAACCCAAAATTCCTAATTTGGTTCCCTATTCTCATTGTTTAGATCTAATATTTATTTCCTTGCAAAACTCAAATTAAAAATAAAATAAAATCAAAACTCATTTTTTATCAAAGAAAGGAAAATAATTGAAATTGATAATTACAAGATCGATCATGTGGTTCGATACCCTACTTGAACCCGTACTACATCAGTATGACGGTACCATTAAAATGGTATTATTTTTTAGTGATCGAATTTTGAAGCCGTTGTCGGGATCGACATCGCTAATTGTTGATTTATGTTGTTATTTTTCTTTCTTCATCTGTGTATATCTATTTTTGTTCTTGAGTTTTTGCCTGCAGGTTAACCGAAATTCAATCTTTGAGTTCAAATCTTTAAGCGAAAGTGGAACATCCTGAACTAATCGGTCAACCGATTAGTGGGATTTGGTCAACTGACTGGCCTAAAGATTTAGGCTGTGTTTCAGCTCTGAATCAATAAGTCAACTGAATGGCAAGACTCGGTCAACCGACTGTGTCAGTTGAGATTTCGTGTGAATGGTCTCTTGGTAAAAAACTATTCGTTTTTTAGGATTCCAAGGGAGAGATTTGGGAGATTTGAACTTAATTGAGATATGGTATACCTATTCTAATATCCATCTTGATTTGGTACACATAATTTGTGATTCTCTTAATTTAAGTAGATATAACTTCCAATCTTTATGATTTTAAATAGAGAATACTTTTGAACTTATTTGAGAGAATTGGAAGATATTTTAATGTGGAATACACCTAAAATGAGAGGCATTGTTATATGGGGTCTAAAAGTGTCTTTTAGAGGCATTTCTTTTGAAAACTAGCTGTTGGAGGGCTTGATATCTGCCTATAAAAGTTGACCTGCGGGAATCAGTTAAATAACATCAAGAACATCAATTTTGAGCTTTTATAAGAGTGATATTTATGCTAAGGTTTCTGTGAAAGATTTGTTCAACGTTCTTGATCTTAAGCGCTATAGATTTGGCGTCACCGATTTATGCTCTATTGCAATTTTGTTATTATCTTTGGTGTTTTCCGGTGAGATCTTTCCAAGCTTTGGATATTTATTTTGAAAACATATATTTATTGATTGCTTGGTAATAAGACTGTAAGAAAATAGGTTTTAAACTTAAAGTCTTAAAATCTTTTTAAAACGATTTTATTTGATTATTTGATTACGTGCTTTGAATTGTGCTACCCACTTGTTTATTAATTAGATTTTATTTACCTCACATTGTATCTATTATGTAATAGTTATTCGAGACATTAATTGAGTATATCTATATTGAGGTGGTAGAAGTCCCTTCTGGAAAAAAACTCATATTTTTTTTTTATTTGTGAGTTTGAGTAGATTAGATATGTTTAGGATGGTGTCTAGTTAGGGTAGTTATATTTTGATCTTTTTTCCTACGAAAAATATTAGGATTTGATCTTTGTCCATAAAAAACGTTAGGTTATTCTTTTATCTTGAAACAAGTTAAGTTTTGATTCTCCCTGCAATTGAATTGTTATTTTTGAGTGAGTTGTAAATGTTCTTCCTAAATCTGTGAAAAGGATAAGTGAGAGAGTAGTTAGGTTAGCCTTTAGCTTGGTAAAAAGATAGGGCTCATCCTTGGCCTGGGAAAAGGGTAAATTTGTAAAGGTTGATTTTGTGACTATAAAAGAATCATTGTAAGGGTTTGATTCCAACCGTTAAAGGAATCAGGGATTTAGTGGTTGCGAATCTCTGTGGAGCTTCGCGGGACTAGATAATGCAAGGCTAGGTTGCTGAACCGAGATATATCTAGGTGTACTGCATTTTTATATTCTTGATATTGTGTTTGGGTCTGCACTTAGTATTAAACACTTATCCATTGTGTAACTAAGATAATAATTAATTCAGAGAAATTGATTATTTGACATTTAGTGTTTTAGGAATTCTTTGTTTAAATTTAGTAATTACCCAATTCACCATTCCCCCTCTTGGGTAGCTCTTTGGGCCAACAATTGGTATCAGAGTTAGTTTTAACTCGTTAGACTTAATATTCTTGGTAAACACGATCACATGGAGTGCACTGATAATGATATTGTATGTACTATTATATGGTCTCCTGATTCCTCTAATAGTTAGGGTTCCGTTAGTGAGAATGATAAACTTGGTGATAATGAGGTTGCAGATAAGGCTATTAAGATGTTGATTGCCCTTACTTATGTTTTTGGAAAAGAGGATTTGAAACTTGGGTAAAAGATTGTAATTCTTAAAAATAAAAAATTTAGTACCACTAAATCTCTTCAAAAGAAGAATTTGGACAAATATTTTAAAACTACTGAATTTAGAAATGCTTTATTTGAAATTGGTAAGTTGCTTGAAAAAATTGACTCTCTTGAAGAAGAGAACGAAATTTTGAAAATTAATATCCATGATTTTCAGCGAAATGTTTTGAAAAAGAAAAATCTTGAAACTTTAATTAAGGTCTTGAATATTGAGTTGGATAATGAAAGGTGTAAGCTTGATAGAGTTCGTGTAAAAATTCATTCCGTTGAAAATGATTATTAAATTCTTAAGAATGATCTTGAATTTATGCATATGAAGAATTTTGGTTTAAAAGTGAACGTTAGTTCGTGGAGCGATCACTTGAAAAGACTAAAAAGGAACTTAACGAAACAGTGAACAAATTCAAGGATATTGAAAGAACTAAACTTATTGAAAAGTCAATAGTTGCTAAAGAAACTCCTCAACATTAGCATCAATATCGTGCTCCCGTATAGGAAAATTATTATCCTAGAAAACGTGCTAATAATGTTAGATGTTTTTTATTGTGAGAAATATGGTTATTTTGAGAAAATGTGTTATATGTTGCATAGTTACCTGGTTGGATCCAAAAATAACTGGATACCAAGGAAAGAATTTTTTTACACAGGTACAAATGATAGATTCGCTCAATCAAGAACGTAATATGAATACTACATGCCGAGAAGGGATTCCATATTCAACGCACCAACAAGGATGAATCAAAATATACAAAGGCATAAAGTGGATGCTATCGGAAAGCCACGGGTTCAGCGAAATAATTATCATTCGGAGGGAAGGCAACCTCAAAAGCAACATAAATTGGTTTACAAAATTATTACAGATCAAAACAAAATAAATCAACTAGTAGTGCCCAAGATGGACAATGATGTTGTTGAGAAGAATTAACTGGTTACCCCCACGAATGATATGCCAGCTCAATCAGCTATTTCAAATGATAACAGGAATGGTGTTGACAATAACAATGAGGTAACAAACAAAATATTCCCCAAGGACGCTAGAGGTACTCCTAACCCTTCGCAGTTTAAATTCTTTAAATTAGTTAAAGAGGGGAGGTGTCCGACTTGCCAAATAGGTAAGTTGGTAATGGTTTCTAATACTTATACTAAATGATGTGCTTATCTGTTGTCTTAGAAAGATTGCATGGTGATTTTGAGAATCACAGTTAATTAAAGTATATTAATATATTTTTATGATGTGCTTATATTGAGGATTGTTCATATATTTGATTTTGAAACATATTACGTAATTTATATTGAATCAAGTGTTTTTTCCCTCACCAGTATTTGTCACATATACATACTAGTAAGACGATTTGTATAATGTGTTGTCATTCATGTCATATATTTTTTTTTTTATACAAATGAGTTGAATTGAACTGATTTTTATGCATCTTAAAATGGTATCTTGATATGTTATAATGCATGATATCATAATCTATTTGATAAAATCAATTTTTAGCATGATTTTACCTATCGACATATCGTATAAATTTATGCTTACATGGTTGGTATCACTTTATGAAATCGGGTTAATCTATTTTTGATACCATATATACGATCGTCTGAATGTACATGATATATCAATCTATACTTAGTGTTTTAAGTTGATACTTTTGACATGTGGATATATTTATAGGTATTAAGTATCTAGCTATATGCATAATACTATATCCTTCTCATATGTTTCATATCTCCTGATTTTTAAATGATTATTATTCTGTAAGAGATCCAGAATGTTATGAGATAACATATTTAACATGCATGTTATTATTGAGATACGATTCATGTCCTTGTGCGTTAAAAATTAAATGATTCTGATATCCAATTAGAACAGATATATGTTGATGATATAATATTCAGATCTACTAATGAGGATTTTTGTCAAGAGTTTGCCAAGATTATGCAGGTTGAGTTTGAAATGAGTATGATGGGAGTTAACTTTTTTCCTTAGGTTGCAAATCAAGCAAACCAAAGAATAAATTTTCATTAATCAAGACGAGTACACTAAAGAGTTGTTGAAAAAGTATGTCTTGGATGGCGCTAAAGAGTACAAAACTCTTATGACAACAGTGACGAAATAAGACAAAGATGGTAAGGGCAAAAACATAAATGAGAAATTGTATCGAGGTATGATTGATAGCTTGTTGTATCTTACTGCTAGTAGACCTGACATAATGGTTAGTTTATGCTTGTATGCTAGATTTCAATCTTGTCCTAAAGAATCGCATTTAACTGTAGTTAAGTGAATCTTTTGATATTTGAAAAGCACAAGTGACTTAGGATTATGGTAGCTTGGGGGGAGTGACTTTAAGTAAACTTGTTACTCCGATGCTAATTTTATCAGATGCAAAGTTGAGCATAAAAGCACAAGGGGGTCATGTCACTTTTTAGGGCATGCTTTGGTTTCTTGGTCTAGCAAGAAACAAAATTCAATTACCTTATCTATTACTGAGACTGAGTATATGGCAGTTGGTAATTGTTGCACTAAAATTCTATATATTATGTAACAATTATTTGATTTTGGAATATGTATGGAGGAATTTCCTATTTATTGTGATAATAAAAGTGTGATATACTTTAGTAAGAATCCGACACAGCACTCAAGAACTAAGCACATAGAGATTAGACATTATTTTATTTGTGATCATATTCAGAGAAAGGACGTAACTATTGAGTATATTGGTACCTCCGATCAGTTTGCCGATATCTATACCAAACCACTAGCAGAAGATAAATTTATGAAAATTATTCGAGATTTAGGTATGGTTAGGTATAACGATGTTTGCCTAGAGTGATATTTTTAAGTCTCTACCCCCACTTTTTGAGATGACAAAGGGTGAGAAGTTGATGTTTAAATGAGTTAGCTAATGTTTAGGAAATTGTTTGTTCGCTTAAGCATTGCATTGTTTAATGGGAGACGTTAGTTATTGGGCTTTATGTTGAATATTGTTATTGATTAAATTGGTTATATTGAGCTTATATGCATATCTTTTATATTGTTTGATTATGTTTCAATAATTATCCTTAAATGAGTTTAAATATCCTTTCTCGGATTTAGGGGGAACGTGGTTACATTCTTTATTGAAGAAAACATCAAAAGTTAATTGTCATCATAAAAAAATGGGAGATTATTGAACCCTAGGTTTTGATGAACAATTAAGTATTTATATTTCTGGTAGAACTAATATTTGTTGTTGAGTGTTTCAGGAAAGAGTTCTATATAGTTATTTAAAAAGAAGACTTCATGAAGAAAACATAAAGGGTGTAAGATGAACGCAATGAACAGATGAAGAGTTATGAAGACAATGAAGAAAATTAAGTGAAAACAACTCTCTACTCATATACTCTTAATGCAACTCGAATTAGGATCACACACAACACTTTGAATGAGTTATTTGTATGTGTGTCTTGATATAAAATGATAGAGTTAAGATCCTAATTAAAGATTTTGTATGTGCTCCTGTGAAATGAAATCGATAATTGATCTAATTTGAAAACATGTTTTAAAGTATAAAATATTGGATTTTCCGGTCAATTCGGTCAACCGAGAAAAATAATTAGTTAACTGAATTAAATAGTGAGTTTTAGAGCAAAATTGAGGTGTTATTGATCCAATTAGTCAACCGAATTAAAGATGTCAGTCAACCGTTTGAAATAAAGGCTAAATTGGTGAAAGAAGTGAACAATCTGAAACAGTCAGTCAACCGATTGGAAGAAATCAGTCAACTGTTTGAGTCAATGTGTTTTTTTAAGCGAAAGTGGAACATCCTGAACAAATCGGTCAACTGATTGGTGGGATTTAGTCAACCAACTAGCCTAAAAGTTTAGGCTGTGTTTCAGCTCTAAATCAGTCTGTCAACTGAATGGCAAGGCTCGGTCAACCGACTATGTCGGTTGAGATTTCGTGTGACTTGGTGTCTTAGTAAAAAACTATCTCTTTTTTAGGATTTCAAGGGAGAGATTTGGGGAATTTAAACTTAATTAAGATATGGTATACCTATTCTAATATTCCTATTGATTTGGTCCACATAATTTGTGATTTTCTTAGTTTAAGTAGATTAATACTTTCTATCTTTATGGTTTTAAATTAAGAATACTTTTGTGAACTTATTTGAGAGAATTGAAAGATATTTTAATGTGGAATACACCTAAAATGAGAGGTATTGTTATATGGGGTTAAGAGTGTCTTTTAAAGGCATATCTTTTGAAAATTAGCCGTTAGAGGGCTCGATATCTGTCTATAAAAATACATTTGCGGAAATCAGTTAAATAACGTTAAGAACATTAGTTTTGAGCTTTTATAAGAGTGATATTTACGGTGAGATATCTGTGAGATATTGTTCTACGTTCTTGATCTTAAGTGCAGTTGATTTGGCGTTACCGATTTGTGCTCTATTACGATTCTGTTATTATCTTCACTGTTTCCCAGTGAGATCTTTACAAACTTAGATTATTTATTTTGAATTCATATATTTATTGATTGCTTGGTTATAAGACTCTTAGAAAATCATTTTTAAACTTAAAAGCCTAGGAATCGTTTTAAAATGATTTTGTTTGATAATCTGATTACATTCTCTAAATTATGCTACCCACTTGTTTGTTAATCATATTTTGTTTACTTCACATTGTATCTATCATATAGTATTTATTCGGGACATTAATTGAGTATATCTGTATTTAGGTGGTAGAAGCCCTTTGTGGAAAGAAACTCATATTTTTTTTTTGTGAGTTTGAGCAAATTAGACACGTTTGGGACAATGTCTAGTCAAGGTAGCAAGGTTTCGATCTTTTTCTTGTGAAAAAAATTAGGGTTTGATCTTTGTCCTGCAAAAAGGTAAGGTTATTCTTTTCTCTTGAAACAAATTAGGTTTTGATTCTCCCTGCAAATGAATTATTATTTTTGAGTGATTTGTAAAGGTTCTTCCTAACTTGTGAAAAGGATAGTGAGAGAGTGGTTAGGTTTTAACTTGGTAAAAAGATAGGGTTCATCCTTGGCCAGGGAAAATGATAAATTTTTAAAGGTTGATTTTGTGCTTGTAAAAGAATCATTATAAGGGTTTGGTTCCTATCGGTAAAGGAATCAAGGGTTTAGTGGTTACGAATCTCCGTGGAGTTAGGGGGATTGGATTAGGCAAGGCTAAAGTGCTTAACAAGGATATGTCATGGTGTACTATATTGTTTATATTCTTTATATTGTGTTTGGGTATTCACTTAGTATTAAATTCTTATTTGCTGCATAATTAAGATAATAATTAATTCAGAAAAATTGATTATTTAATATTATGTGTTTTAAGACTTATTTGTTTAAATATAGTAACTGTCCAATTCACCTTCCCTCTTGAGTAGCTCTTTGGGTCAACAATCAATGCGCACAATGGTGAAGCACATTCGATCCTTTCTGGGGTACGCAAGATTTTATCGACGCTTCGTCAAGGAATTTAGCAAGATTGCATGTCCTCTTTTCAATCTGCTTGCTATAGATGTGCCTTTCACTTTTGATGAATTATGTCGAGAGGCAATTGAGACATTGAAGTCTAAATTAATCTCGCTCCTATAATCCAACCCCCAAACTACTATCGACCTTTCGAAATTATGTGTGATGCCTTCAACTATGCTATCGGCACTATTTTGGGACAAAGAGTAGACAAGATACTTCACATGATATATTATGCAAGTAAGACACATGTGAAAGCACAAGTGAATCACACTACTACTACTACTACTACAAAAAAAAAAAAAAAAAAACATTGTTGGCCGTCGTTTTTTGCATTAGATAAATTTTGATCTTATATTCTAGGGTCGAACATTATCATATTCTCCAATCATGCAGCTTTGAGGTACCTATTATCGAAGAAAGAAACAAAACCTCGATTAATTAGATGGATTCTCTTACTCCATGAATTTGATATTGAGATCAAAGATAAAAAAGAAGTAGAGAATTTTGTGGCCGACCACCTATCTCGGTTTTTTTTTTTATCAATGAGATCATGAAAGAATAGGTCATTGGGGATTCATTTCCCGATGAACAACTTTTTTCAGTATCTCAAGTGTCACCGCCTTAGTTTGTGTACATTGTGAACTACTTTGCTATAGGTGATATTCTTTTCTAGTGGATAAAATAAGATAAAGACCGTTTTTTCTCACATGTCAAACATTTTTATTGGGAGGATCCTCACTTATTCAAGCATTATGCGGGTCAAGTGATAAAGAAATGTGTGCCAGAGTGCGAGTTTGATAGTATCCTAAATTGTTGTCGCTCTCAGGCATGCGGAGGACACTTTGGAAGAAAGAGGACGACATAAAAAGTGCTTCAATATGGATTTTGTTGGCCGTCCTTATTCAAAGATGCATACCCATTTTGTTAGGCTTGTGACAAGTGTCAGTGAACGGGATCAATATCTCGCTAAGATATGATGCCCCTCCAATCTATCCTGGTAGTTGAGATCTTTGATGTGTGGGGCATCGATTTCATGGGACCATCCCAACATCCTTTGCTTATAAGTGTATCTTCCAAGCTGTAGACTATGTGTCGAAATGGGTTGAGTCCATATCTACTAGAACTAATGACCATGGGCTGGTGCTCTGTTTTTTGAGGAAGCATATTTTTAGCAGGTTCAGGACGCCTGTGCAATCATTAGTGATAAGGGATCACATTTTTGCAACAGGCCATTAGAGACATTGGTATGCAAGTACTCCGTGACTCATAAGGTGATCATACCCTATCACCCTTAAATTAATGGTCAAGCGGAGGTGTCCAATAGAGAGGTGAAGTAGATCTTAGAGAAAATAGTACGTCCCGACCATAAAGATTGGTCAGAACGTTTGGTTGATGCTTTCTGGGCATACCTTACAACCTACAAAACTCTTATTGGTATGTCACCTGTCGAGCTAGAGCATCATGCTCATTGGGTTATAAGAGCGTTGAACTTTGAGATGAAACGAGCACGGGATGAACACAATCTTCAACTCTCGGAGTTGGACGAGTTTCAAAATGAAGCCTTCGAGAATTCAAAAAATTATAAGGAGAGAATGAGAGCGTTTCATGATAACATTATTAATAGAAATTATTTCTATCTGGTAGTGGAATTTTACATTGGTACATTTACCGCAAGTGTACGATCCAAGTTTTAATAGAATAGTGATGAGTAAGGGTTGTCGTATCCACAGAGATTGGATTAGATCGTCGCTAAGTACCACGATTGTCGTAACGAACTTTATCTAGGCGATTGAATTTTGTATTTTTTATAGAAATATAAACTAAACTAATAACAAATTATACTACAATACTAAGTATGATGTTTATGGGAATATATTATCTATGGATTAACTTCATTCACTTAAACGTATTTGGTTTAGTTTACTTTACATTAACGATATTCAAATCATCCGACAATCTAGGTATCGAAAACTCACTCACTACCTCTCCCGAGTGTAAAGTGAATGAATATTTGACTCGTGTCAACATTGATATCCCTATCTAGTGTCTAAACGATCACATGAGTCTTGCCGAAACCTCATGGATTGCACACTTTCTAATAATCTCCTGAAACATTAGAACATCGCGTTGTGTTTAAACCCTAGTCCGAATTCGGGGTTACCTCTCATGAGTGTCAAACCCCGTATTCTCAAACCAACCACAATATCATAACAAACATATAATGGATGTAATAAAATGATCAACACAATCGAATATGAATGAACAACTGTTAACAAAACATAGATTTATTCAAACAACGTTTTCATGAATTACATCAACCCCTAAATAATATATGCTTAGCTCATGGCCATAACCACATATTCAACTACAAACAAGCTAATCATAATCAAAATAACCAACCAAATCTAAGAAATAAAGAGACAAATAAAGGAGAATAATCGTTATCTGAAGAATGGATAGTTCCACATCCGTGATTTCCACTCCGATCTTGTTTCCTCTTCTCAAATTTGTGTTCTCCTCAAGCTTGGTTGATCTTGGAGCTCTCAAAATGTTCCAAAAAACGTGTTCTATGGTGTTGGGAAATAGGTGATCAAGTAGGAGTCCAAAATATCCAAAAATATCTGATAAATATCAAAGACAACTGGTTGAACCATCACTGCAGCGGTGGTAAAGTAGTGGGCGTTCTACCCTTTTAGCGCTGCAGCTGTAAGGGCCACCGCTGTAGGGTGGTTGGGCAGAATATTATTGATCCTTTCAACACTGCAACGGTGAAGGCCACCATTGCAATGGTCAAGGGTCAGTAACCCTTGACACTGGCACTACAGCGGTGAGGCTCACCGTTACAATGGTGAGGTTGTAGTTTCTGATCATTAATCTACTTCAACATTTTTCCACCGATTTCCTACCGATTTTCTTGATTATCAACTGTTTATGTCCCTACACCTAATTTACATAAAAACGAATGTAAACGAACTAAAATATTATAAAAATACTCGAAAACTACCAAATTCAACTTGAAAATAGATAGACATTTTCAACCTATCACTATCCTCATCAGAAGGTGTGGTTGTTTAACTTAAAGTTGAGACTTTTCCCAAGCAAACTTCGATCTAAATGGGATGACTATTATTAATAGGAAGTCTTTCCATCCTAATCAGGAGGTGTGGTTGTTCAACTTAAAGTTGAGACTTTTCCCAAGAAAACTTTGATCTAAATAGGATGACCCATTTATGGTTGAAAGAGCGCACTCCAGTGTGGTAGTGGAGATAATCGACTTAAGAGACGACCGAAAACTTAAGGTTAGTGGCCAAAGGTTGAAGTATATGGTGAGCTTTGAGGAGCGGAGTGTCATCAAGGCGATCAAATTTGTTGACCTGATTTATTCATGATACCCTACAGTTGACGACGTTAAACTTAGCACTGAGTGGTAGGTAGCCCACTGTTGTTTTAGAGTATTGATTTTATTTTAGTTATTACAGTTTTACTGATATTATACTTTATTTTAATGATTTTCCTTGAGTAAATGGGTAGACAGGTTTACAGTCATTGTACACTTATTCATTTATACCATACCTATGGATACGCCAGGTAGTATCTTTCCTTGTCAAAGCTCTTTCGTATTTTTGAGGACAATTCGAGATTTAGGTTTTGGGGGGGGGGTAAATGCTTTTATTTCTTCTAATATTTTATTTCACACTCAATTTTGTCAACCTATTCTTTGATATCATGTTTGTCGGGTTTAAATTTGAGTTTGTTGTATAGTCATTGGAGTATTGCACTAATTTTTAACCATATTTTATTTTTCAACCCTTACATGCATGGTAACTTTCTGTTATTCTAAATTTAGTACATGAGCTGGTTTGTTAAGTTTTGGCATGAGAATAACTTAACCCTAGAATTTAACTCTATAAAATAATAATAATAAAAAAAAATTATGTTAATAAGAATGATTCTCTGTCTTAATGATGAACTTTCGCCGAGTAACCGGACCTTTTGTCTCAGTAAGCTTTAAGTGTTCGCGTTAAAAGGGGGAAACGATTTGTTAAGACAATAATTAACTCGTTAGCCTTGAATTCTAAGACGTTCGAATTGTTAAGCATGAAGGGTGCCTTAATACCTAATGCCCCGAGCCAACTGGATTGAGATCATTAGCCTAACACTTACACCTTAGAAAGTCCAGTGAGGTTAACATTGCACAAGTCACTTATTTAATGAAAATTGTTTGTTATATATATATATGATAGATATAGACAAATATATTTTTCTTTTGGGAAAATAATTGTTTGATTATTTAAAATCAATTGGCTAGCTAGTTGAGCTAAATTCATTATAAATGAGAATTGCATGTATGTTTTGTGATAGGTGTGATCTACCTATCTATTTCCAAACCGAAATTGTTAGTTTTTTAGTACGTTTATTACATTTTTAATACATTTTAATATATTTTTATTCTTTTTGTAATAAAACAGGTGTGTGGAGTAAAAAGGTAGGAAAACGAAGCATAAACGATCAAATCGTATTGAGAACGGTGGAAGAACGATGGAAAAATGAGCAAGGCGGCAATATTGTGAAAGAAGCCCACCGCCGCGGCATCTAGACCTTTGCCGTGGCGGTGAAAATGCAGAGAATGGCTATATCTTGCTAAACACCCACCGCCGCAGCGCTGAGAATGCAAGATGGTCACCCAAATCCACCGCCGACTAAACTGCCTTGGCGAACATCAAACCGACCTACCACCACCGCGGCGGTAAGCTCTGCACCAAAATAGATATTTTTTTTAGGATATTTTGCTTATTTAATCCCCTCTCTTTTCCTCTCCTCTTCCTCCTCCCGGCCATAGGATACCCCTTAGAGTTCCTATGATTTTGAGAGTGTTTCGGGGTGTGCTCAACCAATTTCGAAGGAGAAGAACGTGTTGCAATAAAGGAGAAGCGATAGTTGGACGGTTTTAGCGCCGAATCTTCGGACTACAGTAAAGTTCTTCCGTTTCTCTCTTTATTTTCTTAACCTTGGTAGGATGTTGAGCATGTTTAGCTCGGTTTTTATTGTATAACCGGTTATAACCATGAGCTAAACATGGATTGTAATAGGGATTACCGTATTATTTATAAAAATGTAGTTTTGCTTGAATTTGTGTTTCGTTTATAGTTGTTCTTTATAATTTCGATTGTGTTGCCGTATTTCTATGATTATATGCTAATTTAGATATATTGAGAATACAGGGTTTGACAATCGGGAGAGATAACCCACAATTCGGACTAGGGTAAATACAACGCGATGATCCAATAACCTGGGAGGGAGTTGGAGAGTGTGCAATCAATGACGTTGGGGCAAGACTCACCTGACCTAGAGTCGTTAAGACATTGAGGGAGACTTCTTCGTTAACACAAAATCACGTATTCCCCCGTCTTACACTCGGGAGTTTACAAACCGAGATTGTTTGATACGCCGAATGCCGTTAATGTTAAATAAAACGAAATCAAACGCATTTAAGTAAATAAAGTTAATCCCTAGGCAATTTACTACCCTAAACAATCTCAATATAGTATTTATAGTATAGTTAACTTAATTAGTATTTTAGTTTAGTATTATTATTAATTAATTAAATACAAGTTTTAAGCACTTAGATAAAATTAGGTTATGACAATTGCGGTACTCGATAGTAATCTCAACCAATTCCTATAGATACGATACCCGACCGAAAAGTTCATTATACAAAAACTTGACCCTTATACTTGCGGTGAAAGTGGTGACGCTTAAATTGTGGCCACCATTGTGGGTGCAAAAATAAATATTCCTAGGAATCACGTGCTACGAGACCAATGACTATTTTAGTAACTCTTGTATGATCTCGAATTGATGTGTCAGTATTGGATAGAACTGATAAATCGATCGTGAGGAATAAAATTCATAATAAGGAACTTGAGATATTTATGGGTAGTATCACTATAAACTCGTCCACTAGGGGTAACCTAGGGGTTCAAAGGCTTGTTGCATATGCTAAACACAATCGTGCTCTTTACAAAAATGACTTTTTATTTAATTAATATATTTAGTTTTGCTCGAGGACTAGCAAAATTTAGGTTTGGAGGTGTGAATGTGTCACAATTTACGCGATTTAATACCGCTAATCTAAGTTTTCTTATAATTTTGAATAAATTAAATTAGTATAATTGATTTATTATATTTATTTTTGTATATTTGAATAATGGGACAAAAAAACACATTTTTTGGAAGCAAAATGCACAATAAAATGATCAACCGGATAAATGTCGCGGTTCCCGTCACTAGAATGAAAACATATATCTACTCTTTTTGCCATAACTAATTGCACAGTTATAGTTTTGGGATGCAATTTTTTTTATATGAAATTAGACTCTCTGAGCTTTCCAATGATTGGTCATATGGTAAAAATCATAATTCATATGAGAAAGATACAGATGTCCGAAATTGGCCGTGTTTATTTGTCAAATGTGGCGTGCAATGTGCGCCCATCAGTGAACAAGACATGTGCTAGGCTAAGGCCCAGTGCCTTGTCCCCCAAAGGCCAACTTTATTTAATTTTTTTATGTTTCTTTTTTATTCTTTTAGCCTAGGCCCAATACTTTTTTTTTTTTTTTTAATTGATTTTATTCTCTTAGCCCATGAGATGGGCCAAGGCCAATATTTTTTTTTGTAACCTTAGACCCAAACACTTGGGGTTTATGGTAAAAATCTGAATTAAAAGGAAAATAATCAGAGTTCATATGAGAAAGATACAGACGTCTGAAGTTGACCATATTTTTCTGTCAAATGTGGTGCACGATGTGTCCCTACTAGTGAACAAGACATGCGCTAGGCCAAGGCCCAACATCTTTTCCCCCCAAAGGCCCAACTTTTTTTAAATTCATTTTTTTGTTTTTTTGGGTTCTTCCAGCCTAGGCCCAATACATTTTTAATTGATTTTGTTCTCTTAGGCCCATGAGGTGGGCCAAGGCCAACACCTTTTTGTTCCCTTAGACCTCAACCTGGGCCTTTCTGGAATCCAGGTTGGTCCTTTGACTGTTACTCGTAGCAATCTTTGCCTTAAAGACCAGTATAGCCATTAATTGGCCAGAAAAAACTTGTCTGTTTGGGGTTCTCGATAAAAAAGGAAGAGAAAGGCACACATTGGGGGGATGAGTTTTTTTTTTTTTACTAACTTTTTTTGGCTTTTCTCCTCTGGAAAGTAGCATCGGCCAGAACCTCGAGGCTTGTAATTTTTATTATTTTTCTTTTCTTTTATTAAACTCAATGCAAATTTTGGCAATCTGAAGGGAAGATCAAATGAGAAACAAACCGATGCGTGGCTAATCTCTATTCAACCGAGTTAGGATTGTGGTATGTATTTTGGTTTATGCAATATTGTCTTTTTTGATTAATTCCAGATTATGTGTAAACAATTATATGATGATGAATATTTTTCTTGAAATAAAGTTTAAATGTGATTGAATTTAATCTCGAAATGTTTTTGTAGAAATTTTGATTTTAAATTCAATTGTTATTAAAACATTAGATCTAGTACCTATGGTCTAGATCTAATAATCATATAAATGTATTTATGGAATTTGATTACTGGTTTGGATGAATTATGCCTAGAATTTAATTCGTCTTAGATTAGAGTAACGTAGGAATTAATGGTTAATTACACTTTACTCCCCTGTAGTTAGGCTGTTTTGTACTTTGCCTCCTGTGGTATTCGTATCACCACTTTGCCCCCTGCGGTTAGGTCTTTATTTTACTTTACCCTACTCATCAACACTTTGCCCCTGTAGTTAGGCCTACATCAAGGGTAAATTTCAACAAGGTCTAACTACAGGGGGTAAAGGCATGGACTATCTTCGGTATTTAATTCCTGAGTTAATTACATTTTATTCCACTATGGTTAGGTCATTTTGCACTTTGTTCCCTGTAGTACTTTTATCAAGTTCCGGCTTGTAGTTAAGAACACTCGTTTGTACAAATCCAAATTAAAAAAATATATATGAAAACAACATAATTCCAAAATACTAAACCCATAATTCGTAACCCCATTCTCTATTCTCATTGTTTAGATCTAATATTTATTTCCTTGCAAAACTCAAAGTAAAAAAAAAATAAAAAAATTCAAAACTCATTTGTTATCAAAGAAAGAAAAATAATTTAAATTGATAATTACAAGACGATCTCTGTGGTTCGACATCCTACTTGAACCCGTGCTACATCAGTATCGTGATACTTTTAAAATGGTATTATTTTTTTGCAATCAACTCTCTATATACAAAATGAGGTTTCTTAGAGAGAGAGAGAGAGAGAGAGCTTGTGATTTTTAGGGGTGGCGACAATAGTGGTGGTAGGGCTGCTATTGGTGGTTAATTGCTGGAATAGTAGCAGGCGAAGAAGGTGGAGGTCAACGTGGTGGATGGTGGCCGTAGAGAAGAAGGTTGGGAGGATGAAGATGATGAAAAAATAAAAGAAAAGAAAAACAAAATACACTTTGGCCCCTAACTTTTGGTGAATGAAAAAGAAAAAAATACATTTTACCCTTAAAGTTTGGATAACTTTTTAAACTAACCCATTGAATTAGTTTTAGTAAAATAATGAAATTACTCTTAATTTCAAAATGAAATGACACAATTATCCTTACTTTAAACAGTTGTACTTGAGTCCACCACCATAGTGGGTAAAGTGCTAATCGAAATAAATCAGGTGACAAAGTGCAATTAGACCTAATCACAGGGAAGCAAAGTGTAATTAACCCTATTTTTATCACTTAATTAATGGTCTCAACTTTTTTTTTTTGTTGAGAATGTTTTACCCCCAACAAACCTTTAGTTTTTATTTTTTATTTTTTTATTTATTTTTATTTTTTAATATTTTTAAATTTTGTTCTCTAAAAACTTAGAATATAAATATAAATACAAGAACAATTATGTTATGTCTCTAACAATCTTAAAGTAGAACATACAATTTTTTTCCCAAAAATTGTGAAATCCACTACTCATTTTTTTTTTTACTAATTATAAAATCAGGTACACGACGAACGATGTGAAGGACATCAAATAAATCATTTTCAGAAGTTAATAACGATAACGTAAGCAACAAATAATTTATCGATTCTTTTGAATGATATATTTAAATGCCGGTGAATCTATGAAAAAAAAAAAAGAATAGTTAAGGTGGTGTTTGTTTGTGTCAACATAAAAAAGAAAATCTTGGAAGTAAAAGAGATTTTTTTTTTTTTAAACTCAATGTTATTGTTGACTTATAATAATTCATTTATTTAATTTTTTTAATATGTTATATGTGTTTATGTTTTATTATTTTGTTCTTGATTTTTTCTGTATTATGTTGATTTTAAATTTTTATTTAAATGGTAGAATGTAATTCAAATATTTTTCAATCTTCAAATTTTGTACTTATCAAATAAACAACGAATATATCAATTAAAATTTTAATTTTATCAAACAGGTTTCTCATATTTTCAGCATTTAAAATTCTAGCACTTGAAATTTTCAGCATTTAAAATTTAAGTGTTATCAGTTTAAGTCTTATCTTTACCATAACATAGATAACAACAACAACAATAGGAACAACTAAGTCTTTATCCCACTTAAATTGGGTTGGCCACATGAATCCGTTTACGTCATAATGAACAATCAATGGCAATTTCCTCATTCATTCAGTGTAATCAAATCAATTCTAATAGTCTCGTCCTAAGTCGTCTTAGGCCTACTGCTCCTTTTAGTAGCCCCCTTGCACTGAATCACATTTTCTCTTTGCTACCTTTACGAAACCTTCTATGCATATGTTCGGACAACCGTAAACAATTTTGTCTCATTTTCTTTTCGATGGGAGCTATTTCTAAATTCTCTCTAATAGTTTCATTCTTAATTTTATTAATTCTCGTCATTCCACTCATCCACCGTAGTATTCTTATTTCTGTCATACCAATTTTTTGGATATATTTTGTTTTTACTGTTCAACATTCTAAACCATACAGAAACGCCGGTCTTATGGTAGCTTTATAGAATTTTCCTTTGAATTTCAACGATATCGCATATCACCACAACTGCACTTCTCCACTTTAACTATCCTGCTTTGACTCTGTGAGTAATATCCTTATCGATTTCGTCATTACTCTGAATCATTGAACCTAAATATCTAAAATGATTAACTTTTGGAACCTCCTTATCTCCAATTTTGACCGCACCCTCATCACTTCGGGAATTATTAAAATTACAATGCATGTATTACGTCTTGCTTTTGCTAATCTCTACATCTTTCTAACTTAGTATAAAAACATGTTTTATTTAATAAGGTTTAACTTTTAGTAAGTAAAAGTTATTTCCACTTAATAAGGCTTAACTTTTAAAATATTCAAGCAAACAGCTCGGTAATTTGACCAATTAGATCGATTTTTTTTTTGGGGGGGCGGGGGGGATCTAAATTATGAAAAATATTCGAACTATGCCACGAATTTAACATATGAGAGGTTAATAATAAACAAAAGGGTTAATTAAACTTTAACCCTGTAGTTTGATCGATTTGCACTTACCTCTTGTGGGTTGAAAATCGCCACTTATCCCCCTTATAGTTAGATTTTCAAACCACTTACCCCCCTGATATAGGGGGATAAATGCAACAAATATCTGACCACAAGGGAGTAATTGGTGATTTTCAAACCACAAGGGGTAAAGTGCAAATTGGCCAAATCACAGAGGGGTAAAGTGCTATTAACCCTAAACAAAATATAATAAAAAATGTAAAATGAGCGTTTTTCGATTTTTAAAATTTAAAATTTTTATACAAATTCAAAACAAGAAAAGGATGCATAATTCAGGCCTACATGTATAAAACTACAATTTCGATTATCATTAGCCTTTCAAAAAGAACTAAAATAATTACCATCTACTTGTAAAGATCAAATGTAAGCTCCATAACCCAGACACAATTAATCGGATCCGGGTCAAGCAGGTGTTAATTGCGGGTTAAAATTTTTCCCTCACTTGGAGTGGGGTGGCAAATGTGAAGAAGCCTCAGCTTGTCTCCCATGTCTATGTAGAAGTTCACGTGCCATTTCTTGAAGATCACCGCCACCAAATTGGCGGAGATCCGACAGCCGAGGCTGCATCACAGACCATGACGGTTGCACTACTGGATCAAGAAGTGATGATAGGTCGTATGTCGTGGGCAAGGAGGAGGAGGAGGCGGTGGGGAGGTCCGTTATGGTAAGAGGTAAGGGTGTGAGAAGTGGTTGTGGATGTGGCGGTGGAGGCGGAGTTGGAAGCTCTAGGGTGGCAAGGTGGGCTTGTAAGTATGAGAGTTCTGCCTGTAGATTCACAACCTGTAAAAATACAATTTTGTCAATATTTATTTGACAGATTTTTAAAAAAAAAATCAAATTGTGCAGTTCAAAAATATATATCAAAATTTCTGATAGTCGAGAGAATCTAAATTCCTCAAATTTATCAACCAACAATAAAAGAAAAATAAAAATAAATCTGTGCACACTCTTGAAATTTAAAGGAAAAAAAAGTGATATTATTGGTGATTATATATAGATATAAGATGTGTTAGTCCGGTTAGCAAATGGAAGTACTTCATTTTCTTATCAACCAGGGTTGAACTTTCCTGGAGAACATTTTAGAAATTAAATATTGAATTTAATTTTGAATGCACCAAACTGATGTGGAAGAGTGCACCCTTAAAATCGTCCAAGAAGATGATTAGCTGAGGTAGGTCTAAAACCTAAAATCAAATCCTAACCCTAAAATCAAATTACATATATGCACACTGTAATATACACCTCTTTTTTAACTCAGAGATGCTATGGAGAAAAACAACCCTAACATGCACAAGGAAGTAGCAAACCACTCCTTACATTTATATCACTACAACAATATTTTTAGAAATTATTTATATAAAAAAGGAACTTTCGATGGCAAGTCCCTTAGTTTGCCCTTAATTTTAAAAGACTTAGAGGCAAAAACAATTTATGTTTTAGTACTGCCTATTAAAACAAGGAAGAAGCCTAATAGACACGTCTGCACTTGTGCAATTACATGTAACTAATTTGTGTGTAAATTTTTGTTAGATGTAACAAATATTATTGTATTTTGTAACATGTAACTAATTTGTGTGTAAAAATTTGTTAGATATAACGCATATTACACAAATACATGTAATTTGTAACATGTAACTAAATTTACACAAATAATACAACTAATATTAAATTAATTTCTGTGTGTAATATTTGTTAAATGTCAAAAATAGTACACAAATATATGTAATTGGTACGTGTAACTAATATTACACGAATACATGAAACTAAAATTAGACAAATACATGTAATATATGTTAATTATTAAGTTGTAGCTAATATTAGTTACATGTAACTAATATTCACTATAATATGAATTTATTCAGCAAAGTTCTCTCTACAATCCCTGCAATGTCTGCACATGTGAGATTAAAACTCAAGCAAAACCTAACTTAAAGGATTAAATCAAAATTTATGTTTTAAGTAAGACTTTTTTAAAATTACTTCTCTAGTGACCAATTATCTCAATAAAAAATTATTCTAATAAATAAAAATAATGCGACGAAATATTTGTTCTTATAAGTTATTAGGACAAATTTTTATGGGTCAATTTTTAATTATTTCAAAATAGTAAATTTTAGGACAAATTTAGTGTTCTTAAAAGTGAATTTTATTGTAGTGTATATCTTTAAAAATTTAGGGATAATTGGAGATTAGTCCCAAATAGTGAGTATAATCTGTTATTAGTCCTATTTAAAATATAACTTTTAATTTAGTCCCTTAAATTATTCTTACTTGTGTATTAATCCTATATGTGTTCATGCCTGTGTAATATTAGTTACATGTATCTGTATAATATTAATTACATGTTACAAATTACATGTAACAATATTTGATGTATTTACGTAATATTTGTTACATCTAGCAAATATTTTACATATAAATTACATACATGTAACTGTTAGAGTGTATTAGGCCTTAAACCATTTTTTAATGTACGAAATTAAAACACAAGTTGTAATTACTTATGAGATTTTTTTATTTTTTTTAAAATGAAAGGTAAAATAAGAGACTTGTCACATAAATACCAAAAAATATATTGACTCGTAGTCAAAACTATTTTTAATTTATATAATACATAGATAAATATATGTAAAACCATGCCCAAATATGTAGGTGATCACTCAAATTAAATTTTCAATAATATAGCATGAAAGAGAAAAGTAGTTAATTAATTAAATATGCAGACACTGAAATTTTGAAGGGAAAAAAAAGCAGCCAGACCACCTCCTTAATAACAGGAAAATCTTTACCAAAAAAATAAACAAATAAATAAATTAAAAAATAAATAAAAAAAACCAAAAAAAAACCAAAAAACGGATTATATCATAATTGGCCCTCAGCATTGAGTATTGTAGTGTACGCCGACCGTATGATAAGTTAATCACTGAAAGCTTCTAGTTTTCATCAATCCATCAAACTGTTCCCTCTATGCACCACACCTATCCCCTAATTTTCTTCCGTACCCCTTTCTTTTTCTCTTATTATAAAATTGCCCCCAATATATATCAACATATATATATATATATATAGTTTTTTTTATTTCATTTTTTGGCTATGAATGAAAATTAAAAATGAAAAATTGAAAAATAAGGCAACGGTCCTGTTCATGGCGGAGTAGTTTAAAACTAAAGCTTGAAACTAAACTTAATTAGAACAAAATATTATTCGGCAATTGTTAAACAATTTTTTTAGTAAAATAAAAGCGAATTTATAACCCACTTTACTTTTATCTATTATATTTTTTTTTTACTTGGGATACATATCTACAATATTTTCTTAAAAAAATATGTATAAATTATTTTTTCTCTCCCTTTCTACTAAAAAAAAATTATTAGATCATATACGCTCATTTATAGATAAAAACATATATATAATTAAGTGCAAATAACATGCAAGTTAAGGGCGAATATGTAAATAATATAGCAAAATTTGTTTTATTTATTTTTTTGTCAAAATTGACACTAAATTATTTAAGAATGTGATGGTTTTAACTATTGCAGTCAATTCATATGGAATATTTTAAATTAATTTTAAATATAAAATTCCTATTTTTTGTAGGTGTACGTGTGGGTGAGAGACCAAATCTTCAAGTTTACTCAAGGAAACATTAACATAAGGATTTAAATTAAACAACCCGAGAACAGATCCCATGCACTAAAACCAATAATCAATGACTACTACAAGGTGTTTTCACACATACATTTCTTCTACTATTTCTTTCTTAATTAATTATTTGATCCATACTATGATAATTTTCATATACGCGGTCGAACTTCTTCAAGCTCCTTAACTCGGTACGTATTTAATTTATAATTAAAATGTTCTAGTGGATGTACAAATGCTTAACTCAAGGTTTGTAACCTACCGGTCACTGAAAGGTCTAGTGTTCAAAACTCTTTCCTCAACCGTTTGTAAAGAAAAAAAAACTGAAAATGCCTACATCCAAATACCCATTTCTTCACCCATAATTATATATATTACTAATACTTTGTTGAATATGATAATTAATATTTGATCTTCATGTATATATATAGCCTTCTAATGTATACTTATTATATATAACTCTTTGCTTTTATAACAAAAATCAGAATAATTTTTTTGTAACTTTTTGTGAGTCCAAACAAGGACTTAACCAGCATTAAAAGTTTCTCAATAAAAAGCCAAAACTTGAAGCGACACTACTTCTGTAACTGAAGAAGAAACCTATCTCTTGGGTTGCCATGTATCAATTGGTCATTATAATAATACCATATACAGAACCATATATATGTGTGTGTATATATATATAGAGAGAGAGAGAGAGGAGAGAGAGAGAGATGGGTCTTAAATGAAACTGTAATTCAATAAATAATTTGTTAATTTACCTGTTGTTGGAGGGTGAAAATATGGGCAACACAACCGTAGACCGGGTCCCGGAGCCGCGCTTGGGCCTCATAGCAGATGGTCAGCACCGCCTCAAGGCGGCGGTGAACTGGGAGGTGGTGGAGTAGCTTGGACACGTTGCTAGCACCGAACACCTTGTGGACCGCCGCGAAGTGCGCAGCCCCCTGCTCGGGGTCAAAGTAGGGGGCGAATATGCACCCCGCCACACACTTCCTCCTCAAGAACTTGCACGCCCCACAGGGTCCTGTGGAGCCACCACCGTTTGCCCCGCCGCAGCTGGCGGGGCCACCGCCACCACCGGAGCTCCCACTGCTGCTAGGGTTGTTGGAGCTCATTTTTGTATGTGTGGCCGAATTAGGGTTTGATTGCTTCGTGCATCACGTAATTAGGTTTTTTAGAGAGAGAGAGAGAGAGAGAGAGAGGGTTTGGCGGTTTTGTATATTTAAGGGGTTAAAGGGGGGGGGGGGGAGAGGAGAGGAAAGGAAAGTCTTTAAAGCCACGCGATGAAGCAAACCCTGTTTTTGTTTAAGGTGCTTGCGTGAAGCAAACATGCCATAAGCCAACTGCTTTTTCCAATTTTTAATTTCTTTTTTTATCATCCTTCATCTCGTGAGTTTTGCTACAAAAGCCTCATGTTTCGTCTCTCTCCTCTCACTTCTCTCTCTCAAAATATTGTCTATTTTGATGCAAACAAATCTATATGAACTTAAAAAAAAAAAAAAAAAATGAAAAAAAGAAAAGAAAAGAAAAGAAAAAAGAAAATGTAAAGGAAATAAATTTAATTACACATTTGGTTCCAAATTATGAATTTCTTGTTAATTTGGTCAATGATATTTTAATTATTTAATTGAATTTCTAAAATTTCAAAATTGTTTCAATTTGATACCTAACACCAATTTCAATTAAATTCACTAAAGAAAGTAAGTGATTACCGAATCATCTTGGTGGAAATAACAAGAACTTTTCTCAATACTCAAAGTTTCATATCTGAAGTGAGTTTTAAAGAAACTGGCCAATTTTTAGCAAAAGCAACTCTAGGGGGTTGTATCGTTTTGTTGAAATGCCTGAAGAAAATATTGTTCTCGGAGGGATGGTCCCATTGATAAGGGATTAAGGAGAAGGGGTTTTTTTAAGCGTCAATTTTTTCAAAAAATATACTTAGACTGTTATAAAAATAAGGAGTCGCCACTTAACATTGAGTTTAAATGGTATGCTAGGTCACAGAATTTCTAGAAAATAATTTAAAAAACCTAAGTAAAAAATTGACTCCAAAAAACATGGTCAAACCAAATATTCATTTAAAGGTTCGGAAGTCGGTTATGCTTGGGGAAGGTGTTAGGCACTCCAAGACGCCCGTCCGAAAATGGTACCTTATATCCAATTAAGTCCAATTAATTTAGTTCGAGTGTTTTATTTTATGAAATCATTTTCTTCTTATAAAATCTTTTTGGTACTTTCACAAATAAGATGGGAATTTTTTTTGAATTTTTTGGAATGTTCCCCCGGTATAACCTCTTATCAAATATTAAGGATTCGATAAGGATGGTCCTCGGTGCGTATTTATACATGTTTCCCAAAGACTTCTTTACTTTAAATGGACAAACTCAAATAAGTGAATAAATATGAATATATGAATGCAAAAAAACTAAAATTATATGAACTTATTTTTTATGCAAAAATGATAAAAAAAAAAAAACCAAATGGTTTAATTTAAATATGTCAATGCAAACTGATATGAATACTACGTGAATTAACTTGATTATATGTGATAATAATTTAATTATAACAAAAAAAGTAAGTGGTGCACGTGTCATGAAAATAATATAGATTTAAAAAAAATAAAAAAATGTGTGAGTGATGAAAATATACTAAACATGTCATCTAAATAATGTAAGAAATAAACATGCTAAGTGGATGCGAATAAAAGTCTACTTTGAGTTTGCCCAATTAATTTTAAAAAATCCCGATTTGAAATTCCCTCAAATTCTATGGATATGAGATATGAGTTCGCGAAAACGATTTAGTTGAAATTAATCTTTCTAAAACTTAAATGAAATCCCACAAAAAATCTACCGAGGGAAGAGATTTCCTAAAACCATTCGTTTTTAAATTCCACTCGGGTCAGGGAAAGAAAACAAGGCCACGAAAAAACTCTCCCATGATTTATCGAATCGTCGGATTCAACTTAAGGTTCGTAAAATTAATTCCTACTAATAAAATATATTATTATTATTTTTTATTTATTTATTATTTTTTTTAGGGTTTTGATAAGAAGAATAAAATAAAAATAAAAATTTTAAAAAATGCAGAAAAATACAAAATAAAAAAAATGCAACAAAATAAATAATAAAATATCATTCACCTAACGCTCGGAGTTAGATTTAAGTACGAGAAACCCACTCCGGCGTTTTCATCAGATCATCGGACAACTTGTTTTTTTAGTTTTTCCTCTTTATTATAATAAAATAAAAAAATACAGAAAATAAAAAAAAATAGCGAGATACGGGTGTCCTCGTCTAAACGCTCAAAGATTCAGAATGAGAATAGGGAATCTTATCCTGACGTTTTTTATCGAGTCACCAGACAATAATAAAAAATAAAGTTTGCAGGAATTTAAGTTGCGAAGAAAATAAAATAAACTAAAAAAAGAATTAAATATCAGAAAACATACTTGTTCTAGGCCAAGAATCCCGATGTTCGGGCTTTTCTTTCGTGCAATAGCTTTCCGAAAAGGTTTACCATGAGAATCACTCTCTAAGAATTTTTTCTCTCAATTTCTAAATATCCCCGAAGGGTTTCTCTCTGAATTTTTTTTGTGTGTGTCTAAATTATGAGAAGGAGGATCTTATTTATAGGAAGGATGTGGAGTGAAAAATCCTAGAAACCCTAGGAAACCTTAGTTTAAATTCGACGAGGAAAAAGAAACAAAACCTAAAAGGAAAAGGAAAAGAAAACCTAATCCCATTTGTACAAGGAAACCTTTTCTTTTCCATTTTTTTTTTTCAGTTTTATTTTTTTTCCTTTTCTTCTTTTATCTTTCTTTTCTTTTTTTCATTTTTTCTTTTCGTTTTTCTCTATTTTTTTTTAAATAAAAATAAAATAAATTTTAAAATAAAGCATAAAATTTTTGCGGGACGGTCAAAATGCCGTGTCTACAGCTGCCTTTCTTTGTCATACGAGTTCCACTTGCTTGATAAAGATAGGAGATCACGTCATTTTGAACTTCCCATTTTTTGATATTTTTTCAAAGTACATTTTTCAATAATAGAACAAATAAAATAAATTGACTCATAACGAACAATTGTCCATTTAGAAGATCGTTTAGAGTAATAACAAAATGACTCAGGACGAATAAATATCTGTTTAGAAGATCGTTTAGAGTAACAACAAAATGAAAAGACTCATGACGATACTCATGATGAATGTACGTCAAGGATTTCATCGCTCGCGTAATAACTACTAGCAATTATACAAGATCTAGTTTTAATATAGTGATTATGAGATTGGATATCGTTCCATCGAGAACCCGTGTAATTTAGTTGAATATTGTGATTGACATAGTCTCATATTATCCCAATTTTTCAAGAATTGTTTGTATTCTATTTAATCTACTAAGATAAATGACAACTATTAGGTTAGTTCTAATTACACTAATTACTTAGGTATTGATTTCTTTCACATAATGCATACTTGACTTCATTTAGTTAGCTATAACGGTGTTTATCTATTCCGACAATCTCTGTATCTACAACTCCTCCGCTACCTCTCCCAAGTGTAAGACGGGGGATTACACGACTTCATGTTAATGAAGAAGTCCCCCTCAATGCCTTAATGACCCTAGGTCGCGTGAGTCTTGAGCCAACATCATGGATTGCATACGTTCTAACACCCTCCCGGGTCATTAGAATGTCACGTTGCCTTTACCCTAGTTCGAATCCGGGGTTACCTCTCCCAAATGTCAAACCCCGTATTCTCGGTTTATCAGTACAAGTATAATATCAAGAATAATGATAAATACAATCGGATTTAGACAAACATCCATTAAAGTAACATTAATTCATTCAACTAGCATTTACATGATTTCAACAGTACCTAAGTAACATTTAACTAATACTACATGATCTTAGCCGTATACCATACAAAGCAAGAGTTATTCAACATCATTAGATATGGAAAAGTAATTATAAAGATAAAAACAAGATAAGAATAATCAAATCTGAAAGTGAAATGATCCACTATCGCTAATGATCAATTCACAAATGATTCCTCTTTGCCCAAATGATGAACCTCCTTCTTGATCTCTCAAAGATAGCTTAAGAACTCTATATTAGGATTAGGGATGCTGAACAACCTTTAAAAGACGTGGGAGAGTGGTATTTATAGGCCTAAGGTTTCAAAAATATCTAAAAATATATTTTCTTCTGTGCAGAGCTTATCGCCACAGTGGTGAGTAAGTCAGTTTAACTTTCGCCGTGGCGGTGGGATTTCTCGCCACAGTGGTGGAACAGTTCCAAAACTCTCTGATCTTTTGCCGCCGCGGCGGTGGGGCTTTGGTCAATTTTAACACTCTCTGCATTCTCACCGCCGCAACGGTGGCTTCCTCGCTGCGGCGGTGGTTCTTGTGATCTTGAAATTTTGTTTCTTCATTATTTTTTTACCATTTTTCCACCGTTTTCACTCGTTTATCGCTTATTTGCGTTCCTATACCTGAATTATATAAAAACTAACAAAAACACAATTAAATATAACCAATTCACTCGAAAACTATCAAATCTGGTTAAGAAGTAGCTAGGTATTTTCTACCTATCAACGAACAAATATTCGTTTAAAGGATTGTTTAAAGTAATAAATAAATGACTCATTACAATAGTCATGACGAATAAATATCCGTTTAAAATATCGTTTAGAGTGATAAAAAACAACGATACATGACGATACACATGATGAATAAGTGTCTATTTAGAGGATCGTTTAGAGTAATAAAAGAATGACTCATGGCGATACTCATGATGAACAAATGTTCATTTAGAGGATCATTTAGAGTGATAGAAAATAGCTCAAGCCCAAGCCCTCTTGGCTAGAGGACAAAAGAAAGTCTACAAGTATAGAATATGCCCTAGCTTGTGGTTGGGCAAAGATGAGAAAAGATATAAAATGTTCCCTAGCTGACTCTCAGATAACCGAACCTTTACAGGTTGCCTACGTACCTTAGCATTACGGTGAGAATCAGGTTTAGCGTAGTTCATTGTATATGCCCTAAGCGAGGCAATGAAAGAATGCAAAAATAAAGTGGCTCTCACGGAGAGGTAATGTAGAATATAGAAAAGAGCCATCACGAAGAGGCCAAATACAAATGAAAAGCCATCATGGAGAGGCAAAAATTAAAAAAAAATGAAAAACCACCACGGAGGGGCATAATGCAAAAAAATAAAAGGCCATCACAGAAAGACAAAAATGCAAAATGAAAAGTCATCATAGAGAGGTTAAATGAAAAAATGAAAAATCCATCACGGAGAGACAAAATGCAAAATGAAAAGGCCATCACGGAGAGGCAAAAATGCAAAAATGAAAAGCCACGACGAAGGGACATAATGCAAAAAATGAAAAGTCACCACGGAGGGACAAAATGCAAATGGAAAAAGCCATCATGGAGGGGCGTAATACAGAATGAAAAAACATCGTGAAGGAGCATAATGCAAAAATGGAAGACCATCACGGAGAGGCAAAATGCAAAAATGAAAAAGTCATCACGGAGAGGCCAAATGCAAAAATGAAAAGGCCATCATGGAGAGGCCAAATGCAAAAATGAAAAGACCATGATGGAGAGGCCAAATGCAAAAATGAGAAGGCCATCATGGAGAGACCAAATGCAAAAATGACATCCTTCTATCGAGATCTCTCAAGCATAGCAGTGATATCCTTTGGCGATGCGATCAGGCAAGCCGAGGTGACAAAAGAAGGAATAAGAAGTAGAAAGATTGAAGGGGCCTCACTCGACTCAACAAAAAGGTCAGCTCCTACAAAGAAAATAAAAGATAAAGTAGCTGTCATCGTTTTTCCCCAACAAACCCTCCACCAAAACAATCCCCAAGCTTCTTATCCCCAAAACTACCAGAACCAGAACAACCAATATCGCAACTATTCCCCTCAAAATTGCCAAAACCAACATTACCCCTGGAACCAACCCTATTCCCAAAGCTATCCCCGCTACTACCAAAACGCACATCCACCTTACTAAAACCACACTCCCTAATACTATCCTCAAGCCTACTAAACATCCGCTTACCATACACCCTCATATCAGCCAAACCAGAATCTACCACCTCAAATTCCTAACCACATCTTAAAACTAGGTACCCAATAGCACCCAGGCTATCCATCTCGCACTACTGGGAGGAACTTTCGGAACGATGACAATGAATTGCTAGACCTTCCAGTCTCAATCACCAAGCTGTACCGGAGTTATTTGAAACAATGGATGCTGACACCCCTTCTATCCTACGGCCTAAACTTAGAAGTACGGCCGCTTCTTTGAATGTTTTCTGTGAGTACTACTCGGGATCTGGAGGACATACGATTGAGCAGTGCTATCACTTGAAAGACAAGATCCGGAAGTTCATACAAATAGGAGCCATCATGTTTCCTAAAAAACCTGAGACTGGTTTGCCAAATTGTCAGCAAAAGCCTGAGCATGCACCTTTAGGGAGTGGCGAAGTCAATCTTTACCAAAATATTGGTGGAAATAGGAGCAAGTCATGTGCTTGAGGCTTGATTTGAAAAATCTAAAGGCTGCAAAACTGGATTTTTTTTGTTTACTTTCAATTTGCTAGACGTTTTGATAATTTGGGAAGTTTTCGTATACTCACCTCTCAATCCCGTTGGTCTTTTGGATGGAAAGGGGATTTTGCTCTGTAATGGCTTTTAAATTTCAATAAATGTAATACTGTTTTATCCAAAACTGTGGTCTAATGTTTAAATCTTACTCTTTCAGGTACCCAAAATTGCCTGCATATATTGTATGTGATGTGACTGAGCGAGGATGTGACGATATGATTTCAATACAAAGCTAGACCATGATCCGATGGGAATAGAAACAAAGGAAGATTTTGTTCTGCCAAACGATGTTAATTCAGTCGTCTTCGGTGGTCCTTTAGTGATTTGATAAAACTGGGCATAAACATCCTAGTTCGCTTGCTGTCAGACCCAATGGAAAAAAGAAAACATAATCATCCCAGGCTAATGATCCCAATGAAGAAACTCTCAAATATTGCAAGAATGTCTCAATTCGCAAAAAAGATCAAGTTCATTGATAAGTTCTGCTTCCCTTAAACCATTGTAAGCTCGATCATTTATTTAAAAAAAAAATAAGAAAAAATAAAATAAAATTGAAAAGTGGGGTAACCGAGCAAAAAGCGCTGCTGCAACTATGGAAGAAATTTGAAGAAAAAAGAAAGAAGATAGATTGATTTGTTCAAGTTTTTCGCCTCGATCCAAATTGGCGGGCAAACGACGTTTTTCGGGATCAGAACTTGATAGATTTGAATGGAATCAGAATTTGTGGAAAGAAACATTGGTCGTGGTCTGGAAATGTATTGAACCGTATTCCTCTGCAATCTGACTCAAGATTTCACAGAAATCATATTGCGCATTGAAGGTACTCGTCTTTGTAATTTTCGACATTTGCACATTTTTTGGACTAAATCAGTTTTGCAGGACTTGAGAAAACACAGAGCAAGTAGGAGTATTAGAACCCTAAGCATCGAAACACTTAGAAATTTGAAAAGACAAGAATCCAGTTGAAGAAGTCAAAGAGACCTTTATGAGGCATGTTTGGCGCTCCCATGAGTTGAAAAGCGAAATCTCAAAAGTTTAAAAAAAAAACAAAAGTTTCATCGAATCACCCAAGACATGCCCTGTCCTAAGTTGGAAAGAGAAGCTTCTAAATTCAAACGGAAGAATCTCCCGATATCGCTCCGATCTAAACACCATCAGCTGAAGCGATTACGACCGAAAGGGGGGAACAGAATTGCAAGCCATCAAAGGCGACAATTTTTTCAGACTAAAATTTTATTTTGCATATATTTTCTTGTCCACTTACAGGGATCTAAAAAAGGATCGAAAGCATAGACGTTAAGACCTCTCACCTTCTGACTGACTTAAATTAGAAACCATTATTGCTGAAATTCAAATGGCTCTAAATGAGCGTCCAAGTATGTGTTTTGCCCTGAAAAGGGGTATTCGGTGAATTACACTAAACCTGATCCTCAGCGTAATGTTAAGGTACGTAGACAACTTGTAAAGGTTCGGTCATCAAAGTGTCAATTTCGCCCGAGCCCAAGGCTGGGGCACATTATATGGAATTTGTCTATTTTTACATTTAGGGAGTTTTTGAACTAGGCAGCCCCAACCACTTGCTGGGGCACATTTTATATCCTACCCTTAGTTCACACCTTCCCCTCCATGGTGGCTTTTCCATTTGGATTTTGCCTTGCCGTGATGACATTTCTTTTCGCATTATGCCCCTCCATGATAGCCTTTTCATTTTTGCATTTGGCCTCTCTGTGATGGCCTTTCATTTTTGCATTATGCCTCTTCGTGGTGGTTTTTCATTCTGCATTACACCCCTTCGTGGTGGCTTTTTCCATTTGTATTTTACCCCTCCGTGGTGGCTTTTCATTTTTTGCATTTTATCCCTCCGTGGTGGCTTTTCATTTTTTGCATTATGTCCCCTCGTGGTGGCTTTTCATTTTTGCATTTTTGCCTCTCCGTAATAGCCTTTTCATTTTACATTTTGCCTCTTTGTGATGGCTTTTCCATTTTTTCATTCGGCCTTTCCATGATGGCTTTTCATTGCATTTGTACCTCTCCGTGATGACCTTTCATTTTGCATTATGCCCCTCCTTGGTGGCTTGCCATTTTTTTGCATTATGCCCCTCCGTGGTGGCTTTTTGTTTTTTTTGCATTTTGGCCTCTCCGTGATAACTCTTTTCTATATTTTGCATTGCCTCTCTGTGAGAGCAACTTTATTTGCATTCTTTCATTGCCTCGCTTGGGGCATATACATTGAACTATGCTAAACCTGATTCTCGGCGTAATGCTAAGGTACGTAGGAAACCTGTAAAGGTTCAGTCATCTGAGAGTCAGCTGTGGCACATTTTATATCTTTTCTCATCTTTACCCAACCACAAGCTAGGGCATATTCTATACCTATGGACATTCTTTTGTCCCCCAGCCAAGAGGGCTTGGCCATGAGCTATTTTCTCACTCTAAATGAATATTTGTTCATTATGAGTATCGTCATGAGTCATTATTTTATTACTCTAAATGATCCTCTAAACGGACACTTGTTCATCATGAGTATCGTCATGTGTCTTTGTTTTTTATTACTCTAAACGATCTTTTAAACGGACATTTGTTCGTCATGAGTATTGTTATGAGTCATTTATTTATTACTCTAAACGATCCTCCAAATAGACATTTGTTCGTCATGAGTCTTTTCATTTTGTTATTACTCTTAACAATCTTCTAAACGGACATTTGTTCGTCATGAGTCATTTTGTTATTACTCTAAACGATCTTCCAAACGGACACTTGTTCGTCATGAGTATCGTCATGAGTCATTTTATTTTATTTGTTCTTTCATTGAAATATGAATTTTGAAAAAAAAAAATTAGAAAATGGGAAGTTCAAAATAACGTGATCTCTTATCTTTGTCAAGCAAATGGAACTCATATGACAAAGAGGGGTAACTGTAGACATGACATTTTGACCATCTTGCAAAAATTTTATGTTTTATTTTAAAATTTATTTTATTTTTATTTTCAAAAAAATAAAAAAAAAATAGAAAAGAAAGAAAAGAAAGAAAAAAATAAATAAATAAAACTGAAAAAAAAAATGGAGAAAAAAAGGTTTCCTTGTCAAAATGGGACTAGGGTTTCTAGGATGTTTCACTCCACATCTTTCTTATAAATAAGACCCTCCTCCTCACAGTTTAGACACAAAAAAAAAAAAAAAAAAAAAAAATATCAAAGAGAAACCCTTCGGGAACATTCAGAAATTGAGAGAAAAAATCCTTAGAGAGTGATTCTCTGCATAAACCTTTTCGGGAAGCTGTCTGCACGAGAGAAAAGCCCGAACATCGAGATTCTTGGCGTAGAACATGTATATTTTCTGATTTTTAATTCTTTTTTTAGTTTATTTTATTCTCTTCGCAACTTAAATTCTTGCAAGCTTTATTTTTTATTATTGTCCGGTGACTCAATGAAAAACACCAGGATAAGGTTCCCCATTCTCGATCTGAATTTTTGAGCATTTAGACGAGGATACCCATATCTTGCTGTTTTTTTTAAAAAAAAAATTATTTTCTACATTTTTTTTATTTTATTATAATAAAAAGGAAAAGCTACAAAATCAAGTCGTCCGATGATCCGATGAAAACGACGGAGTGAGTTTCTCGTGCTTAAACCTAACTCAGAGCGTCAAGTGAAAGATGTTTTATTATTTATTTTGCTGCATTTTTTTATTTTGTATTTTTCTGCATTTTTAAAAAAAATTATTTTTATTTTATTCTTCTTATCAAAACTCTAAAAAAAACAATTAAAATAAAATAAAAAATAAAATATAATAATAATAATAATAATAATAATAATAATAATAATAATAATAATAATACTTTTTATTAGTAAGAATTAATTCTTACAAACCTTAAGTTGAATCCGATGATTCGATAAATCGTGGGAGAGTTTTTCCGTGGCCTCGTTTCTCTTCCCCGACCCGGGTGGAATTTAGAAACGAATGATTTTAAGAAATCTCTTCCCTCGGTAGATTTTTCGTGGGATTTCGTTTAAGTTTTAGAAAGATTAATTTTAACTAAATTATTTTCGTGAACCCTCCTCGATTCTCATATCCATAGAATTTGAGGGGATTTCAAATCAGGACTTCTTTAAATTAATCGGGCAAACTCAAGGTATACTTTTCTTTGCATCCACTTAACATGTTTATTTTTTGCATTATTTAGATGACATATTTAGTACACTTTCATCACTCACACATTTTTTTTACACGTAGTTTTTTTTTTTTAATTCATAAATCTATGTTATTTTCACAACACGTGCACCACTTACATTTTTTGTTATAATTAAATCATTGTCACATATAATCATATTAATTCACGTAGTATTCATATCAATTTGTATTGACATATTTAAATTAAACCATTTAGTTCTTTTTTGGTCATTTTTGCATAAAAAATAAGTTCATATAATTTTAGTTTTTTTGCATTCATATTTTCATATTTATTCACTTATTTGAGTTTGCCCATTTAAAGTAAAGAAGTTTTTGGGAAGCATATATAAATAACCCCCGGGGACCATCTTTATCGAATTCTTAATATTTGATAAGAGGTTATATCAGGAGAACATTCAAAAAAATCCAAAAAATTTGTCCTATCTTATTTGTGAAAATACAAAAAATATTTTATAAGAAGGAAATTATTTCAAAATAAAATAAAACACTCGAACTAAATTAATTAGACATAAGGTACTATTTTCGGACGGGCGTCTTGGGGTGCCTAACACCTTCCCCGAGCGTAACCAACCTCTGAGCCTTTAAATGAATATTTGGTTTAACCATATTTTTTGGAGTCAATTTTTTACTTAGGTCTTTTAAATTATTTTCTAAAAATTCGATGACCTAGCACACCATTTAAACCCAATGTTAGGTGGCGACTCCTTATTTTTAAAACAGCCTAAGTATATTTTTTGAAAAAATCGGTGCTTAAAAAAAACCCTTCTCCTTAAGCTAAATATTTATTATTTAATATTCTTTTCCTTTTGAAAAATCGGGGCGCGTCAGTTATTATATTAATTTTCGTTACTAATTGTTTTATTATCTACAAAGCAGATTTTCTTTGTGCAAAATCATTATTTTTCTCTATGAATAATATTTTCATAGAGAAATAGTTCAGTTTTCTACGGATTATTTGTTGTAGCAGACTAAGTTATTTTGCTATAGAATGTTACATTCGTTGTAGTTAATGGGTGTCCATTTTTTGTTGCGAAAGATGTTCATTTAGCTACAAAATTGACATTGGTCTCAAAAACAAATATCCCAATAAACATAGAGAAAGATTACCATTTTTGCTAAAAAAATGTAAACTTCGTTGCCAAATACCTTTTGAGACGGAGCTTCTTTTATGTACCTAGCTATGACAAATAATTCATCGCCAAAACGATTTTGCGACGAAATGTTAAGTTTTACCGATGAATTAATTCGTAGCGCAAAGTGTAAATTGTTGTAGTTAATTCAACATGTTAAGTTACTTATGAAATTTGAAATTAGTCATTTACAATTGTGTTGAATTCAGTAATCTGTTTGGAACTCAAAATGTTCAGTTAATTAGGAAAGTCTGATTACTGGATTTGAATTTTTGTTGAATTCAACATGCTTAAACCGTCATATATTTTTTTTTAATACAAAATCAAGGACAGATAGGGGATATAATGTTATATTCAACATGATATTGTATTTCTTTTTACATGTTTATTGTCTTTTAGTGTTATATTTAACATAATCGTGTATAGAAACTCATTCGTTCCAAATAAATACAAACCTTATGTAACTGTGAGTTAATGCGTTAAATTCAATGCAGTTGGATTCAACCACTAAAATAAGGACACTGTGTTGAATTCAACTTGAACATGATTTTTTTTCTTTGATCAAAAACACATGATTAGCATATAATTTTAAAGATAAGAAATAGACTATTATTACAATATAATTTGTTGTTGAGAAGAAAAATTAAAAAATGATTAATTGGGTGATTTTATATTAAATATTTTAAATTAACTGATTATGGCAACTGCTCTCAAATTTTGGAATATATATTTGCAAAAATTATTTGGGTTATAAATATGAAATGTAACTGTTGTTCAGATGGGCCAATCCAAAAGATTTTGGAGTTTGTTTAGTAATTTTAGATCCAAAAGAGGACTCTAATAATTGTCCTTAAAAAAATTAATTGAAACATAAGCCTGTTATTTGTACATGTTAACTTTGGTTAGTTTTGTTGGTAAATTTAGTCAGAAATTAATTAAATAATTAAACAATTAATTATTTAATTAACTATTAATTAAAATAAACAGAAAGAAGAAACAATTCTGATTTCTTTATTACATAAACATTGCAGATAACATTATATGAAAAGTATTACAATAAAAAATGATAAAACAAAAAGAAGAACTTGTAGTAGAATAATAAAATAAACAGAAACAGATTACTTACTGTGTAGTAACGAGAAACAGAAACAGAAATACTAGAATAGAAGATCGAGACAATCGTTTGACGGTTTGTCCTTAAAACAGATTTCGCCCTCGCTAGGTGTTTATGATTGAATGAGTGTCTACCTCCCAAGATATTACGATCATACTGCTATTGGTACCAGCACTAAAAATCAGAAGCCGGACAAATAAAAAAGTGTAAAACTCTCTCAAAATGAAGAATAACGTAAACAAGAAAATATAATGCAATGCAGCTTATGGGATGCCTAATGCTGATAAATGCATGCCCTTTTATAAGGGGTGAAAATCAACCTGAAGAAGGCTTGGTGTTAAGGCATTCAATCTGCAGTTACACACTTGAAAAGTTTTCAGGTTTTTGTAACTCTCAGCAGTTACACATCTGAAGAGACAACCTTTAAGTTTATAATTTTTCTCAAGTTATAATACCTGCAATATATATTTTAGGTTGTGTTTGGCTATTTGGCTTGAAATTTTTCGAATTTGGTAAAAAACATACCAAGCATTCCCCCAATATCCACAAGACCCAGGCCCAGGCCCCAGGACCCGAGCCCAAGGTGGCAGCACACGCGCTTGTGGCTCTATTTATTTTATAGCCTTTAGTTTTCTTTCTGTCCATATCTTTCAACGCCATAGAGAGCTTACTTATAAGAGGTATCTTGAGTTTTAATAAATGATCTTTCATCTTCTTAGATTACTAATGTGGGATAACTCAAACTATACATCATTCAATGTCCTCAAGTAAGCACTTTAATGAACAATTTTAACTCATTTCTTAAATGATTTTATACAAATAAATATATTATATTCATCTCCTCACCGAGGAGAATACATTATTATATTTATATATCTCAATTTATTATTGGGTCCCACAAAATAATTGGATCACCAAATATCCAAAAAATTATTTAATACAACAATTTTTTAATCAACATTTGAGTATTTGAATGGGAAAAAAAAAATAACAAAGACAAAAGTATACAACAATCCTAAAATTGAAGGACCAAATATACAATTAACCCCCCAAAAAAAGTACGCCACCACTTTTATATTGATCTTTTTGTAGTTTTCTTTGATCGGAATTGATCTTCATATAGTGGTCATATGAACCATATTTAAGTTTTTAGTTTCACGACATACAATTTTCAATTGTAAAGATTAATTGGATTTACATTTACTACCTAAACTTAAAGTTTAAAATTAAATTTAAAAAGTAAAATCCTAACGTGTCATCTTGTCTCCGGACATCTATTTTTATTTTGAAACTATCATCGATAGTACTTGCCATTTTAGAAATAAACAATGACATTTAAAAAATATGCGGGTTCCATCGAATTATTTTCTTTGACCGGATTAGCCTTCTATTTTTAAGATATTTTAAACTTAAAAATTAAAAATAAAATTTTAATAACCGTGATTATAAAATTCATGCACCAAGAAAAAAGAAATTATTCTACGGATTTTTTTCATATATTATTTTTTTAAGAAAAATTATATATTTTTATATATGTTTATAATTTTTTTTTTCTTACACTACAACTCAAACATTTAAATTTTATCAATATTTTTTTTTAAAAAGAGACTTGAACAAGAAACGAAGAAAAGAAAACAAAAATAATATATTGATGCGGTCTTTGTCCGCAGTGAACATAAATTTTAAAACTAAAAAAATAAGTAAAATAAAATCGTGAAATTTTGGGGTATAATGTAAAAAATTGTTAAATTTGAAAATACGCTAAGTTAATTCAAAATTCTTGTGAAAAAAATTTCACTTTTGTGTCAAACAATTGCAACTAAAGGAAAAAAAATACAGTGAAATAATAAGAAATTCTAAGGATAATAAAATGAATAAATATTAGGATGGATAAAATAATATTTCTTATTATTCAATAATTGTGGAAGATATATTATTTTTTAATTAGATAATGACAAAGTTAAAGTTGTAATCTTACTATTAAAATTGTCTATGATGGCAGTTAGCTAAAATGACACTAGTACCAAAAACGGCGCTGGATTAGCATGGAAGTTTATTGAAATGTACTATTACCTACACGTTATTTATTGCACTTCATTATGTTGCAGATGAATTTAATTTGGATAGGAGAATAATGATAACTAATGTTTAAATTTATAAATATTTATGTATTCTTCTATATATATATATATATATATATATATATATATGGTTAATACTTTCAGTTGCTGGTCAACATTCACGTAGAGATTATCTTTACTACGTTGTCGATCTTGAGTACAGTGTCCTCTGCCTAGTGAACGGTCCTCGGTCAAATTATTGAAATCCCAATTGGTACCTTCCAAAGACCCATTGAGCTATGCATAACAAAGTCCCTAACAAAATGGGCCATCTCTTTGCATCGTTCAGTGCTGACAAGTAAAAAATAGAAGGTGCCATCTACTTCCATTGAGGTTTAAGAGAGTAGTTTATCAAGGGGGAAGAAGGTTCCAAACCTTTTACTCCCAAATGAGCCCACATGAATCTGATTTCAATCTGGTAAGAGAAAAACTTGATTTTTGCACACTGCCCAGTATACTAGTATAGAATCCCAACCAATATTCTTAAAAAGATGTTAATTAACATCCACTGGTGTTCTTACTATACCCGAATCATTATTGTTAAATTTTTCAAGGATATTCTCAATGTAATGAGATTGAGATATGATCAATTCAATATTCTTGGAATTATTTTAATTCCAAGAATGGCATTTGTTTGGTAAATTTTATGATCTTATCACTATTACAAGTAATGAGCATGTCATCTATATCTACGCATAAAATAATGTAAAAAGACTATGTTATCTTAATATAGACACACTTGTCACATTCATTGGTCTTAAAATTGTTTGACAACATAACATCGTCAAAGTTCTCGTGCTATTATTGAAGCTTGCTTTAGTCCATACTAGGATTTTACAATTCCACATATTTTATTCTCTTTTCCAAGAAACACCAACCCTTCTAGTCGTTCTATGTAAATTTCTTCATCTAATTTACCATTCAAGAATGCAGTCTTAATATCCATTTGATGTATCTTTAGGTAATGTATAGCTGCAATTGCTATGAACATATGTATAGATGTGATTCTTGTTACTAGTGAATAAGTATAAAAATAATCTATAAGTTCTTTTTGCTTGTAACCTTTAGCTACAAATCTTGCTTTATTTGTCAATTGTTTCATTTACTTTCTTATTCATTTGCTTTCTTTCTTTATTTATTTTTAAATTCATTTACATCCTAGTGACTTTGTACCAGATGGAAGATCCACTAAATCCCAAATATGATTATGTAAGAGGGACTCATTATCACTATTTATAGTCTCTTTCTAAAGAGGTGCTTCAGGCGTAGACATAGTCTCCCCAAATATTTAAGTTCATATCCTATCATATATGTATAAAAATCAGGACCAAAAGATTCAAAAAAATTGTCATTTCACTACGTCTAGGTTCAATTTCATCCTCATGAGAATTACTGGAGGCATCTTCACTATATATCTTTAGAGAACTCGACACAACAAAAGTATTACAAGGAAAAATATTATCAAAGAATGATGCATTTTTCGATTCGATAATCGTGTTCTCATGCAAATTTTCAATTTATGATTTATGAACCAAAAATTGATATGCGCTACTATTTTATGCAATATCCAATGAATACACAATCAATAGTTTTTTTGTCCAATTTTAACCTCTTAGGATCAAGAACATTAACTTTTACAAGACATCCCCAAACTTTTAAGTATGAATACATAGGTTTCTATCTTTTTCACAATTTATAAGCGGTCTTATTTAATTTCTTATGAAGTAATTTATTTAAACCAAAATTTAATGTTAAAACAACCTATCTCTACAAGTTCTGAGGTAGACCGTAACTTATTAAAAAAGAATTCATCATTTCTTTCAAAGTTATGATATTTCTCTTAACAACTCTAATTTGATGAGATCATTAAGAAACACTTAAATCTTTTGTTAAGTTGATTTTCTACTTCAGTCTTATAATGCACAAATATGTTTAATACTTCATTTTTACTTCTTAAAAAATAAATATAACAATATCATGCACAATCATCAACGAAAGGAACAAAGTACTTTTTCTTACCTCTAGTTTGTACAAATGTCAAATCACAAACATCTATGAACTAACTCTAGAGGTTCTGTTTTTCATTCAATTGAATGAAAAGAAGTTGAAATCAATTTTGACTCCATACAAGTCTTACATTTGTGATTTGTATTATCTTGACATTTAGGAATTAAATTAATATTAATTAATTTACGTAAAGTATCATAATTAACATGTCCCAATGACCATACGACACATCTAAGACTCAATCTTATAAGTAGAAGAAATACTACTACTACTACAACTACTACTACTACTGGTATTATTATTATTATTATTATTATTATTATTATTATTATTATTATTATTTAGGATTGCACTCATAAAATTAAGCTTGAAAAGACTTTCATCCATATATTTGTTTCTAACATACATACCACTTTTAGTAAGCAAAAATTTGTCAAATTCAAACACTAACCTGAATCCCTTTTTACTCAATAATGATTCAGAAATCAGATTCTTACAGATATCTGGTATGTGCATTACATCGTTCAAGTTAAGTTTCTTACCAAAGGTTATCTTTATTATGACCTTTCCCTTTTCTTCAATCTTAGAAGTTAAAGAGTTTTCCATATAGAGTTTATCCTTAGATTTTACTAGCTGATAAATGGTGAACATCTTCTTATCTAAGCATTGTGGCGAGTAGCACCAATATTCACATATCATTCTTTGGGATTGTCAAAGAGGTTGGCTTTAGATTCAACGGCTGACAAATTCATCTCAGAAACATTATCAATAAGATTTTTCACTTTAGACACATGAGACTAGTTATTAGGCTTCTTACCATTCGCTACAACTTTCTTGCTAAAATCTTAAGCACGGTGTCCCAACTTACCACAACTATAACGGTTGCCCTTAAACTTTTTGTTCGTAGCTTATTTTCTTAAGCTTGATTCAGATTGTTTCTTCTTCTTGAAGGTTTTGTGAGTATTTATGACATGGGCTTTTGACAACATAGAATGACAAACCTCACATTTAGAAGAAATCCGATACACTTTTTTGATTCTCAATTTGAGAAAAAGGTCTTCAAGATTCATCTCCTTTCTTTTGTGCTTGAGATAATTCTTGTATTCACCCCATGATAATGGAAACTTGTCAATCACAACCGCCACTTGAAATGATTCACTAAGAGTTATTCATTCTACATGAATATCATGCAATAGAACTTGGAATTCTATAATCTGGCTGATGACTGTTCTTGATTCAACCATTTTGTAGTTTAGAAATATTCCGATTATAAATTTCTTAGTCACTGCATATTTAGTCTTGTACTTCTTTCCAGGGACTGCCGTAGTTTTTTGGCTTTCATGAATAAGTAATACACATTGTAGAGTGTATTACTCAGTTTATTCAGAATATAATTCTTGCATAGAAAATTAGAGTATTTCCATGCATCCACGACAGTTACAGCATGTGTGTCAGACTGTTTAGTCATGGCAGGAGCATCATCGCAGAAGAACCTTGTGAGGTTCAATGTTATCAGATAAAACATCTTCTACTGTCATTTCTTAAAGAAGATTCCATCAAACTTCTACGGCTTCTCTTCATGTAGAGTAGACATTGGATGCGCAATAGGCGCAATCATAATGGGCGTGATATGACTTGTGCAGCCGCAAAACTAGTAGCAAGAACATCATTAGAAGAAGATATTTTTTCTATGAAAAGAAAAAAAAAATAAGAATTATGTAACTAAAATGCTTTAGTAAACAAAACCCGGAATTTTATATGTATATTGAAAATCTGCTTTAAAATTGTTGAAAAAGTTGATTTAATTAATTATAGTGAGAAAATTTGATAAATAAAAATAAAACAGATAAAAGTTATTTCTTATAGAAACACTCTAAATTAACATATTACAACATAAAATACAGAATTGAAATTTGAATAACAACGAATTGATAAAATACTGAATGAAAAATAAGAATAAAACACTTACTATATTACCAAATATAAACAAAAATAGAATGCCAGAAAAGAAGATCAAGGTAATCGTTTAACGATTTATCCTTAAAGCAGATTTTAGCTCTACTACGGTGCTTATGATTTGAGTGAGCATTTGCTTCCATGATACAAAGATCAGTAGCAACATGTACAAGAATTGAAAAAATCTCTACGAATTGAAAATCGTTGAACTCTCAAGAACAATGAACTTTCTCAAAAACTCTGAAGAAAAATGTGAATGCAAGCTAAGAATGAGATGCCTATATATGCTGAAGAATATGTCTTCTTATAGGGAGCAAAAGCAGTAACTAAAGACAATGTGGAGGCTCGTAAAACTTCTGAATTATGATGCAAGAGTCAATTTCTGTAACTTTGTGCACTTATACATATTAGTTGCCTCTAGATTTGTAAATCTCTACAGTTACAAATCTGAACAGTTAAGCTTTGTTTGGGTTGGAATTAATCTAATTTTCAAATTTTGTCTAAAATGATACCAAGACTAAGCATTCTCCAAGACCCCTAGGCCCAGGACCAAGCCCAACACTGTCGGGATGGTTAGTTGGTCAGCGGCGGCAACGCGCGTACCCGTCTAGATTTATTTATGTTATAGCTTTTAACCTACTTTCTATACATATCAGTTAAATGCCCTAGAGGTCTTACCTTCAAGCATTAACCAGAGTCTTAATAAATAAATATTCATATTCATCAATGATCAATGTGGGATAACCCATACTAGGGGTGTTCAAGGATCCATAATATCCAACCTATCCACAAAAACCTGATTGACCTGGCCAACCAAATTCGAACGTGTGAGATATAGGGTCGAAACATAGGTTTCATTTGATTCACTTTTCTGGTTTAGGATCGGATAACGGGTTTTGTCATAACAAACCCGTTATCACCCGACCCGTTTATGAAAATACCTTAAATACTAGAGGTGTGCAGCGGTGTGGGTCAACATACGAGACCAACCTAAACCACCTGAAATCTTTCCAGCTTGAATAGACCCACACATTATGCGAGGTATACAACCCTTATACCGCCAAAATTTGGAGAGGCTCGCATGTGTGGGTAATGTATTTGGCGGGTTGACCCGCTCGCTCGAATAGGTTGCCAAAACATCGTTATTTAGGGCTTCAGGTAGTGAGGCTTGTTTAGGTTCTTCCAATTCCATTTTCGTCAGCGGCTAGAGTTTTAAAGCTTGCATTTTTTCTTTCTCTTCCACAAATCCATGATCTTGTGTCTCATTATTTTCCTAAAGTTTTCGATTTCAATTTTGATTATGGAAACAATGATTTTCATCCTTCAAATTCCCCATGTATATAATATAATGGTGAAGACGAAAACAAAGGCGATTTCGATTTCTAATTTTGATTTTGATTTTGATTTTGATTTCGAATACAGAGAGCATAGCCTAGAACTGGGAGCTTCCAATTTCAATTTCAATCCTATACATATTCCACTTTGATTTCGATTTCTATTTCGATTCGAATCCTATACACATTCAAGTTCGATTTCAATTTTTCTGAATAGGTACGTATAATCTTTCCCTCTTATGATTTTCTATTTTTAATTTTTAGTTTTGAAAGAACAATTCCTGCTAATATCGTGTTAAGGTTTTGAAAAAAATTGAGCATTGTTTCTGTTTCATGAAATTTTGAACCTTGTTTCTGTTTCATGTTTTTGAACCTATGTTTGTTTCATTTTTCTGTTTCATGTTTCGGAACCTATGTTTGTTTCATGTTCTCGTTTCATGTTTCATGTTTTCGTTTCTGAACATATAGAATTTGTTTCATGTTTCATGTTTCTCTTTCCTGTTTCATGCACGTCTTCATAATCAAGATTCTCAACAATTTGTTTTGAGTCTGGTTTGAATCTATAAAAGAAATTCTCAGTAATTCATTTCACTATTTGAGTTGCAATTCTCAGTAATTTGTGTGAGTTACAACCAATTTGTTTGAGTTGTAATTCTCAGTAATCTGTTTTGAGTTTGGTTTCAAATAAATTTTTAAACATCCAATTAATGATAAATTATGACGTGTGATTCAAAGAACCTGTTTGACAAATCCCATTTTGAAATCTTTTTGTGGGCTAATTTTTTATCCTTAATTTCTATATGAACTCAGTAGTTACTAGTTAGCATAATTGCAAATTCTCCTTCTTTTACTTCTATCATTCTATATTTATTTGTTATTTTACTTATTTTAGTCTATATTTTTTATTTAGTGATGGACACAACAGTAAAGGATGAAATAAAAGTGGACAATCCAAATGGGAATATTGATTCAAATAAGCAGCTTCTCCCTAAAAGTACAGTACGTAAAAGAAAAAAATCTGAAGTGTAGGGTCATTTTGATGATATTGAAATAGGGGTGAACCGAAAGTATCATGTAAATATTGTAAAAATATTTATAGTACTAATCCAAAGTTTCACGGTACAAGTAGTTTAATAAATCATTTGCATAGTTGTCCTAAATATCCATATAAAGGACAACTGAAGGGGCAAGCAACATTAGGTTTTAAACCTAAAAAAATTGGGGAAGAGGGTGATTAACTTGTTGCATTAAGTTTTAATCAAGAGGACTCTGGAAAGGCTCTTGCAGAGATGATCATAATTGATTAATTTCCTTTTAGATTTGTAGAAAATTATGGGTTTGGGAGGTTTTGTAATATTTTGCAACTGAAATGGTTAATTATTTCTCGATACACAATTGCTCACGATATAATGAAGATTTTGATGTAGAATGAGAAACCTTGAGAAATGTTTTGAAAGGTCGTAGGATATTAAATGATATGTGTTTAAATTATATGTAAAATATTTGAGGTTTTGTAACATTTTGCAACCGAAATGGTTTAACTATGGACACATGGACGTCTACTCAGAATTTAAATTGTATGTGTTTGACGTGTCATTTCGTAAATGATGATTGAAAAATTGAAAAAAGAATATTGAATTTTTGCATTGTTGACTATTATAAGGGAGAGATTATTGGAAAGAAGATTGAGAAATATTTGCTTAAATGGGGATTGAGGGGTTTTTCACTTTAACAGTGGATAATGCTAGTTCAAATAATCTTACCATTAAATTTTTACAAAAGGTAACAAAAAATTGGAAAGGTACAATTTTAGGTCATGAGCTTTTTTACATATGAGATGTTGTGCTCACATCTTAAATTTGATAGTGGTAGAAGGGTTAAAAGAATTAAATTATTCTATTCAAAGGGTTCGTGGAGTGGTAAAATATGTAAAATCTTCGCCTAGTCGACTTCAATCTTCCTTGAAATATGTCAATATGTTGATAATTGAGTCTAAAAGGCTTTTGTGCCTTGATGTGCCAACAATGTGGAATTTCACCTACAAACTGTTAGAGTCTGTTGGGAAGTTTGAAAAGACATTTGAAAGATTAGACATTGAGTATCTTAGATTTCGTGCTTATTTTCTTGAAAATGATATGATTGATATAACTAGATCTCCTCCGAATAGTGAAGATTGGATATGATGTCATGGGTTTGTTAAATTTTTGAAATTGTTTTATGAGACAGCAAAATGTTTCTCTAGTACTTTGTATATTACTTCAACTCGTTTTTCGATGAGATTTTTATATTTTGAAGCGCAATTGTTGCTTAATCTTGAATCACGAGAATGGGGTAGTTAAAATGACAATGAATATGAAATCAAAATTTGACAAGTACTGGAGAAATAGGGACAAGATTAATGTTGTTTTGTGTGTAGCTGTTTTGTTAGATCCAAGAAAGAAGCTTTCATACCTCCAATTTTGTTTTTCGAAAATGTATATTATTGAGATTGTAAATTTATTGATTAATAATGTGAAGCTTGCTATAAAACGATTGTATGAATGCTATTCTTCTATAGAGTTAATGAGTACGCATGTTGAAATCAGCGGAGATATGACATCTACTTCAATTATGGACTTATATGTTTTGGATGAAAATCTACATAAGTTAATTGTTTCTCAATTTGAGAGTTTTATGGAAGAAAAAATGGATATGGGGGCGAGTCTGAGATTGAAAAGTATTTAAATGAATTACCTGAAAGGACTAAGGATGAGAATTTTGATATTTTGGATTGGTGGAGGGTTAATTATAGAAGATATAAAGTGTTGGCTTTGGTTGCTCGTGATGTATTGTCTGTTTTTGAGTCGAATGTGGCGTCAGAGTTTGTATTTAGTACAAGAGGACGAATACTGGATCCATTTCGTAGTTTATTGTCCCTTCAAATGGTTGAGCGTCTTATTTGTGCACAAAATTTGTTGTTATCTTCAGTGCCAATATGTCTTTGCAATATAATAGATAAGGTCGAGGAATTGGAAAAAGTTATTGAATCAGGTTTGTATTCTTTAACTTTTTTATTTATATAATTCAATTATCTATTGTTCATGATGTTCAAATAAGATTTACTAATTGTTTGATTTAATTTATGACAAGTTCTAGATCAATCGACTTCAAGTTCAACAAGCGAACAATCAAGCAATATCAAAAAAATTTGATGACGTGGACCACGTGGTTAAGTTTGTCTTTGTATTTCATTTTTTTAATTTTTATTTTTGTTTTAATATCTATATTTAGTGGTTTAGTTAATTATTAGGTGGATTGCAATAGTGAATTTGCATGTTTAGATTTTATTTTTTACATTTGTAATTCTTTTTTTTCCTATTTTTGTGTTACTGTAAATTTATGATAATTTTTTTACAAATTTTAGTAATGTAATGATTTGTTTTAGCAATATTTATTAGCTCAAACCGTAACTAGTCTCAAATCGTACACTATTGGCGGTTTACGATTTGAAGTAGCCAACATGCACACTTCAACCTGCCACAACCAGCATACTATTGGGCGGTCCACGATTCAAAGTAGTCCAAACTACATAGTAACAATTTGGTCTACGGTTTTAGCCCAAACAACCCCAACCAGACCACCACACACGCCTATTAACTACATGTGTCGATTTCTAGATTTTGATGGACAATTAAGTGTTGATATTTTTTGTGGAACTAATGCATTTGTTGAGTATTTCGGAAAAGAATTCTATATTTTTGAAGACATTATGAAGAAAATGTTAGGGGTGGAAAGATGTATGCAGCGAAGAAATGAAAAATGTTGAAGACCTTGAAGAAATTAGATGAAAATAACTCAATACTCTTATACTTGTAAGGTAACCTGAATTTGGATCACACACGACACTATTAAATGAGTTATGTTTTGTGTGTTGAAATGATAGAATTTAGGATTTTAATTATTGATTTATTATGTGCTCCTTATGTGAAATTGAAAATGATAACTGATCAAATCAAAAGAAGTATAAAAAATTGAAGTTTATGGTCAATTCAATCAATCGAGAAAAGCAATCGATTAATTGAATCAAGCAGTGGATTTCATAGTAGAATTGGTAAAGGAAATAACTATCCAGCATCAATCGATCAACTGATCAGAAGGGATCGGTTAACCACTTGAAACAGTGAGGTTTTTGGAGCAAAATATGAAGTCCCTGCAGCAATCGGTTAACTGACCAAATGAGATTGGTCAACCGATGGGCTTAAGGTTAAAACAAGTGAAGTCTTTGAACCAATCGGTCAACCAATTGGGAGGCAGTCGATCAACCGACTATGCTGGAGTTTGGCAAGAAAAACTCTCTCCATTAATCAGTCAATCGACTAGAGGAGGATCGGTCAACTGACTAGAGGTTTGGTTTGTCCTGGTTTCTATGCTGTATCAATCGGTCAACTGATTGGTAGGGATCAGTCAACTGACTGTTTTGGTTGAGATTTCCAGGAACTTGGTCTTTCGTTCAAAAACTAGTCGTTTTTTTATGATTCTAAGGGAGAATTTTAAGGAATATGATCTCATTGAAGATATAGTACATATATTTTAATATCCATATTAATTTGGTCCACATAATTAATTATTCTCTCAATTTAAGTAGCTAAATACTTTCTATATTTATGATTGATAATTGAGTGGATTAGACACGGTTGGGCTAGTGTCTAGTCAGGGTAGTTAGGTTTCGATCATTTTCCTATAAAAAATATTAAGATTTGATCTTTGTCCTAAGTATAAAAAGGTTAAGTTATTCTTTTCCCTTAAAAATAACTAGGTCTTGATTCTTCCTTAAATTGAATTAATTTTGCGTGAATTGTAAAGATTCAATTCTTACCTGGGAAAATTATACTTTTGAGTGTTGTGATGTTTTGATTCTTTCTGTAATAGAATTAGGTTAGTCTTTAGTTTGGTAAAAAGATATGGTTCTTCCTTACCTTGGGAGAAGACAAATTGTAAAGGTAGATTTTGAGCTTAGAAAAAGAATCGTTGTTAGGATTTGGTTCCAACTGTTAAAGGAAATAGGGGTTTAAAGGTGGCGAATCTCCGTGGAGCTCAGGGGACTAAATTAGGCAAGGCTAGCTTGCTAAATCATGATATATCTTGATGTGCTACATTCTTTATTTTTATTATATTGTGTTTAGGTGTACACCTAGATTTAAGCACTTATCCGCTGTGTAACGAAGATAATAATTGATTTAGAAAAAAATGATTATCTGATAATTAAATGTTGAAAGATTTATTTGTTTAAAATTTTATAACTACCCAATTCACCCCCCCCTCTTTGGTAGCTGATTGGACCAACAATTGACATCAGAGTTGGTTTTAGCTCAATAGACTTAAACCCCAAGCTAAACTGATCATGTGGCGCACACCGTGGAAAATGTTTTTTGCGTATCCTCTCTTGAAGGTGATAGATCTGTATATGATAATGTTATTTATGATTCTTGTGGAATTAGTAGTAGTGATAAAGATGATGATAATGAAAATGTTCATGTTGTTATAGAAAATTACTTTCTCTCACACTTCTCTTTGCTAAAGAAAATTTAAATTTAAAAAGAAAATCCGATTCCTTTGAAAATAGAAGAAAAAGTGTTCAGAAATCTAAAGTGCATCTGGATGACTATTGTAAAGCAAAAAAGTTTTCGAATGTCGTTTTTGAAATAAATAATTTGCTCTCTAAAGTAGATTTTCTTGAAAATGAAAATAGAGTTTTAAAAAATAATTTTGGCGAGGTTTCCAGGCAAATATCAGATCTTAAATTAAATATTGATTTGCTTAAGAAAAATTTTGAAAAATCAAAATCCGACCTCAAGACCATTTCAAGAGATTCTGAAAATGTTTATTCATCCTTTAAAATAATTTATGGAAGTGGAAATATTTCATCGTCTTATCCTTTATCACAAGCCAATGATTGTAATCTATTGTTAGAAATTATTCATGTTTTACTTCTTGTGCTATCTATGGTGATCAATCGAAGATGAGATATTATTATTGCAATAAGGTTGAGCATTTTAAAGTATTATGTCCGTTCAGGAACCCTAAATTTATTTCTAACATGAATGGATCCAAAATGAAATGGATATCTAAGAGCGCTATGCAAATGTGTTGTGCAGAGTTACATAATGTCGGAACTGAAACGAAAGAAATAATAAAAAATGATATATTAAAGCCAAGACAAGAAGTCACCAAGAATCCACAAGCGACATGTACAAATCAGAAAGATATACCAAAGCCAAGATAGAAAGTTACAAATAAGCCACAAGCGACACGTGTAAATAAAAAAGAAGTACCAAAACCAAGATGAGATATTACGAGGAAGCCACAAGTGACACGTGCAAATAGAAATATCTTTAAATCAAATGACAACGATCAAAGGATTAGAGGATACGGATAGGCCAGTAGAAATTGTGCATCCAAATCAATCGTTGGTACAAATAAGGTAAAAACTAAAGTTGTCTCTAAGAACATTAGAGGTAATCCTAACCCTTCGCAGTTTAAATTCATTAAATTTGTTAAAGAGAGAGGTGTCCGACTTTCCAAATAGATAAGTTGGCAATGGTTTCTAAGACTTATATAAATGATATGATTATTTATTGTCTTAGAAACATTGCATGGTGATTAAGATAATCACATTTACTTAAAGTGTAGTAACATGTTTGTTTCAAATTTACTTATATTACTCATATCAAGCATCTATTGATAGTTTTTGAAATTGATAATATGATTATAAGAAACAGGTTACTTGAGATGACTTAATTTGAATCAATTGGTTTATAGGATCAAAATTACTTGGAATTGGTTAGTGATCAAGCATGATTTTGAGAATAATTAATAAATATATGCTCACTTGATCTCTACTAATGATTTTCTTCCAAGTATGTTTCAAAAGAGTTTCAGGTAATAATATAATTCAAGGAGAAACAAGTATGCATACCGAAATTCAAAGGTTAGTCAAGAATAAGAACAAGGTTGATTCAAGGAGATAATTGATTAGAGTTGAATCTTCATTCAACTTAGTAGTAAAACTATCTCATTCTTACATGATTATGTAAAAAAATTATGTGATGTAAAATTATCATCTAATTTGCATAAATTGATTCACATCTCTATGAATATCATGCTTGAATTATATGTCCGCGTGGAATTTATTGTTAGCTAATACTGGTTTATTGATGAAATACTTATTGCTAAGAAATGTTTGATAAAATTAGTATTAATCATGATCTTACCTGTCAGCATATCGTATAAATTTAATCTTACATGGTTGGTATCAATTTAAGCTTACATTGTTGGTATCACTTTATGAAATCGCGTTAATCTATTTTTGATACCATATATGATCGTCTGAATATATATGACATTTCAATCTGTTGATACTATTGCATGTGAATATCCTTATAAGCATTAAGTGTTTGATATACAACTAAAAATGAGCTGAAATTTAATGAGATAAATATACACTTATCCAAGTTTATGCATGCATTAAATTTATGTTGATAATTTCATAAATTATCATCGAGATATGCTTCTTGTCCTTGTGCGTTAAAGATTACATGTTTTTTTTATTCTATCAAGAGAAGATATTAATTGATATCATGAGTAAAGCATGTTGATTTAATTCAAATTATATGATTTCATGCTACATTGTTGAAATATTTTGATGATCTTTTAAAATTGCCTCAAGTTTGTTTTCCTAAGCATGGATTAGCTTGTTAATATTTTCACTAAACCTCTAGCGGAAGATCAAAGTTCATGAAAATTATTCTAGGTTCAGGTATGGCTAGACATAACGATGTATGCCTAGAGTGATAATTTTGGGTCTTCGTCCCCACTTTTTGAGATGACAATGGGGGAAAAGTTCTTTGATGTTTAAACGAGCTAATTAATATTTAGGAATTTGTTCTCCTAGCATTGCACTGATTAACAAGTGATTTAAGATGAATTGGTTATATTAAGCTTTATTGAATATCATTATCGTTATATTGATTTTTTTTTTTTTGGGCTTATATTGAATAGCCGTTGAACTATTTAAATTTGTCTTCATAATTATGCTTAATTGAGTTAAATATTTGTCCTTGGATTTAGGGGGAGCATGATTATATTATTTTTAAAAGGAAACATTAAAGTTAGTTGACATCATAAAAAAGATGGGAGATTGTTGATCCCTAGGTTTTGATGGACAATTAAGTGTTGATGGCTTTTGTGAAACTAATGTATTTGTTGAGTATTTAAAAAACGAATTCCATATTGTTGAAGACATCATGAAGAAAATGTTAGAGACGCAAAGATGTATGTAGTAAAGAAATGAAGAGTGTTGAAGATCTTGAAGAAATTAGGTGAAAACAACTTAATACTCTTACGCTACGTTTGGTGCGCTGGAATAGAATAAAATGGAATGAGTGTGGTATTGGAATGGAATGGTCATTGCCATTCCTATGTTTGGTGAAAAATTAGATTAAACATAGTATTGGAATGGTCATTACCATTCCTACGTTTGGTTACAAAATACATTAAACATGGTATTAGAATTACCGATAAAAACATAAATATGGGAACAAAAACAAAAACAGAAATCTGGGAACAAAACAAAAACAGAAATATGGGAACAAAAACAGAAATTTGGGAACAAAACAAAAACAGAAATATGGGAACAAAAACAGAAATCTAAGAACAAAATAAAAACAGAAATATGGGAACAAAAATAGAAATCTGGGAACAAAAACAGAAATCAGGAACAAAAACAGAAATATGAGAACAAAACAGAAATCTAGGAAAAAAAACAGAAATCTGGGAACAAAAACAAAAACCAAAATCTGGGAACATATTTCAGTTTTTGTTCCTAGATTTCTGTTTTTGTTCCCATATTTCTGTTTTTGTTTCAAGATTTATGTTTTTGTTTTGTTCATAGATTTTTGTTTTTGTTCTTATATTTCTGTTTTTCTTCCCGATTTCTATTTTTGTTCCCAGATTTCTGTTTTTATTTTTGTTCCCATATTTTTGTTTTTGTTTTGTTCCCAAATTTCTATTTTTGTTCCCATATTTCTGTTTTTGTTCCCATATTTCTATTTTTCTTTTGTTCCCAATTTTCCTTTTTTGTTCTCAGATTTCCCATATTTCTGTTTTTGTTTTTGTTCCCATATTTCGATTTCTGTTTTTGTTCTCATATTTCTGTTTTTGTTCCCAATTTTTGTTTTTGTTCCCATATTTCTGTTTTTGTTTTTGTTCCCATATTTCTATTTTTCTTCCCATATTTCTATTTTTGTTTTGTTCCCAAATTTCTGTTTTTGTTTTTGTTCCTAGATTTCGTTCTCATATTTTTGTTTCTGTTCTATGTTTTCTGGGAATAGAAATATAAAAGTAACACCACCATATTTTTGTTTTTGTTCCCATAATTTTATTTCCTATTGTGAAAAATACGGAAACACAAGTATAAATCATTCTTCTTACCTAATACTTCATTTCATTTGGAATTAGGCAATCCCGGGATTACCTAATACCTCATTTCACTTGGAATTGACTAATCCCAAGAATTGTGGGATTAATCATTACTTGGGAATGAGAAAGAAAATCAATCCCACCAACCAAACATAGAAATGGAATGACCATTCCAATGGTCATTCCAATCCCATCTTGAATCCCGTGTACCAAACACCACTTTATACTCTTAATGTAACCTGAATTAGGATCACACAAGATACTATTAAATGAGTTATCTTTTGTGTGTTGAAATGATAGAATTTAGGATTCTAATTATTGATTTATTATGTGTTCCTTATGTGAAATTGAAAATGATAATTGATATAATTAAAATAAGTATAAAAATTGAAATTTCGATTCAATTTAGTCAACCTAAAAAAGCAATAGGTTAACTGAATCAAGTAGTGGATTTTGGAGAAAAATTAGTAAAGGAAATGACCATCCAACATCAATCGATAAACTGATCAGAATGAATCGGTCAACCGTTTGGAACAGTGAGGTTTTTAGAGCAAAATGTGAAGTCCCTATAGCAATCGGTCAACCGACCAAATGAGATCGATTAACCGATGGGCTTACAGTTCTGACAGGTGAAGTCTCTGAACCAATCGGTCAACCAATTGGGAGGCAATCGATCAACCGACTATGCTAGTGTTTGGCAGGGAAAACTCTCTGCATCAATCGGTCAATCGACCTGAAAAGGATCGGTTAACCGACTGGAGTTTTGGTTTGGCCTGGTTTTTATGCTGTATCAATCGGTCAACCGATTGTCCGGGATCGGTCAACCGATTGTTTCGATTGAGATTTCGAAGAACTTGGTATTTCGGTAAAAAACTAGCCATTTTTTATAATTCCAAGGGAGAATTTCAGGGGATCTGATCTCATTAAAGATATGATACGTATATTTTAACATCCCTATTGATTTGGTCCACATAATTAATGATTCTCTACATTTAAGTAGCTAAAATCTTCTTATTTTTATGATTGATAATTGAGAACTATTTTATGGACTTATTTGAGAGTTTTAAAATAAAATTTTAAGTGAATTACACCAGAATTGAATGATTATGTTATATGGGGTCTAAGAGTACCTTTTAGATGCATATCTTTTGAAAAGTAGCTGTGGGAGAGCTTGATACTAGTCTATATATATAGACCAGCGAAATTTTGATGAACTATATCAAGAACATCAGTTCTTTCGCTTTTCTAAAAGATATTATTTTGCTGAGAGTTTTCGAGAGATATTTTTTGCTAAGTTCTTGATCTAAAGCCCGATTGATTTGGTGTTACCGATTTGTGATATCTGGCAATTCTGTTTTCACTCTTCGGTGTTTTCCTGGGGAGATCGTTCTAAGTTATTGTTCTTAATTTTGATTTCATATTATTATTACTTACTTGGATTTAAGATCATTAGGAAATTGTTTTTAAATTTAAGAGCCTGAAAATCTTTTTAAAACAATTTTGTGTGTTTATTTAATTACGTGCTTTAATTTGTGCTACCCATATTTGTTTATTAATCAAATATTAATTTTTCTCACGTTGTATATATCACGTAGTAAATTTCGGGATATTAATCAAATATAACTATATTGACGTGGTAGAAGCTCATTGCGGGAAAAAACTCATATTTTTTGTATTTGTGAGTTTGAGTGGATTGAACACGGTTTGATCGGTGTCTAGTCATGGTAGTTAGGTTTCGATCTTTTTCCTATGAAAAAAAAAATTAAGGTTTGATCTTTGTCCTAAGTATAAAAAAAATTAAGTTATTTTTTTTCCTTGAAAAGAATTAAGTCTTGATTCTTCTTGAAATTGAATTAATTTTGAGTGAATTGTAAAGATTCAATCATTACTTGGGAAAATTATATTTTTGTGTATTGTGAGGTTTTGATTCCTCTTGTACTAGAATTAGGTTAGTCTTTAGTTTGGTAAAAAGATAAGGTTCTTCCTTAACTTGGGAGAAGGAAAATTGTAAAGTTTGATTATGAGCTTGGAAAAATAATCATTGTTAGAGTTTGGTTCCTAACGTTAAAAGAAATAGAGGTTAAGAGGTGGCGAATCTCCGTGGAGCTCGAGGGACTGAATTAGGCAAGGCTAGCTTGCTGAACCCGGATATATCTTTATGTGTTGCATTCTTTATTTTTATTATATTATGTTTAGATGTTCACCTTAATTTAAACACTTATCTGTTTCCTAACGAAAATAATAATTGATTTAGAAAAAAATTGATTATTTGATAATTAAATGTTGAAAGATTTATTTGTTTAAATTTTTATAATTACCCAATTCACCCCTCTCTTGAGTAGCTCAATGCTCTAACAACATGTTTTTTTTTTCACCTTTAGACTTTCAATTCACTTCGTCCGTTCATCGCCTTCGCTTCTCCAGTTCTCTCTGCGACTCTGCCGCATTCCCTTCAGTTCACTCTTCAATTTTCTTTGTCTTCGACTTTGATTGTTCTTCATCTTCTATGATTCTTCTTCATTTCAATTCTTCTTATTTGATTTCTCAATTTCCTCTTAATCTTTGATTTGTCTTCTTCTTCTACATACATCTTTGATTTCTTCGATTCCCATCTAGATCTAGTGTCTTGAGAACCCAAATTGTCTAAATCACTTAGATCTGGTGCATGTGGAATGTGGACGATGATTGACGATACTACAACGATGACAACTTGAGGTATGCTTTTGTTTCAATTTTCATAATTGTTTCTGTCTTTGTTTCTATTAGTTCAGGCCTTTTGGGTATGAAGGTATGTTTCTATATTTCATTTTTATTTCTGTTTTCTTTTCCGTTTTTGTGTATAGTGTTTCTATTAGTTCCAGAATCTCATTAGTCATTTCATCCTCTATTTTCTGACCGGATCTGATTGGAATCTGAAACCACCCAAAAACTTCAGATATTTGACAACATGGTCAACGGTGGGTTTAAAAAATCTGACCCGATTGATTTCGGGTCGGGTCTCGAATCCACCCAAAACCGATCCCCCTGACCTAATGAACACCCCTTACCCACATGACACATTGGTTAACAATTTTAAGTGGGTACTTTAAAGAACGATTTTAGTTCATGTCTAAATGACTTTTTCACAAATAAATATATTACATTCATTTTTTCATATTGATAAATTCATATATCCCAATTGAAAATTGGATCCCACAACTAATTGACATATTTTTACATAACATGTCATACTCCGTTTCTAGAATGGTGATCACTTTAGCAATGCTTTATTAACCAACCATGCGCACAAACAGTCTAACCTACTCATATGAGGTGGATGGGAACTGCTAAGCGGTTGTGAGGATCAATTTATAATAATTCACTTTTAAATTTGGATACGCCATTGTTAGAACTTCTCAACTCTCATAATAGATTTGTCGATGGAATTATTATTCCATTCTTTTGTTTGATTATTATAAAATAAGAAAAAAAATAGAATAATAAAACGTATCAAAATCTCATAATCTCTTTTAGATATCAATTTTAAATATCTATCTAATAATAGATTGTTTAAAAAAAGAAAATAATTACAAATGGGTTTTGCTCTAATTAATACATTAATGTGTTTGTGTCGAGGTGTACTTGCCCAATTGATGAATATATAGGTGGGCTTATCTGATAGATAAATATTGAGGTGGACTTTTGGGAATGGGTATTTGTGAAAATTAATTTTTAAGATATTGGGCTATGTTGATTCCAAACCATCAAGTAAGGAATTTAATTATATTATTTCTCACTCCAATGGACAACCAAACAAGAGAATTAGAATCAAGGGTGGAACGACAATTTCATTCCATTCTGATTCCGTTCAACTAAACATGGCATTACAGATTTTTTATTAAACATGGAAAGTAGTAATTAAGACTTCTAGAATGGATTAAAATTTATAGAATGGGATTCTTAATTCGATGTTAGATTAATTGAGAAAAAAAAAATTCCAAAAAAATAAAATAAAATAAAATAACAACAACAACAAAATACTAATTATGAGTTTAGGGCACGCGATAGAGTGGTGGATTGTGTTTGTCTAAACGTTTCCATTGAAGAGTAGATTCTACCAACTCATTTGTTGTCAAAATCCAAGATTTCTTTCTTACATGACCAACGCCACTTTCACTTTCTTACAATCCAAACCTTTCTACTCTCTATACCTTAAAAATCAAATTTTAGGCTTCTTTTAAGAATTAAGTTTTGTTTTTGTTTTTCACGAGAAGCGATTTTTTTTTTTTTTCTAGGGCAAGCAATCTTATTATTATTATTATTATTATTATTATTATTATTAGGAGGGTATTTTTTTTAAATCGATTCTAAAACTTAATTTGTGATTATATAAAGTTATACTTATTGTTCTCTGGAGTTCTCTTTTTACAATCAGAATTTGGGATTAATGTACAAAAACCTGTTTAGTAAACACGTTTCTATTTCCAAATCATCTCAAATTTTTTAAAATAATTTTGGATTTCTCAAGAATTTGAGAAACATATTTTTAATTCCTATTTACTTTGACAAAACTATTCTCAATTTATTTGATGACGGTAAATGTTGAGAAACACCACCACGCCAATTACCATCACGCCGATTCACAATCACCATAACACATCTTCATCTTCTTATCTCATCTCCTCTCTCTCTCTCACAAACACACACATAAACGATTCAAGCCTAATTACAACCAAATACATTTTTTTTTTTGGTTTTGAGAAATTATAAAAATATTTTAAGAATAATTATTGTGACCAAAAGTAATTTTGTTCTTAAAATATTTCAGAACGAAAATAGAATTCTCATTTCATTTTATTTGGAGTAAAAACATAACAACAGAACCACTTTATTCATGCTTTTTTTAAGAATAATGATGTCAACAACTAACAATTTTTTTAAAACTTCTAGTTATTCATAGTTTGTGTCATTTTTTATTTTTTATTTTTATTTATTTATTTATTTATTTTAATTCTACAATTGAATTTGTGATACTAATTATTTGAATTTGGTATTTTTAGTTTTTTTAATCAATTCTACAACTTAATTTGTGATTCTATATTCCAACAACAATCTCACTCACGCATTTTTGGAACTTAATGATGTCAACAACTAATATTTTTTTAAATATTAAAATACTATAATTCTCGATTCATTACTCCTCAATTTTTTTATTTTTTATTTTTTAAACACAGGATAAGTTTAAGTACCGATTAGTTTGGCGCTTTTTTTTTTTTTTGCTTAGGGCTTGTTTGATAACTAAATTAAGTGCTTAAAACTAATTGGATTAAGCACTTAATTAATTAAGTGTGTTTGATAAATATAGTTAAAATTACTTACTTAATTAAGTTTGCTAAAAAATTAAGGAAAAAATTAAAACAAAAATTCAGCAAACTAATGGTGGCTTAATTTTTTTGGCTGAAGGCTCAGCTATGGCCAATTTAAAAACAAATATAGTTTGACTATTTTACCCTTCATTCTAATAGGGTTGTCTTCATTCTTCATTTGAGAAAATCGGTCGAAGCGAGAGAGCAGAGGAGAACGGCGACGACTTGCAAAGAGGCGGCAACGATGAGGAAAGCGCCGAAGACGACGCCGTTCTGTTCTTCTTACCCCAAAGTTGCTACGAAGCTGTTCATCTCGCCGACGCTAAACCTGTGACGCTACTCCTGCTCCGCCGTCTCTTTGCTGGAACAAACACTCCTGTAATTGTAACTTTATTATAATTAATTTTGGAATTTGCTTTTAGTTTCTCATTGATTTAGGGTTTATGATGATGTGTTCGGATTTACGGTATTTTAAGTTTCAATCTCTATTGAATTTCTCTAGTTTAAGGTTTATGATATGTGTTCGGATTTACTGTTTTGATTTATGTTGAATTTCTCTGTTTTATGGGTTGGTTGATGATGAGTTCAGTTCAAATTTCTCTGTTTTTGTTCGAATTTTCCTGATGCTAAATCTACTCTGTTTTAGGGTTTAGAAGCTACCCTAATTGCAGTGTACAAATTTTCCTGTTTTTGGTCTCATTTCCCTATTTTTGTTTTTGTGCGAATAAGCTACTTTATTGTTTAATTTACACTTGTATTCTGATTTTTCAATCAAACAGGTGTAGATATGTTGACTAATGATGTTAGAGCTAATTGGAAAGATCCAGATCAATATAAACTTTTTCTAGATTTATGTCTTAAAGAGGCAAATCATAACAAGAAATCTAGTGAAACTTTTAGGAAAGAAACGTGGGATAATATAGCAAAAAAGATTGCCAAGAAAAAAAATATTGTCTTAACTCAAAAGCAAATGAAAAATCAAAGGGACTATATGAAGAAGAAATATCAAACATGGACTAAACTAATGAAATATACCGGTCATTGAGATAATCCATTGACAAACACGAAGAATTGGAGTGCCGAACAATGGAATGCATACTTAAAGGTAACACGAAGTACAATATTATTTATCAAATATATATTTAAATTACATAATAAAATATTAACTTATAAATGAAAAATATGATGCCTTACAGGACAATCCCGAAGCTAAACAATTTCGATATGCTGGTCTGCAATATGCTGATGAAATGAAGGCATTGTTTGATGGTATAACAGCGACAGGGGAAGCATCATGGGGTCCTTCTAAGATAGGATTACTTTCTGATGATGTCCAGTACTCAATTAACGTCTCAATCTATCGAACGCGTACAAATTAACCTAGAGACTGATTATGTACCTTCATCTTCAAAGGTCAAGCATCAGAAGAAGATGAAAAGTGATGATATCGATAAACAACTACAAGCTGTTTTGCAAAGCTTAGAGAAATCGAATGGACCTACCATAGAAGAGTGTAATGGAGCTTCGGATAGTATGACAACGCTCCAAATGGATGACCCTTTATATATTGCGGAGCTAAGTATCTTTTGTGAGAGTCAATCACATCAAGAGTAATGGATGACATTAGCTGGAAAACCCAAAGAAGTTAGAATCAATTGGCTAAAGATGAATGCAAAGAAATTAGGTTTTCTTTAAATGTAGCGGATTTCAAATTATCTTTTATTGAACTTCAACTATGAATTTTTAAGTTAATGTTGTATTTGGATTTGAGTATTCGCTTAGTGGTTTTAATATGTGACTCATTATGTATTTGTTTTTTTAAGGTTTTATATATATGTGATATTTAACTTTTTATTTCAAAGAAATATTTTTAGTCGATGATTAAAGTACTTTATTTTTGTTGTAGAATGAAAATAAATAATTCAAATATCGTCTTGAAGAAAGTTGCAGTTCTTCTATTAATGAAAAAAATAAGGAGAAATAGAAGAAAACCCGATATCGATTCCTCTCTTAGTGAAAAATTATATGTAGAAGAAATTGTTAACAGAAATGATTCTCATTGTCTCGAAATGTTGAGGATGAAGATTGATCTATTCATAAGATTGTGTACCTATTTCAAAAACAAAGGATGGTTAAAAGATAGTCATTATATTTCTGTTAAATAGAAAATGACAATATTTCTCTTAATTTTAAGTCACAATTCAAGAATTCGTTGTGTAAAGAGAAAATTCAATCATTCAACTCAAACAATACATAAAATTTTTCATAAAGTAATGGATGCAATGATGTATTTTTCTAAAGAAATTATCATCCCGACAACAAGCAATGAGAGTTCAAATCAACCCCATCAACGCCTTCGGCAAATATTTCAGGTAAAATATCTAAATTGTTTGTTTAGTAGTTGATTTTGGTGTTTTGTTTGAATTAACCGATTCTTTTTAAAGGGTGCTGTAGGGGCACTTGATGGAACTTTTATTCATGCGGTTATTCCTCCTGATAAGCAAGTTTCATTTAGAGGAAGAGGGAGAGGACAATGTTATCAAAATGTGCTTGCGATATGTGACTTCGATATGATTTTTACATTTTTATAGGCTGGTTGGGAAGGTGTTGCACATGACTCAAGAGTATTATCAGAAACTATGAATAACCCAACAAATAATTTTCCATTTCCTTTGCCAGGTAAGTTCTTTTTATATTATTTTTCATATTAATTTAATTGTATAATGCAATTTAATACATTTATGAGTTATGCAATTGAATAATATTTCTACATATTAATGGTACAGATAACTATTATTTATGTGATGTTACATATACACATATAAGGGGATTTATGGCACCCTATCGTAATGTACGGTATTAGTTGTCTGACTTTAAGAACAACGGTCCTAGAACGAAAGAATAACTTTTCAACCATACTCACGCCAAATTGCGGAATATAATTGAACGAGCTTTTGGAGTTTTGAAAATGAGTTTTCCAATCTTGAAATTGATGGCACCATATACATTTGGAGTGCAGAGAAATATTGTTATTGTTTGTGTAACTATTCATAACTATCTTCAAAAAACAATTGTGACTGATGATTTTTTCGGCCAATTTATTGAAAGTTATGAAGCAAATGAATTATCTGATGATGAAATAATTACTTCAGAAATTAAAATTAGAAGGAGAAGCAAGCAAGCAGATCAAGTATACATAATTAACTTGAGAGAGAGGATTGTAATTGAATTGTTTAATTCCCGGATTTAATTTTTTTTTGGTTGAATTCTATGTTATTGTTGACTTGTGATAATTTATATATTTGAACTTTTTAGTATATTATTGGTGTTTTTATTTTATTGTTTTGTTCTCTATATTTTTTTTTTATCATGTTGATTCAAGGCCAATTATGTAAATTAAATAATTTTCAGTATTCAAATTTTGTATTTATCAAACAATAAAAAAAAAAATCAGCACTTAAATTTTCAGTACAATTTTATCAAACAATCTACTTAATTTTTCAACACTTAAAATTTAAGCGTTTAATTTTCAACACTTAAATTTTCAGCACTTAATAATTAAGTCGTTATCAAACAAGACCTTAGTTTTCTTAAAAAATTCAAAGGTAGACTTTTATTTTGGGTTACAAGTTAGGGGAATGGTGTTTTTTAAAGGTGTAAAAAAATTAAATAAAATAAAAAAATTTAATTAAAATTTTGTATGACAAGAATACCCTTATTTTTATTTTCTTATTATGAAATGATATTTAATTTTTCTTATTTAATAATACATTACTTTTTATTAGTAGGATGTAAAATTTCTTTTTTTTTTTATTTTATAATATTTTATTATTTATTTTGAATATGTAAAATATTTTTTTGTTGTAAAATTTTATATTAATTGTAAGTTAACATGAACAAATATTTTTTGATGGGAAAATCATCAGTAAATTAAATTTATTTTTTCTTTTTATGTGATTAAAATAAGATTATCAATTTCAATACCCACAAATATTAACTAAGATAAAAACAAGTAACAAATAAAGCAGAAGACACGATTTTTAAGTGTAAAACCTGGGAAAAAAACCATAGGACCGAAGTTCGATATCAAATTACACTATCACAAAATAATGGAATAATAATTGTTCATACCTTCAAGAGAAAAATTCTTAGATGACCACATAAAATCACTGAAAACAGTAGATTAAACAAGAAACGGTAAATACAGGTTGAGAGAAGAAAACATAATCACTAATTAGAAGAGGGTTATCGAAGATTATGACTAATGAAAACGAAGTACTTGATGTCAACAACAAACCTCTGAAATTTCAGCCCAAACAAAATCCAAATCGTCATCCGATCAACAAGCCGAAGTGGTTCTCTCTCTCTCTTTCTCATCTTCATTTTCTTTCTACCTACTGCGTTGTTTGTGTTTCTTTCACCAAAGAAGGCTTCTCCTTCTACCCCTTTTTTATATGTACTATTCCCATAGAAAAAACTAGGAGCATTAGTGGGCTTTTGTATTTTTGTTTTTCGGTTGTTGCATTAATTAAGTCGAAATGGGCTTTTGGGTTAGATCCACCCCCGCATGGATTGGACCTATCTAATAAATCTCCCCCTCCAACTCATGTGGAAAAATGTAGGAGACCTTCTCTCTCTCTCTCTATGCAACTCTCAAGCCTCTATCTAAGAAGAACTTTTGTCATCATATTTAAACCATTCTCATTTATGTGTATCTTCTCAAGTTTTAGCAACTTCATTTCAACACATCATTAATCTAATGGTACCTCACATTAATATTTTTGGATCTTACATGAAAAGATTATTTTTTTGAAAAATGAATGGCACTCTGACTGCCATAGTAAAGATTGCACATCTCTTGTTGGAAACTCAACTCTTGTAGAAATTTCTTTAACCACAAAACCTCTTCACATGCTTAAGTGATTGAAATGTATTCTGCTTCCGCGGTTGATAAATCAATGCACTTTTGTAACCTGGATTTCCACGGGACTGCTCTTCCCGCAAAGTTAATTAAGTACATCGATGTAGACTTTCTCGTATCGATATTACCTGCCATGCCTGTATCTGTATACAATTCTAGCACAGTTTTTCCATTTCCAAAACATAAACATACTTCAAAAGTGCCTCTGAGATACCTCAAAATCTATTTTACTACTGCCCAATGCTCTTTGCTCGGATTTGAGAGATAAACTTACAATGTCAACTGCATAAGCGATGTCTGGCCTTGTGCATACCATAACATACATTAAACTACAAACTGCTGAAGTATAAAGCACTTTCTTCATTTCATCCTTGTTTTTCCTTCTTGAAGGACACTTACTTAAACTTAACTTCAAGTAACTTGCAAGTGAAAAATTAACAGGTTTCTCCTAACTCATTGAATATTTCTCGAACTTTCTCAATATATCATTCTTGACACAATTGGAGCTTTCTATTTTGTCTTTCTCGAGTAATCTTCATCCCAAGTATTTGATATGTTGGTCACAAATCTTTTATTGCAATTGTCTTGCTAAAATCTTTTTTCAAATTCTGAATCTAGCTTGCATTCAAACCAACAATCAGCATATTATCTACATAGAGTAAGTAAACAATGAAGCCACAACCAGAGAACATCTTTACGAACACAAAATGGTATAAAGTAGTCCTCGTATACCCATGATCCAATATAAATGAGTCAAATTTCTTATACCACTGTCTTGGAGTCTGGTTGATCTATACAATTTTTCTCTTCCCAATTTCCATGTAGAAAATTTGTCTTAAGTTTTTCAATTATTCAAGACAGGAGCTAACCCAAGCACAACCCAAATTGAAGACATTTTAACCACTAGAGATAAAATTGCTTCGAATTAACTCAACACTTTTTTTCTAACTAAATCCGTTAACAAGTTGAGCTTTGTACCTCGATAGTGAGTTATTCTCTTCAGTTTTCAATTTGTGAACCCATTTATTCTTCATAGATATCTTGCCTTTAGGAAGTTGTACCAAGTCATAAGTGTCGTTCTCATGCAAAGACTTCATCTTTTCTTACATGGCTTTCCTCCAATCATTTTTGTTTTCACTTGACACGATTTCTACATAGCTTTCTAGATCTCCCCCATCTGTAATTATCGCATACTCATTAGATTGATATTTTGTAGAAGTCATTTGATCCTTGTTGGACATTCTCAATTGGATGAGGTATAGGTGGCCGCTCATGCACTATTTCGTCACCAACATATACTTTATCGATAGTTTCACAGAATTGCTCATTTGATAGATTTATCATGGGTGTTGTAACTGGATAAAGATTGATTGGATACTCAGTAAAGGGTTTCAATTTTACATTTTTCTCAACATCCTCAATAGTTTGATCTCCAAGAAAAATGACATCCTCCAGTTAATCTAAATATTAATTGGAGGAGGTAATGGTGGTTGCTTGTGTTTAATTTCATCACTGACATGCACTTCATTGATAGTCTCACAGAACTGCTCATCTGGTAGATCTATCATGGATGCTATAACTGGATCAAGGTTGATTGGATACTTAGTAAAGAGTTTCAATTTTACACTTTTCTCAACATCCTTGATAGTCTGATATGTAGCTAAATTTCTCATGTCCATATCCTATGAATATTAATTATTTGTCCCTGTCATCAAGTTTTAACCTCTCATATTTAAACACGTGAACAAATACCCTGCATCTAAATATCCTCAAATGCTTTTTTGTTTTAGTCCACACACTTATCTGGGATATTGTCATCCAAATGAACTGATGGAGACAAATTGATCAAGTCAATTGCAGTCCTCATTGCCTCACCGCAATTTTTTTTTTTGGCATCTTTGTGTGTGAAAACATACATTTGATTTTTTCACAAATGGTCCGGTTCATTCTTTCAGTAACTCTAATATGCTGAGGAGTTTTAGGCCTTCTTTTCTCAAATCTAATGCCATATTTCCTACAGTATTCCTCAAATGGGCCTCTGTATTCACCACTATTATCTGCATGTACACACCTGAGCTATTTTACTACTTCTCTTTCAACTTTGGCGTGGAAATGGTTGAACTCCTTTAATACTTAGTCTTCAGTTTTTAAAGAATAGACAAACACTTCTCGAGAAAAATCATCAACAAATTTAACAAAATATGAAGCACCACCAAGTGTTGTATTTTTCATGAAATAAACATTTGTATGCACCAAATCCAAATGATGATGTATCTTAGATGGATTAAATTTCTGATATGTAACTCCGTGTTGTTTACCGGCAAAACAACGAACTTAAGTTTAAAAGATGTATCTTTTATAATTGTCATGAGTTTTTTCTAGCGAGCATCTGAAGGCCTTTTTTAACTAGGCTACCAATTCGTCAATCCCATAACTCCATAGTCGAATCATCACTTGCATTGATCTTTCTTTTATCTAATCTTGCTTGCATCACATACAAGTTACTTAGTCTATTGCTTTTGGTCAACACCAAAGAACCTTTGATAAGTTTTCATTTTTCTTCGCCAAAATGATTACTGTCACCTTCGTCGTCTAGATTTTCAGTGGAGATCAAATTGAACCGAATATCTGGAACATGTGTGACATCTTTAAGCAATAATTTGTAGCCGATACCAAGTTTTAGATAAATGTCTCCCATGACAATTTTGGATGCACATTCATTCTCTGTCTTTACATAATCAAAGTCACCACTAGTGTAAGGCGAGAAAAAATTATCAAGAGAAGTAACATGAAATGAGGCACCCAAACCAATCACCCAATTGTTGCCTAAACATGTAAGGACACGACCATTTTTATAAAGAATCATAAAATCACCATCAGAAACAACTGCATGTCTCCTTATTCTCTTTGTCCTTGTTATTTTGGTCTTTAGATTATTCCCTTTTTAATATTCTGCAATCTCGAATCAGGTGTGCTTGTTTGTTGTAGTGGAAGCACCTGAAGTCCTTTTTACATTTCAATTTACTTCTCAATTTGTTAAATCTCCCATTATTATTAGAATTTCTGCTTTTGCTTCTCCTTCGTCTTTCTTAATTTACAATAACCAGTGCCTGCGATTTTGAGGATAAGCCTTGCTCTTTTCTCGTTGCCTCTTCATTAATGAGACTGTCTTTGACTACATTCATCGTCAACTTTCCATCTGATATTCTGAGTGTTTCCCAACTGTTAGGTAATGTGTTGGGAAGTATTAATGCATGTACTTCATCTTTCAAAACAAGTTTCATAGTAATCAACTGATTAATAAGGTCTTGAAAATTAATCATGAGTCAACTATATTTTTTCCATCCTTATTTGTCAAGTCAATAATTCTCTTAATCAAATTAGACTTATTCAATCCAGTTTTTTGCTTGTAAAATGACTCTAATTTTTTCCACAATTCACCTGCTTTGGTTTCATTAATAACCTGTTGGTTCACACTTTGATTAATCCATTAATGAATGTAACCAACTATTTTTCTCTGTATTATCTCTCATTGTTCATTACTTCTATCACTTGATTTACTTACATCACCATTTAAAGGAAAATATAAATCCTTACAATAAAGGATGTTCATCATTCTAGATTTCTAAATCACATAATAAGCCGATGTCAATTTTATGATAATTCCACCACTATATATGTTCCATTATAAATCATACAAATAAATATTTCTCTAATAACCTAAAGCTCTTAATACCACTCTGTTGGAAAATTCACTAATAAATTAAATATTTTTCCCTTGTTTATTTGATTAAAATAGAATTACCGATTTCAACACCCACAAATATTAACCAAGATAAAAGCAAGTAACAAATAAAACATTATACATGATTTTTGCGTGAAAAATCTTAAGGCGGGGAAAAAAAAACACGGGACCAAAGTCCGATATCAACTTCCACTATTACAAAATAATGGGATTATAATTGTTCACACCTTCAAGAGAAAACTCTTAGATCACTACATAAAATCACCAAAAACAGTGGATTCAACAAGAAATGATAAATACAAGTTTAGAGAGAAATATTTATTCACCAATTAAAATAGGGTTACTAAAAATCAAGACTAAAGGAAATGAAGTAGTTGATGCCAAGAACAAACTCCTGAAATTTTAGCCCAAATGAAATCCAAATCGTCGTCTGATTGTTAAGATGAAGTGGTTATCTTTCTCATATTCCTTCTCTCTCTACCTACTGTCATTAGGGGTGGGCAGCAGGCAGATTGGGGCGGGTTGGGCCAAAACTGCGAACTAAATCAATACTAGGCGGGTTGGGTTAGTTTGAATCGTGGACCACCCATGATGTACGAGTTGGGGCGGGTTGGATTGTACTGGTTGGTTAGTTTAAACCATGGGTTACCCAATAATGTACGAGTTGAGTCTATTTTTGGGTTGGACTAATCAGAACCGTGGATTGCTCTTAAAATATAATAAATATTGCTAAAAAAAAATATTACATTAAAAAAATTTGTAGAAAAATTGCGATAAAATTATAGTAACACAAAAATAAGAAAAAAAAAACTATAATGTAATTTGTAAACCATCACAAAAATAGAAAAAGAATTACAAATGTAAGTATTAAAATCTAAAACGGCATTGTTTAATGTCTACTTGGGCAGGCGGGTTGAACCCGTAAGAACATAGGTCAAACCGTAACCCACCCATACATGTGCTGGTTTCAAGATTTAATACACATGCAATACATGGATTAATATTGGACGGTTTTTTGACAATTTGGATTTGACGGGTTGACCCGATCCGTTGCACACCCCTAATTGTCGCGCATGTATTATTTCTTTCACCAAAGAAGGTTGCTGCTGCGGCCCCTTTTTTTAAATGTACTACTCTCGCAGAAAAAACAAGGAGCCCAAGTAAGCTTTTGTAATTTCTTTTACTTCTTTCATTAATTAAGTCCAAATGGGTTTTAAGTTACATCCACCCCCACATGCATGAGCTGGACCTACCTAATATTTCTTTATATGTATCTTATTTTTTATACTCCGTTAATGTTAGAAATAAATAAATATAATATATAATCTATTTTACTAATTTAATAATATTTTAATTAGTAAATTTCCATTTGTAAAATTTTATATGAATCATGAGTTAGCACAAATAAAATGTATCTTATTTTTAATAGTTAGTTAATATTATCAATCAATAAATAAATAAATATAATATATGTTTATTTTAGTAATTGCACAATATTTTAATATTTTTAAATAAATATTTACCAAACGATTATTGCCTATATTTTTTTAGTAACTATTTTTTGATATATTTTACTAAATAACTCACAGTTATATATTTGTCGTATAATTTAATATTTATTATATATTAAATTGCTTCAAATTAACATAAATTTGTATCTATTTGTTGTATAATTTAATATTTATTGAATTTAACAAGGTGATGAATTATGTGTTGAATTCAACAACATACATTAGTGTTCAATTTAATCTTCTTCTCTCTTTTTTTTGTAATTTTTTATTTAATTACATTAAAAAAATTTACAATAACAATACAGTAAATTTATAAAATTTTGTTAAAATACCATGTTGAATTCAATAAGAATGTGAAAATTGATGAAAAAATAGTGAATGTGATATGTTTTGAAAATCTTATTTAATTAAATTTGAATATATAATTAGATCATAAAAATATGTAAAATAATAAATATTTTAGATTTAATAACATGTTTTTTTATCTAGTTTTAATTTAGTAACCGCCCCTATTTGTTAGACGGTTATAAGTCATCCATAAATTGAGGAACTTGATAGCTATTATAGAAAAAATTTGATCGAATCAAATGTAACCCAAAAAAAACTTGATTTATTTGGTAGATTTGGCTACCCTAAACGCCCCTTGTTTTATCCATACTGCTGGCGAACTTGGTCACATTCTAGGAGCATGCAACTTGTATAATTAACAAAATAATTTTAAAAGATATTTTAAAAGATAACACAATTTGCATTCCTATTATCAACTCTTACATTTTTTTCTAATCACTTAATTTTTAAAATACCCATATTCTACGTTGACTTTAGAATTATAATAAACAATTCCAGTTACTCTCTTATTCCAAATTTGGAAAATTGAAGGCGCTTTCCACATATTTAAAATTATTTATGTGTATAATCAAAGATATTTATTGGATTAAATCCATTTAATTATGACAATAAATCATTTATAATTCTTAATAATTTAGGCTCCATTTGGTAACATGTTTTAAGTTCTGTACTGTTTTTATGTAAAATTAAAAAAATTTAAAAAGTGGCATTTGTTTTTTCATAAAAGAAGTACATTTAAAAAAAAAAAGTAAAAAATATAATTAAACATATTTATAAAAGAAGAAAACAGGTACTTTGATATTTTATATTTTGTATTTTAAAATATTGGTGAACTAAGGTCTCTCTATTTAAATTTTCTCACATCTATAAAAAAATTTGTGAATTAAGAAACCTTTTAATTTATAATTAGAGTCTAAAGTGAACTTTGAGTCATAAAATCATAATAGTTAACGAAAACAAATAGATGCTTACATTATCTTTATTTGGTATTATAAATTTCTTTGCTGTTCATATATTTTCTTTAAGTCTTTATACATTGTATGATTCAATTAAAGGTTTTTTTTTTTTTTTGGATAAAAATGGCCCTAGTTAGATTCTTTTTATTAAATAGTTAAATTTAGTAAATATTAAGTTGTGGCTTGTAATATGACTTTAAAACAGAGAAAGAGTATAAGAGTTGAATTTAGGTGTGAAAAGCACTGCCCATTTTTATATATACCTTTCGCTTAAAGTCACAAATTTATTTTATTAACTATGAAGCTTATTACAAATTATTCTATTGGTAAAAAAAATAGAAATTGTTGAAGTACAAAATATCCATCTTAAATACCTAAGAGATGATGATCGTGTAACGATGAAAACGGTGGTGGCAGTACTAAAGTGATGGCCGACAACAGAGAAATGGATATGTCCTAGGAAGAGAGAGAGAGAGTCGTGAAGGGGGAGTGAACCCTAGTTCCCAGAAGTTAAAATTGTTCCTTCTAATATTATCCCTTGGATCCAGTCCAATGACTCAAAATGTCTTTCACAAATCTTTTAATCCTAATCCTTGGATTTTAAATCCAGGCTCAAAATGTCCACCCACAAATCTTCCTGTGTTTGAAGGCATAGATTTCAGAAAAAGAAAAATGAACCTAGCAAATATGTTTAAAACAATCTATAACCATCACAATATCGTAGAAACCGCATGCTATCCTGCAACTCGCCCAATTTTCGCATGGCATCTTGCTTAAAAATCCATAAAAAAATAAAAAATAGAAAAAGGTAATTGAACTTGTGCTTCATTGGGAAATCTTTAGGGATTTTTTATTTTATTTTTTTAAATAATATTTTTATTAAAATTCGAGTTATGAAGAAGTCAATTTTGAATTTCAAACATGAGAGAGAAATAGATCATTCTAAACAAAGTTTTGGATTAAAAATTAGACTTTCTTGAGTTAATTGATTTAAGAAATAATTAAATTAAATCCAATACAATATTGAGAAATAATTAAGTCTTAAAAGTCAATTTATTCCCATAATTTTAAGGAAAAATTGGAATTCTAAATTTAATTACATTTCATTAAGGACTTTATTGATTATCTTGAAATTAATTAACTTAGGTGGGGATTCAAGTATTATTATTATTTTATCACCCTCACACCCTCACATCATCCTTACCCATGCATAACATCACATATGACATCATCCATTCGTTTTGGAAATCATTTAGAGCCATTAAAATGGATTTTAAAAGATTTTTAAATGGGGAAAGCTTGAAATTCCAAGTAGATAAATGTGACTGTTACAAAGCTGAGATGATCCTACCAACCTCGACTTGCCACTTGTATGTAACCTTTTATGTTCGTATCAAAAATTGGATTGTAGAATTAATTAATTAATTAAAATTAGAATAATTTCAATTTTGCTCCTGCAAAGATACAATTTCTTCACGGTATGTTCACTAACTGTAAGTCACCTCTATCTACATATAACAGGGCATAGATAGAAAATCCACAAAGAGAACGTGCATGTTAATATTTCTATCTTATGTTCCCGAAAACACTACTAGGGTATAGATTAAAGTTAAAAATCCTAGTTTAATTTGTTGCATTAAATGATTTTTTAAGTATTTTGTGACCCAATTATTTATGAGGCGCAATAATAATTTGTGACATATAAATATACTAATGTATTCTCTTTAGTGAGAAGATGAATGTGGTATATTTATATGTATAAAATTATTTGAGATGTTAATTAAAATTGTTCATTAAAGTACCCACATAAGACATTGATTGATGTGTACTGTGAGTTACCCCCACATCGGTAGCTTAAGAAGATGAAAAATCATTTATTAAGACTCGAGATACCTCTTTTAGATAAACCCTCTAGGGTGTTGAAAAATATAGACAGAAAGTAGGCTAGATGATATAAAACAAATAGTGTCATAAGCGCACGCGCGCCATTGCCGACCAACTACCCACCCGCCTAGCCCGTCTGGGCTCGGGCTCGAGCTTTGGGCTTTGGGGATCTTGGGAAATATTTGTTTGGACTTGGTATGTTTTGTACTAAATCCGAAAATTTTCAAGCCAAACACAGCCTAGAGTACAGATTGCAGGTTTTATAACTTGATAGAAGTTATAAGCCTAAAGGTTTTCTATTTAGGTGTATAACTGCTGAGAGTTACAAAAACCTGAAAACTCTTCAAGTGTGTAACTGCTTGAAAGTTACTGATGTTCATTGAATACCTTAAATTTCAAACTTCATCAGGTTGGTTTTTGTTTCATGTAAAAAGGCATGCACTATCAGCATTAGACATCCCATAAATTGCATAGAATTGTTGTTTTCAACAGAAAATTTATTCTCCTTTGTTGTTCTTGTTTTTATAGAGAGTTATGCACTTTTTTTGTTCGTCCAGATTATGGTTTCTAGTGTTGATACCAATAGCCGTATCATGGGAGGCAAACAATTATTCAACCGTAAGCGCCTAGCAGGCGTGAAATTTGTTTTAAGGATAAATCGTCTAACGATTGAATCGATCATTTCTTCTGGTATTTCTGTTATCGTTTCTTGTTATTATACAGTATGTATTATGTTTCTATTTGTTTTATTATTATATATCAAACATTCTTCTTTCTATTTTTTCTATTCTGGATTATAATTTCTTTTCTTGAAATTTTATTCGAATGTTATTGTAACAAAGAATACATAATTGTTTCTTTTTTATTTTTTATTTTTCGGTTAATAATTGATTAAATAATAATTGTTTAATCATTTAATTAATTTCTGACCATTTTTTACCAACAGTCTTAAAGTAGATATCCTGAATTATATTATACAATTCTAGTTTTTTGTTAAAAAAAAACATTCCAGCAACAAAATTTCTTATATTCTTTGTTTGTTTTTTCTTGCAAGAAATATGTCTTCAAATAATGTTTCTATTACCGCTACTACGGTTGTAAATCAACTGTTGCAGCACCTACTATGCCTGCGCTTGTTGCCCATCATGTGTCAACTCCATATGGAGAAAAGTCGAAGACGTTTGATAAAAGCTTCTTCAAGAGATGGCAGAAGAAGATGTAGTTCTACTTGACAACAATGAATTTAGCAAGATTCTTCCGCGAGGATGCTTGTGCCATGACTAAATAGACTGACACTTAGGTTGTTGCTACTGTTGATGTATGAAAACATTCTGATTTCCTATGCAATAACTATATCCTGAATGGTCTAACGAATACACTCTATAATGTGTATTACTCGGTCACGACGACAAAAGAACTGTGGCAGTCCCTGGAGAAGAAATATAAAACTAAAGATGTTAGGATTAAGAAATTCGTAGTCAGAAGATTTCTAAACTACAGAATAGTAGACTCAAAGATAGTCGTCAGTTAGACTGAAGAGCTCCAAGTCCTTCTGCATGATATTCATGTTGAATGAATGACTCTTAGTGAGTCATTTTAAGTGAAAGTTGTGATTGAAAAGTTGATATTATCATGGGGTAACTTCAAGAATTATCTCAAATATAAACAAAAGAAGATGACTCTTGAAGACCTGATTTTTAAACTAAGAATCGAAGAAGAACATCAAATCTCTTTTAAACGTGAAGGTTGTAATTCTATGATATCAAAAGCCCATGTCATCGAAACTCACAAGAAGAAGAAGCAAACTAAATCAAGCTTAAACAAATGAGCGGCAATCAAAAAGTTCAAGCGCAACTGTTATACTTGTGGCAAGATGGGATATCGTGCTCAAAATTATTGTAAGATAGTTGTACCAAAGAGAAAGAAGCCTAAAAATTAGGCTCATGTGACTGAAGTAGAACACCTTATTGATGAGGTTTCTAAGATGAATTTGTCAGCGGTTGTATCTAAAATCAATCTCGTTGACAATCCCAAATAGTGGTATATAGATATTGGTGTTACCCGCCACATATGCTCAGATAAGAAGATGTTCACCGTTTATCAGCCGGTAGAATTTGAGGATAATCTCTATATGGTGAACTCTTCAACTTCTAACGTTGAAGGACAGGAAAAGGTTGTGTTGAAAATGACCTTTGGTAATGAACTTACTGCGAACGATGTGCTGCATGTACTAGATATCCGTAAGAATCTGATTTCTAGATTGTTGCTGAGTAAAAAGGGATTCAGACCAGTGTTTAAGTCTGACAAGTTTGTACTTACTAAGAGTAGTATGTATGTAGGAAGATTCTATATGGATGAAGGCTTTTTCAAGAACAATGTTATGACTCTAATCCTAAATAATAACAATAATAATAAAGTCAGCACTCCTACTTATATGATTGAGTCTTTGGACATGTGGCATGGATGTTTAGGACATGTTAATTATGATACTTTACATAAATTAATTAATATGAATTTAATTCCTAAATGTGAGTCAAAATTGACTCGAACTTCTTTTTATTCAATTGAACGAAAAAGTGAACCTCTAGAATTATTGCATACAGATGTTTGTGATTTAAAATTTGTACAAACTAGAGGAGAAAAAAAATATTTTGTTACTTTTATTAATGATTGTATAAGATATTATTATGTTTATCTTTTAAGAAGTAAAGATGTAGTATTAGACATATTTGCTCATTATAAGACTAAAATTGAAAATCAACTTAATAAAAAGATTAAATTGTTTTGTAGTGATAGAGGTGGAGAATATATTTAATCTTTTGGTGAGTTTTGTGCACAATATGAAATAATTCACCAAAGTACCACACATTATTCACCCCAGTAAAATGGAGTTGCTGAAAGAAAGAACAAAACTTTAAAAAGAAATGATGAACTCTTTGTTAATAAGTTCTGGTCTATCTCAGAACTTATACGGGGAGGCTATTTTAATAGCAAATTTTATTTTTAACAAGATACTTTACAAGAAATTAGATAAGACCTCTTATAAATTGTGAAAATGAAGAAAACATTCATATTTATATTTAAAATTGTGGGTATATCTTGCAAACGTTATGGTTCCTCATCCTAAGCAAATTATAATAGGATAAAAAACTATTGATTGGGCATTCATTGGATATGCACAAAATAGAAGCGCATATCGATTTTTGGTTCATAAATCAGAATTTGAAAATATGCGTGAGAATAAGATTATTGAATCAAGGAATAAATCATTATTTGAGAATGTGTTTCCTTGTAAGACTTTTATTGAGTCGAGTTAATTAAAAAGAACAAGTGATTTTACTTTTAGTAATTTCCAAGAGGATGAGATTGAACCTAGATGTAGTAAAAGAATAAAATTTTCTAAATCTTTTGTTCTTGATTTTTATACGTATATGATAGGATATAAACCTCAAACTTTTGGGGAGACTATGTTTACACCTAAAGCAACTCTTTGGAAAGAGGCTGTAAATAGTAAAATTGAGTCCATCTTTCAAAATCATACATGGAAACTAGTGGATCTTCCATCTAGAGAGAAACCACTAGGGTGTAAATGGATCTTTAAGAAAAAAATGAAAGCAGAAGTATCAATTGATAAATATAAAGCAAGACTTGTAACTAAATGTTACAAGCAAAGAGAAGGTACATATTATTTTGATACTTATTCACCAGTAACAAGAATCACATCTATACATACGTATGTTAATAGAAATAGCAGTTATACATAATCCTGAGATACATCAAATGGATATTAAGACTGCTATGGTGAATTAGATGAAGAAATCTATATGGAACAACCAGAAGGGTTTGTGGTTCCAGGACAAGAGAATAAAGTATGTTGATTTGTAAAATCCTTGTATGGATTAAATCAAGCGCTAAAACAATGGCATGACAAATTTGATATTGTTATGTTGTCAAATAATTTTAAGATCAATGAATATAAAAAGAGTGTCTATATTAAGACAACAAAGTCTTGTTACATTATTGTATGCTTATTATTGGTAGAAGTGATAAGATCATAAAATCTACTAAATAAATGTTAACAAATATATTTGAGATGAAGGATTTGGGAAAAACAAATGTCATTATTGGAATTAAAATTACAAGAACATCTGAAGGATTGATCTTATATCAATCTCAATATATCGAGAATATCCTTAAAAAATTTAACAATGATGACTCTCATATAACCAGAATACCAGTAGATGTTAAATAACATCTTTTTAAGAATACTGGTGAGAGTATATCTCCGTTGGAGTATTCTTGAATAATAGGCAGTTTAATGTACATAATGAATTGTACAAGACTTGATATTGCTTAAGCAGTAAGTAAATTAAACAGGTTCACTAGCAATCCAGATAGAGAACACTAGAAAGCTATAGTGAGACTTTTGAGATATTTAAAATATACTCAAAATTATGGTTTACATTATACGAGATATTCAGCAGTACTTAAAGGGTGCACTGATGCAAATTAAATATTTTATACTAAAGACACCAAATCTACTAGTGAATATATCTTTGTATTAGGAGGAGTTGTGTCATGGAAATTCTTTAAGTAAACATGTATTGTTAGATTCACAATGGACTCTGAATTTATTGCTTTAGATAAAGCATGAGAAAAAGTAAAGTGACTTCAATAATTTTTTAAAGATATTCCAATGTGAACTAAGCCTATATCAGCTATTTGCATACATTATGATAGTCAATCAACTATTGGAAGAGTATAGAGTAATGTGTATAACGGTAAGTCTCGACATATATGTCGAAGGCATAATACCGTAAAGCAGCTACTTTCTTGATTATATGAAGTCAAAAGATAACATTGCAGATCCATTGACCAAAGGTCTTACACGAGATAGAGTAAATTGTTTATCAAGGAGAATGGCTTTTAAGCCTATTACGATATAGTCATCATAATGGGAACCCAACCTAGTTGACTAGAGATCCCAAGATCTAGGTTCAAAGGGACAACCAAAATATGAAGGTAACTGTAGGTGTATCACTGAGTAGATAAAATTTACGGCTCATTCCTATGATATAACAGTGATATCTGCAATATGGTTAAGGATAAGTATAACTTTTAATAATTTCTATGACTTGAAAATTTCAAGTAGGGTATAGTAGAATACTCTTTATAGAATATCACCTATATGAGTGAGAACTAGGCTGGTTTTGAGAGAATGAAAAGGCTAAATTCTCTAGAAGCACTCATGAAGTATCAAGGTCTTCAAGGTAAAAAAAACGCAACCATAGAACGGAAACTGTCTAGAAGATAACTATGTCGTTTATGTTGTATTGATTTATAAGAAAGGCCGAACAGTTCAAAACATCATGTTCACTGGTTGGCTGAGTAAATCTGATGGATTCTTACTCAATAAGGTTAAAGGCCAAAATCTACATGTCCTGATGTAGTTATTTTCTTTTGGAGCTCTCTCTATCTTTTTTTTTTTCTCTCTCTCTCTTCTCGTTTTTGAGTCTGCATTTAATATGTATGTTTATCCGATCAATTTTTATTCATATGGGGGACTGTTGTATGAACTGATTTTTGGGTATTTTGTAACCAAATTATTTGTGGGACCCAATAATAATTTGGGACATATAAATATACTAATGTGTTATCCTTTGTGAGAAGATAAATGCAGTATATTTATTTGTGTAGAATTATTTAAGAGGTGAATTAAAATTGTTAATTAAAGCACCCACTTGAAGACATTGATTGACGTATAGTGTGAGTTATTCCATAATAGTAACCTAAGAAGATGAAAAGTCATTTATTAAGGCTTGAGATACCTTTTGTAGGTTAAGCCATCTAAGGCATTGAAGATATGGGTAGAAAATAAGTTAAAGGCTATAAAATAAATAAAGTCATATGCATGCACGCCACTACCGCGGACTGGCCAATAGACTGCCCGCCCGGGCCTGGTAGGCCCAGATCCTAGTCATAGTTGTAAGACTCTAACATTAGCACATACACAATTTTAGTTGTATTTTAGAAATATTTAGGAAATAATGAGGTGGTATGTGTTATTTCTAATTTGAAATAAAAATTTAGGGGATGAATTTATAATTTTAAGAAATCTTAAATTTTGAAATTGGGTTAAAATGAAAATTTAAAGGAAATTTTGGGAGGCTAAAGTAATTTGAGAATATATATATCCATGAATTTGGGGGAAAATCAACCGAAAAATCGAGAACGGAGAGGGCGAAGGACTAACGTGGCAATCAGAGAGATGGAAGAAGCACTGAAAATCATGCATACAAATGATTTATGCAAGATCGTGATCCAAAGCCTGAAGAGAAGGAGAAAATCAATCAGAAATCTAGAGAGAGAAGGGGGGTCGTGGGAGCGGTTGGTAATCACTGGGGGTAGCGGGTTTTCGATCATTACTATTACTCTAGCGTGGTCCTGTGTGTGTGTGTGTGTGTGCGTGTCGTCGTTGATTGACTGAGACCAAACAGAAATAGAGACGGTGAAACGGGATGTATGTGTGTGTGTGTGTGTGTTCGATCAAGTGTGTTCGTGAGTGTGTGTTGTTCGGGTGTTCAATCGTCGGTGCTCTGTGTGTGTATGTTCATCCATGTGTGCGACTGTGTGTGTGAGTGTGTGCTGGGCAAACATATGTGTATGTGTGTGTGTGTGTGTGTGTGTATGTGGGTGTGGATTGATGTGTGTGGGAGCGTCAGAGTAGTGTTGTGTGTATGCTTTAATCGTGGGAAAAGGATGGAGAGTGAAGACGCCGAAACTGGTGAGGAGAGAGAGAACAGCGCTGGGTCTAAACAGAAAACAGAGCAGATGAGGAAGACGACCAGCATCTCGGCGGTGAAGAACCAGAAAACAGAACGGAAAGGAAAGGGAGTGTACTCGCCTAGGCGGTGAGGCATTTGCCTCGGCGGTAGCGAGTCAGCGAGCAAAATAAATAAATAAAGAAGTGTGTTGCCGCAGTAGTGAGGTGACGGTCGCGGCAGTGAGCCAAAATCAGAAAATTAGTAAAACGTCAACAATTCGAAAAGAAAAAAAAAAAAGGGGTAAAAATTTCGACCAATTTCTAATTTTGTTAAATTTAATTACTAGCATCAAAATTTTGTAACTGGGATAATAAATGTTGTAACCGTCCATATTAACAAATGCGTACAGTAATTTTTAACGAAGTGAAATAAACTAAATAATAAGTTTTCATAATAAAAGGTGAGGAATGAGAAATTATGGAATTTAGAGTCTGCATTGCATGATTAGGTTATTTTGAATAAAATATTAATTTAGGCCCTATCACTATTAGGTTCGCAGGCACCGGCGTCTCGGTAGGTTTTGGACGGTGACGATTTTACAGTACGAAAATCGAGGTGAGTGTACTGTCTTCTATGTAAATTTATAAATCTTATTTCCGTATAAATTGTGGAAAATATGGTTATTTGAAATTGATGATTTTGTGATTTGTGGATCAAGTTGGTTTTAAAAGATGGAAAATATTTTGTGGATTTAGTTGGTTTCTAAAAGGGTGAAAAATGATTTCTTGGATCTAGTTGGTTTCTAAAAGGGTGAAAAATAATTTTTTTTGGGATCAATAGGTTGGTTTTAAAGGTGGGAAAATAATTGTGGACCGAGTCGTTTGTTTTTTAAGTAAAAATTGATATTAGGTCCGACTATACTATAGTATTTTCTTCCCGGAAGGGATGTGGATTATTTGCTAGGCAAAGTCCGACAGAGCGTTGTTGATTATCTGCTAGACAAAGTTTGGCATAGCATAGTTGATTATTTGCTAGGCAAAGTCCTGCAGAGCATTGATTATCTGCTAAGCAAAGTCCTGCAGACCATTGACTATCTGCTAGGCAAAGTCTGGCAGAGCGTTATTGATTATCTGCTAGGTAAAGTCTGGCAGAGCGTTATTGATTATTTGCTAGGCAAAATCTGGCAAAGCGTTGTTGTGACCAGTTAAGAAGGCAAATCCTGCGGATGGTACGGTACCGTTGCAACTCCCGATCATGAGGTTAAAACGATCATATAGTTAGTAGGAGAGTGGTGTGGTGTATTGTAGTATATAATGAACTGACTGGATTGATTTGGGTTGGATATATATTACTTTAAAATGGATTGATATATAAATATATATATTATTTTGGTTGACTGGTGGGATATTTTATCATGTGACGAGATGTTGGACTAGTGGGTCTAAAATACTTGGGCGGGTCGATTTAAAATATTTAAACTGGCTATTTTAAAATATCTTAATTTTCGTACGGTGTGTGATTTTATTATATTTATATTGGGTGTTTTAAATACATTATTTCTTTACATTGTGGACAAAGGGGAATAGGTTCCGAATGTGGTGTGCGATATGTGGTATTATCGTTATATTATTTCTTTTCATTGGTGGCAGTGGAACCGAGTATGTGATTATATTATTTTATATTTCGAAGTATGATGTTTATTATTTATACTTGATCCATGATTTTTTTTTTTTATTATTATTATGAAGATAGTACACCGATAAAAGTTTTGGGGTGTAGGTACCGCGGCTAGGTGTCGTCCACTACTGGCACTAAAGAGGGTCCAGAGGTAGTGTCATATTGGAGGTGAGTCAGTCGGACGTGAACTATGGGAGGTTCAGGTATTTATATATTTTATAAGGAAAATTTACAAGTAGGCGAGTGTGTTTGTATATGTGTTTGTTTGGATATTTGTGGGTTGGTCCGGTAACATCAGGTTGACGTCACGCCCGGCCTCGGGTGACGAGTGCCCGAGGTGGGGTGTGACACTAGTCGTAGCCTTGGGCCTTGGGCCTTAGATCTTGTGGAATGTTTGGCTTGGACTTGGTATGTTTTGTACTAAAATTAAAAAATTCAAAGTCAAACACAACCTAAAGTACAGATTATAAGTTTTATAACTTGAGAGAAATTATAAATCTGAAGGTTGTCTGTTCAGGTGTGTAACTGTTGAGAGTTACAATAACCTGAAGACTCTTCAGGTATGTAATTGCCAAAAAGTTATTGTTGTCCATTGAATGCCTTAAAATTTCAAACTTCTTCAGGTTGGTTTTCGCTCCCTATAAAAAGGCATACATTCTCAGCATTAGGCACCCATAAGTTGCATGGCATTGTTGTTTTCAGCAGAAAGTTTTTTCTTTTTTGTTGTTCTTTTTTTTTTTTAGAGTTCTTGAGAGAGTTATGTACTCCTCTTGTTCGTTCGGCTTCTGATTTGTAGTGATGTCTCAGTAGCAGTCTGATCGTTGTATCTTGGGAGGCAGATGTTCATTCAAGAACAAATTGTCAAATAATTGTCTCGATCTTTTCTTCAAGTCATTTTTGTTTTTATTTCTTGTTATTACACAATAAGTATTCTATTTCTGTTTGTTTTATTTTTATACAATGAACATTCTGCTTTCTGTTTTTTCTATTCTGTATTATAATTTCTTTTCTTGTAATTTCATTTGGAATTTTATTGTAATAAAGAATTCAGAACTATCTCTTATTCATTTTTAATTTTTCAGTTAATAATTAATTAAATAATTAATTGTTTAATTTTCTAATTAATTTCTTGACCATATATTACCCACATAATTATATGTCTATCAATTGATAATATACAAGTCTCCTGTGACACTAATTGAAATCTAATCTCAATCGTCACACTGTCCTATCTAGGGTTTTTATTGAATTATATTGAATTGAATCTAATTGCATGGGACACATCACTCTTTGTTAAGAGGGATAGATCTTATCTTGTATACTCGAATATTTACACATATGTTTATACCCAACGAATACCTTTAAAGTTTTGTAGCTAGAACAACACTTAATATTATCAAAATATAGAAAATAGATTATGTGATTACTTAGTACCTTAAGTCTAAAGATCACAAGCTCTAGTGCCTCATATGATCGAACTAGTCTTACTTTAATCCATATATCGTTTTGGTCTTTTAGGATCACAAAAATAGCAAGATCGAATATCATAAAATTTGTTGAGAAAGTTCTCTAGTTAAAATTCTGATCAAGTAGATATATCTATGGTATGTTTGTACACATGAACCATAGTTAGTGGGAATATTGTAAAGAAACAATTTTTTACAATGGAAAATTAAAATTGTTCTAATTTTAATTAATTAATTAACTAACTCTATCATTCAGTTTTTTATATGAACTTAACGGCTCAGAATGGAAGTCTAAATAATATTTTAAAATAATGGACATGGATGCCTAATAGTTTAGTACTTCGAGGAATATAAAAAGGTTGTAAAGCACCACATTGGGCAGCCCATAACCTTGTATTCGGGTGCCCCCCTCTATTTCCTTAAAAAATCACTTTTGGTTTTCTATTCTTACTATCACATAAATCAACCCAAAATCTACCCTATGCTTATTTATTTAGAATTTAATTCTTAGATAATCAATAAATGCTAATTGAATGAAGTTCTTCATGTGAATATCGCAAGATACAAGACACTTGTGTCACTTTTTGAAAAACTAAATCAAATCTCACATCGGGATCAATCGGCTAAAGTTGAGATAATAGATGTAAATTTTTATAATATAATCTATTTAAGGATTGATTTAGAAACTAGGAATAAAAAAATAAAAACAAAAATAAAAGATTTAAGTTTTGCTTATCCAATGTGCAAATCTAGATATTTTAATTTTTGTTTCATTAAAAAAGGAACCTTGAGCTGCAAAATTATCCTACTAAATTTTGGTAGAAATGGAGGAGAAAAATAAAAATATTATTCGAACATGGGAAAAATTACTATACACCTGGGCATAATTACTATTGTGCCCTTGCTTTTCATATTCCGACTTTATTTTTATTAGATATGAGGATCAAAAATAATAAATTAGATGAGTAATTAATTTTCATTCATTTTATTTTTCTTTACATACCAAATAATACATACTATATTCTCCTCATTTTACATGATTTCTATCAAATACAAATAAAGAAAACAACAGTGTTCCACAATGAAAAAAATTGTTATCCTTTAATTTTTATTTTCTTTTCACTTTTTCATCGTTTCAACCAAACATACTCTTAGGCATACTATCAATATTTTAAAACCAAGATCGGACTGCCCAATCGGATCGATTGGATTGTGACTTGGACAAAAAATCAGTTCCTGTTTACCCCTAAAACTGAAAAATCTCAAAAATCATTTGTCTTACAAAAAAAAAAAAAAAAAAAAAAAAAGGGCAGTTGAATCTCCTTAACTGGTAAATTGGACATTTGTTTAGTAGGTCAACCAACCTTTTTTATTTTAAAAAATAAATACATTTCACTGCCAAAAAAGAAAAAGAAAAATTGATGGTAGAATGGCCCAACTTTCTTTAAATTTTTATTACTAGCGCTTTAAAGAGGCCAGATACATATCCGCTAGGTTACAACCCTTGGTGCCATGATCTGAGCTTTTCGAAGCTGGAAAGTGGCCCGTGCGGGTCTAACTAGCGGATCACCTAGTAGCAAACCTAAAAATAAGAGAATATCAAATAGCAGAAGTAATTTTCAATAGCAACGAGTTTCTCTGCAACAAAACATGCCGACAATATAGAGAATAATACAATTACAATAACAATAACAATTGTATTAATATCAAAGATTACAAGGTATGAAAGACTTGAATAACTTCAAGAGCATATCCTCCCACATAATACCTTAAGTGAAAAAAAAAATACAAGTGACAATAATAGATATCATTATACTTGAGGAGACATAATGGGGGCTTTCTACAAGAAATGAAAGAAATAAATTAAACTAGGCTAAATTAAGCTAAACTAGTCTAGAAAACAAATGAAAATGGTCACAGACAAGTGGCCATGTGCGAGAACAAGTACTGGATAAGTTAAGACCGTGACATTCTCCCCCACTTGAGCAGTCGACGTCCTCGTAGACTTCTTATGATGATGCTTCGGATTTTATTTGCGGTTGTTGCATCTTTTGCTGTCTTCCGGATAGGTTGACCTTGTAGAGCTTATCTACTGAATGAGGATACAGTGGCTAGTTTACGACAATCTCACTGGAGCCCAAATTAACATCAAAGTACTTGTGCAGATTAAAACAAGAATTAATACTCCTCAGAATAGTCCACAGTATCATGCTTGAGAAACTATGCGGCGATATCCCTGGAATAGAGACGTTGGAGTGATGGAGATAAGGTTGTAGAACTCAAAGCTTTATCCACCACGTCCACTGTTATACATGTGTTCCCCGAAACTCCGACCCCTGGTACACAAAGTCAGTACTTCCATCTTTTTGGATGTAGTCCTACCGAAAGCAAGTGGGTCTTTGCACCATTGGCTAACATGAAAGTGGATTGACTCAATAGGAACTTGATAGCTATAGATTTTTCTCTGTTTGGATTAGGGGAAAACTCATCTAGAAGTTCTCTTGGAGAAACAATTCGACCATAGTCAAACAACTTTTTTGCTGAAATCAAATGTGGCATTTGTGGGTTAGTCTCTCCACTACTAAGCACTAGAAGGTCGTATGGATATTCTTCCATCCCAAGTTGCAAAACCAAAATCGATCTATCTTTAATCGAATAATATGTTGTACGAATGACACACGATCGATCTCCCATCATACAAAGCGAATCTGCAAAAGACATTGGGACTGCCTTGGTGTCCATAAAGAACTCCATCCCCAATATCACTTGAAAATCATCCATGGAAACAATGGTAAAGTTGAGAAACCCATCCCATGGAGTAATCTTTGTATATACCGTGTTGGTGACTCCAACCACAGGACGTGCTTCAGAATTCATGACCTTTAATCTACCTGCGTACTTCTCGACATGTAAGCCCAACCGATTAGCTTCCTTATCGGACATAGAACTGTGTGTACCACCAGTGTCAACTAAAGCACGAGAATTTTGCCCATTAACCCGAAGATCTACGAACATGAGGTTCTTTTTCGAGACCATCTTCTTCACGACCGGTTGCCGCTTCATAGCATTCAACAAATGAATTGTGCCCATTTGATGGGCATCAAACTCATATGAAATTTTCTCCTCTTGCTCTACGATATACTTTTCCCGATGTTCCTTTTTTTCCTGAATCAATGCTTGCAGCGTGGACAAAGCATGTTTATGTGGACAATCGGATACATCATGATTCTTGTTGCACAAAAAGCAAAGAGTTAGATTTTTATGGGCCTATCTGCCCCAGTGAGGCTTTTGGTTTGTTGAACCAAATGATGCCCCTGACTTGCTGAATGATTAGCCAAATTTTGAGTGTTGGCCTCGGTGCGGACTCCTTAGAGGACCATGAGTTAGAATTGGAGTTGGAGTTGCTTCGACGTCTTGGCAGGCTTCCCCGAGATGATTGACCTCCACTTCCATCATAATGGGAGACATTGTTGTCTTTTCTCTTGTTATAGTTAATGCTAGGTTCAAGAGAGTAATCAGTTACTCTTTCTGCGGCAACAACGACAGTAGATAAATAAGTAGGACGTTGTCTTTGTATTTCCAAACGTACCCAATCCTTCAAGCCATCTCGGAACCAAAACTACTTATCCTCTTGGGATATTGTACGAATGTCCAGCGTGAGTGCCATAAACATTTTGACATAGTCTCAGACGTATTTGGTCTGTTTCAACTCTCACAGTCGTCGTCGAGCCGTGTACTCGACATTTTTCGGAAAGAATTGTACCTTGAGTTTACCTTTAAGGTCTTCCCAGGTATTGATAGTACAGTTTCCCGCCAGGATGTCTGCATATTTGGTTCGCTAGCATAATTTAACATCACCACTAAGATACATGGAAGCTGTTATCACATTTTCTTCCTCGGAGGTTACTTCGGTGGCCCAAAAGTATTGCTCCACATTAAAGAGGAAGTTTTCAAGCTCTTTGGCGTCTGTTAAACCGCCATAGGATTGAGGTTCGGGAATGCGAACCCTCGAAGTAGGTTACCTGGAGTCTCTGGCAAAAGCTCGGTACACAATGTTCTTTAAGCCTTTAAACTCGCTTTAGAGATCAAGGACTAACTATTCCATTTGAGTATGATGGCCAGCGGATGTCACGGCAACTAGGCCCATCCGTTCGATCAGGTGATCGATTTGGGGGTTCTGAGATATCTCCTCCCCATTAGCATTTGGGCTTCGCAAAAGAGCTATACTAGTGTCAATGCGGGAAACACTTTGTTCAAGTGCGTCGAGACGATCTTTCATCGACATGGTTTTTAGTGACGCAGCTTTGAGTACCAACTATCACGGTCTAAGATTTTCGAGGCTGGAAAGTGGCTCATGCAGTGCTAACTAAGGGATTGCCTAATAGCAAACCTGAAGATCAGAGAATATCAAATAGCGGAAGCAGTTTTCAATAGCAATGAATTTTCCTACAGCAACACATGCCGGCAATGTAGAGAAGAATACAATTACAATAACAATAAAAAATGTATTAATATCAAAGATTACAAGGTGTGAAAGGCTTGAATGACTTCAAGAGCATGTCCTCCCACATAGTATTTTAAGCAAAAAAAAATACAAGTGACAACAATAGACATCATTATGCTCAAGGAGACGTAATGGGGTCTTTCTACAAGAAATGAAATAAATAAACTAAACTAAGTTAAACTAATCTAGAAAACAAATAAAAAGGGTCATGGACAAGCGATCATGTGCGAGAACAAGTACTGGACAAGTTAAGACCGTGACACTTGGGATACTCAAGTATTTTATGCTAAGTATATTTTCTCATCTATGAAATATTTTTCTATTATACAAAAATGAATGTATATATCTATTATGCTACAGTTTACGCAACAGCTAAACTGATGACCCATATCCTGGTCATTTTTCTACTTTAATGAACAGTATGGGTTTTAAAACATCTATCTAATAGAAAAACTAAAATCAAAGGTTCTATTGTAGGTTGAACGAGAATGCTCTAAGCATGTAATACTTGCTTCTGATGAGATTGGTATCTTTAGTTCTTAGATATAATGGGATTTTAATGCATCTAATGTAAATTTATTGAACCCATATCATATTTATATTATTTGTATTGTTTTATTAATTATCGACATTATTCAAAGTGTTGGCCTAGTGAAATACCCAAGAAGGGGAGTGAATTGGGTAATTAAAAATATCAGAGAAAAAATACTTTAATAACTCAAATAATTAATTTTAATTCTAAATTAATTATTATCTTTATATCATAGCGGAAATATAAAATCAACTATATGCACACCAAACAATAAAAATAAATAATGTAAAGATAGAAGCACACCAGAAATTTATACTGGTTCACCAAGCTACTCTTGGCTAATCTAGTCATCCGAGCCCCACGGAGAGTCGTACCCACTAAGCTCAAGATTCTTTTAAAGGTAGGAATCAAACCCTCACAAAGATTCTTTTACAGATTTAGAATCAACCTTTACAAAATTTTATTTTTACAAGTTAAGAAATAACATCTACTTTTTACAGGCTCAAGAATAACCTAATTCTTTTTAACACAAAGGTTAAATAATCAAAACCTCACAAAACACTCCAAATATCATTTTACCCGGTAAGGATTGAACCATTACAAAATTCACACAAAACAATTCAATTCAGGAATAATTTTTACCTCAATCTCTTTATAGGAAGAGACTGAAACCAGCTACCCTTAGATTAAATACTCCCAACAGTATTTTATCCGCCACTCAACTTACCAATTAAAAATTGACCAATAATTTTTCTCACTCGGAGTTTCTACCAACCCAGATAAATTAAAACTCAATTAATATCCTAAAACTAGTGATAGAAAAGTGAGATATTCAAAATCTGATTTTAAATAAAAATGGGTAGCACGTAATCAGATTTATTCAAGAAATTGTTTAAAAAATATTTTTCAATAAAAATCAAAAAACAATTTCTAAAAATCAAATTCCAATAATTAATCAAGCAATATTAACTAAAAAGTAATTTGGAAAGATCTCAACCGAAATCCGCCGAAAAAATAATTAGAGCGATATTACTTCAAATTCGGTAGCAGCAATGATTCTGAAGAATGACTATTAGAAAAGCTCTCACAAATCTCAATATGATTTCTCTTAAAAAAGATCAATATAATATCTTGATCTCTCTTAATCTCTATTTAAGATATAAAAAATGCAGGTCTATATAAATGGGTTTCAAATTAGCTCTCTAACGACTAGTTCCCATTTGTTATGACACTTCATTGCTCTTATAGACCCCTTATATCATTAAAACTTCATTCTGATTCAATTCACTTAATTATAGCTTTTAAACTTCTTAATTAAGTCCCCCAAATATTTCTTAATCACAATTAAATTGAATAAAAATAATTATATGTACCAAATTGAGAAATATTCAAACTTAATGAACCAAATTTATAGAAATAACATAATACGTGTTGCATATCTCAAATAATATTAAATCTATAAAATCTTTCATGAATCTTAACAAAAAAAACGGCTAGTAACGACTACATTCAGATTAAAATCTGGAATTCCATAATATCTTGAAACAGACACATAAGTCAACCGACTAAGATCAGCAGTCGACCGCTCGATTCAGGATGTAACCAAGCCAAAGATTCTGTGCTCATCGGTCAACCGCTCTATCGACTTATAGATACAGAGAGTTTATATTTAAACACAGGTCAACCTACCTATCGACTGAGAGATACAGATAGTTTTCCTTCTTTGTTCCGGTCGACTTACCTGTCGACTTATGGATACTGGAACACTTTTCTAAACTCGTTTTTAATTCATTCTCATTGACGTTTTCTCCCCTTTAATCAATTTCTTTTCTTGATAAGTTTCACTAAATACTTAAATTCAATTTTAATCAATTATAAATATTTCTTTTTTCAATTATACATAGAAGCAAATATTTTATCTAATTAGGATCATATTAAAAACACACATATTCATAAAAATTATTTAAAAAAAAAATTGTGCCGTGGTGGTCCTAATTGAGATATTAAGAGTTGAAATTTAACCTGAATTATTTTTTCTAGGTTCTTCAAATTCTTCAACCTCTTAATCATGCATCATCTTTATCATCATATATTCATCATTTGGAACTAATAAACTGAAACACTTAATCAAACCGTTAGTTCCACCAAAAACATCAATCTTTAATTGTCCATCAAAATTTTAAAATCAACACAAAGGCTTTATTCTAATTCAAAATAATTATCTAGTTCCCATTTTTTTTTTTCTCTTGCTCCATCTTTTTTGTCATTATTTAATCGATGGTTCTCTCTAATTTTGTTATTTGGTACATTTAATAGGGGAGAGAAATTAATAGTTATGAAAAAAACATGTATTAAAAAATTTTCTCCCATATTAGATTAGGATGACTTGGAGAAAAAATGAATGAAATGACTGAAAAAAATACTCCTAAATTTCTTTTAATAAGTATGACATTATATTATATTAGTTTAAATAATTATATTTTCTTTTATTTTTTCTATTAATGTGATTTTTTATTGATAAGAACTATAAAAATTTCTACGGAAAAAGAGCAATCAAACGATTATTACTTTGTAAATTGGAAGGAGAAAAATATTAAATAAAAATTCATAATCAATTAATAATTATAACTACTAAATAACTTAAAATAGGAGCTACTGTATTGTTTAAAAGCTAACCTCAAAACAAAACAAAAAAAAATCCAAAATCGGGAGAAAAAAAATAAAAGTAAAGCAAGTTTCTATTCAAACACAAACCGAAAAATTAAAATACAATTATTTAAAGTTTAATCTCTCTTCATATACCTTATTTTTAAAGTTTATACTTATTTTTTTTAACTCTTAATTACTTACTGTTTTTAACTATGAAAACAAATAAGAATGATCGAAAGTTATTTTTTTGGTTACAGCATTAAAATTTATCTTTGTCAATTATTTTTAATATATTTAAACATGAAATTAAAAGGAATGATACTTTTCATGTGTAACATTTAACTGTTAAATATCTATTAATATAAATTTTAAGTTTTTTTTTTATCGACAAATCTTAAAACTAGTTGCATACTAAAAAGAGGTGTGCAACTTATCATGTCCGCAAGCTTCAAATGAGGGGTTGGTGTGCAAATTTAATTCAACTTAGAGGGAAAAAATAACGAAGTTCATATGGGTAAGTGAAGATATAGACTAGGGGGTTTCTGTATGGGTCTGAAAACACATTTACCCTCTTAAAAAAAAAAAAAAAAAAAAAAAATTTCGGTAGCAAGTCTTTTATTTTATCTTTAATTTTAAAAAAATTCTAGACGTAATTATAACTTATGTTTTAATCTCATGCATTAAAAAAAATGAAAGATCTAATACACGTACTAAACTCTTACATTTACATTTACCTAATTTATGTATAAAATATTTGTTAGATGTAATAAATATTACATAAATACATATAATATAGTTACACGTAATTTTTAACTTGTAATTATATTATACAAATATATATAATTAATATCACACAAACATGAATATATGCGAGATTGACACGCAAATAAAAATTAAATTTAAAAGACTAAATCAAAATTTATATTATAAATAAGATTAGTATAAATTACACCCGTGACTAATCAACAATTATTTAAAAATCAACCCCAATTGTAAGTAAAATAACAAACACTACTTTATTATCCGAAATAAGAAGAAAAAAACAAGATCCACTTGTAATTAAGGATCATTCCAAAAGTCAAAACACAATTTCGGTGTTCAAAGCCCAAAGCGAGCGTTTCGTTACACCCGCCAACCACAAGTTTCCACGTATCAGTCGGTGAACCCAAAACGCAACGGCCGGGAACTGATGACCTCACCCATTTGCCAGACCCACACGCCTTTTGCTCTCTTTTTCCCAAATAATTAAAAAACTTTTTCTTTTTTTTTTTTATAAATAAAAATAAAAATGTGTAAAATCAGTAACAGTTCGTAACGGCGCTATGACCGCGCCGTCCGGTGCATGTGTTGTGTGGAGGAAGCAGTGACAGACAGGCTATATGTGGGTCCCACATTTGACAGCCACGTGTCGTTACATTAGGTGACCCCATGCCTACGTTAGAACAGCTTTTATCAATTCCCGAGTCCGGTTCCTCTGTGTTGGTAAAGCTGTAACATACTGGGTACGAACCAATTTTTTAAAAACTAGACCGGATATCAAATCAAAAAAACGTTACTAGATGCTGAGTTATTGATTCAATCAGTAGAATTGTGATATCATAATTATGTCATTAAAATATATAATAATTATTAAATAAATGATAACTAAATAACAAAACTCTAAAGCGCCTAAACACAATTAATAACTCAAGAACAAAATCCTCCCTAAACACATTAATTTAAATAAATAACAATAAAAAAGTCAAGACAGTAGCCCTAAACACATTAACAATTTATAAATATTAAACAAACAAAATATAAATTTCACAAAATAAAAAAAATACACTTACTACACAGAAATTTCACAAAAAAAAAAAAAAACATAACAAAATATAATTTTCACAAAATGATGGCTTTGCGAGAGAAACAGATACGAGAACTAAAGGCAACGATTTTGGGACTAGAGGATTTCTGCCGTCTACCGTCATCGTCGGAGAGACGCTGCACATGGAACGATCGTCGATTATAGAAGGCTACACAAGGAAGAGGTTCGTCGTCTTCGAAGGCAAGGCAACGGCTATGTACTGAATGACTAAGATCATAACTAAAAAATAGAACCTGTTGGTTCGGCGATTTTTATCCTAAAACGGGTTTAGACGATTAACCAGACCGGAAATAGTCTCGGTCAACGGTTCAACTGGCCAGTCTAATTCGATTTTTAAAACACTGGTAGGAACAACTTGTGTGATCCTATTCATTACATTTTTTTTTAAGGTTTATGCCCTGGTCAACTTACGCACATCTCGACTAATCACTTCTTCGGCCGATCTTAAAGACACTCTTCCACATTGACCAGGTGCATTCAAAATTAAATTCGAAATTTAATTCTCAGAGTGCTCTTTAAAAGAGTCGAACCCTGGTTGATAAATAAATGGTGATCTTGCTCATTACATAACCTAATTAATTTAATTTAAATTTTATGTTCTAATTTAGAAGATAAATTTGAAAATATTAATATATTTTATTTTGATCCAAGACTTGTAATTTAACAGTTATCTAATGTATTTTTTTAATTGGACATCTAGTGTTCAAAAACTCATTCCACTATTTAGTAAAAAAAAAAAAAAAATTTAAAACTTAAGTATAGAAATCTCAAAACCGAAAACATCTAATATATTCATGTCATAAAAATCATTTCTCTTTGTAACACATTATCTATACATAAATATTTTCCAATGAATCTTGTGATGTTGCCAAAAATTACCTGGTATGTGTTATTGGGCCTCACGTGCCGGAAACTTCCGCAATCCACAATCCGACCTACAAAATCAGTTAATTCTATGGGGGGGAGACACCAATGTGGTATCGGATAAGAACTTCCAACGTGAGAATAAAGTCAAATTGCTCTAAAGAGAGAATGAAAGATATTAATGGATATTCAGTATAAGATTGAGAGAGTTGTGTTGATACCTTCTTCCCTGCCCGTATATATAAGCTGTACCTCCGATAACCGTCCCCGCCATGATCTTCTCCATGTTCCATAATTAACTGTTGTAAATGTTGCTTGTGCTCCCATTACGGGAAGTTGTATCAATCATGTTCATACATGGGGATGGTAGTAGGTGAGGTAACGGTTACCGTCGACCTACCATCCTTAGATCTGGGCCTTCATTAAGCGGCTTCGTCTTTGCACCGAATAGGCCCATGTGAGGCTGAGCTGCATTTGGCAGGCCATACACTTCATTTTTGGGCTACTAGGGTAGCCGACCCATTACTTGCTACCAGGTTACTTCTTCCGAGTCAGACCTCTTAAGTAACTCCGATCCATTGCTTCATCATCGTCTGCTCCAACTTGCATGCGATAATTTTTCCATATCAGCTTGTATCTGACTTAAATCACTTTTGGACTTTACAATGTTTTTGTTTTCATTTTGCACTTTAGTTTAATAACAACAATTGCATTAAAAAATTTATTGAAAAAAATCTCTCAATATTTTTCCGACGTTAGCTTGTATCTGACTTAAATCACTTTTGGAATTTACAATATTTTTATTTGCATTCTGCACTTTAGTTCAATCGCAACAATTGCATTAAAAAATTTATTAACAAAAATCTTTCAACACGATACAACACGATAATCCAAAATTATGACACGACACGATAAGACATCGTGTCAAAATAAAGATATGTTTAACAAATTATATATCACACCTGTTAATACAATTTTTTACGATCAATTAAAAACAAAATTCATTACACATGAAGAATTATAAAGATGTTGACACATTAGAAACAACAAATACCACATTCAAGAACAACAATCAAACGTCAATAATAAAAAATAAGAGAATTTGACTTTGCAAAATCCTAATCTAAGTAATATATATATATAGGTACATATCTAAGTAATATATATAATATACTTAAACAGTAATATTAGATAAGAATAAGGTAATATTTATAAATAATTACTAATATATTTATTTTTAAAATAATTTATTAAAATTATCGTGTGATATATTATATCACCTCTAAACTAAAACATGATTAAAGCTATCATTATTAGTTAAACCTAAAATACGATATATTTTTCACCGTTTTTATTGTGTCTAGCCCAATAACGACTCATTACCCATTACTAGCTATTAACTATTAACTTTAATTAATTGTAAAGCAGATATATAATTTAAATTTTAAAAAATAATGACAATATTTATTTTCAGTCATTAATTATGATAGTACACTTCTTAAAACAAAAATAGAAATTGTTTTATTTAATTATTATTTTCCCCTTTAATTTATTAACTCAAATATCCATCTAAGTTTTTTTTTTTTTCACTTTCTTCCTTCTTTGTTTTTTCCTCCCTCCATCTTCTTCTCTGGCGAGCAGACATCGTCAACCGCGTGCCGTCGGCAACAACATATTTTTTTCTTTGCGGTCACCCCTTCCCCAGCTTCTTGCTTCTTGTCCTCCTCCTCCTATTGTTCCTCTCTCTCTCTCTCTCTCTCTCTCTCCCCCCCCCCCCCCCCCTTCTCTCTCTCTCTCTATATATATATATCTATATATGCTCAAATCTGCAAATCCGAGCATATATATGTATATAGAGATAGTGAGAGCAAGAGAGAAGAAGAAGAAGAAAAAAAAGAGAGATGAAAGATAAGGGAATGTGAAACAAGGGCCGACGGGGGAAAACATGGGTAGGGGGCTGGCGAAAGAAAACAATGGGGATTAGGTGATAGGGGCGGGGCAATTAATGAATGTTTTAGAAAAAAAAAAAAAAAAAGTGGTAAAAAAGTTAAAATTACTTTAAATAGGGTAAAATAGTAATTTTAAAATTATTTAGATTTTTTTTTAACGTGGGGATGTATATTTAGGAAAAGGGAATAAAATAGCATGTCCTTTTTTTCTTTTCTTTTTTTTTTTAAAAAAAAAGATTCAGCTGTGGCAATTCAATTGTTAAAATATTACATTTTGGATGAATTTTTTTTATATCTAAAATTTGTATTTCTTGTTTAGACAATTCTATATTTAACATAACTTTATGCTTTGATTATTCAGGCATTAGAGGGACATTCGGTTGACATAGGCTCAAGTGGATTAATCAAAGACCATCTTGGAATATGGTTGGTGGGTTTCTATGGATTTGTTCAATAGTGTATAGGTCTGAAAGCAAAGATAAGAACTCTTTATTAGGGAATCACCACTACTCTGACGGGACAATACTCAAGGATCATTATCGAAACGGATTATGCAGAGGTGGCCAAGTTGATGAATGAAGACTGCCTGAGCAACCACAGTTTGAAGTTTGAGGTCCAAAACTGCAAACGCCTCATGAAAGATAAAAGTTTTCGTTATCTAGGCGATCCCTAGATAGACGAATCGATATGCTAACTTTGTTGCTAATTTAGGGTATGAAAGAAGGGAGGAATGCAAACTCTTGTTTAATCCCCAAAAAATTATGGAGAATTTAGTTTCAGCTAAGACGTGACTAGAGGCATTCAATAGGTGCCTGTAGTCTTTTTTTTTTGTATCTTTAATCATCAAAAAGAAAATTTAGGTTTTAGTATTACCGTTGGTAAATTTATGTCACTCCTATTTAATACATCAATCGTAGTTGATATTAAAATAAAATAAAAATCCTATTTGAAATTATGTATTATTATTTAATAATATAATCATGATGTTATTTGGTTTGATAATTGACATGTTCTTGTTACTTTTCCAATGAAAAAAATTATCTTTGAACTATTGATAAAATAAATTGTTCCAGATTTTTTTTTAATTATCAATATTTTTTTTTTCTTTTGAGAGAATAATATTTACTAGAAATGTGAAATACAATTTAAAATTTAACTTTAAATAAAGTGGATGCAGTAGTAGTTGATTTTGAAAATTTGACATTAAATAATGAGTCTTTTGTTAATATGACTGTAAATAAAGTGAAAGAAAGAATACATTAGCTTTATCCGTGCGAATAACACTAACCTAGAAAAGCACATACACAGACATGTGTGTCATGTCCGACATGGGTGTGATACAGGAATACAGTAAATTTAGGGGGGAAAAAGCAAAATAGGGGCCTATTGGATACATCTTAAATTAATAATTAAATAATATATATAATGATCCAACTTATTTTTTTTCCAACAATTCAAAATTAATTACTCAAAATTAGTTTAGCCCAACAATAATGTTTAGAATGTCCAAGGACTCTTTTAATAGTTCAGCCCACAAGAAACATATTAGCAGTCCAACAAAAAAGATTCTAGACTCGAATTAAAATTGATTTGATTGAGAAATGTAACTAATTTTGATTTTACATTTTGAGTAACAACTCGGGACAAATGTTTTAGGATAGAGCCCATGGGCCTGAAAGCATGGGCTACATTTGAGATCTAGTTATGGAACAGATAAGTAGCCCACCAAGGGAGGGGGATTGTCAAGAAAGAGCAATTATTTCTAGGGAAATCTAAACCGATGGGTAACCGAGCGAAACTGAATCGAATAATCCAGTATTGAAACTGATTAAATGGTTTGGTTGCAATTTTGGTTTTAAAATTAGCATCCGAAACGGTTTTAGTTTTGATTTTTGTTTTGAAATTAACAACCGAAACGGTTTTGGTTTTGATTTTGGGATAGTAACAACGAAACCGAATCACGTAACCGAACCATATTACCGATATTTACATATATTTTTATGACATATATACCTTTATATATATATATATATATATATATATATATATATATTTATAGTTTGACCCCCAATATATATGTTTTTCTTTATTTATTTACACTTTAATTAATCCCTCCTATATGTGTGTGTGTGTGTGTGTGTGTTAGGGTTAGTTTTGTGGTTCGATTGCCTTGATAGGTGGAGAAGGTATAATACTTGAAAAATAGGGAACATTTTCGAGGAATGTAACATCAAAAGAATGATACATATGAGGAATTACTAGATTGTAGCACCTATATCCTTTGGACATGGTGGAATAGCTAAGAAAGATACACCGAATAGATTTATCATCTAACTTGGTTCAAGCAGGGCTCTAATTCTAGACAAAACATGTACAACCAAAGACGAGGTAAGATAGGAAATAGGGTGCAAGTGGGTTGCAATATATGAAGAGGGGTTTTTCCGATAAGGACATGACTTGAGGTGCGATTAATGAGATAGGTAGCAGTAAGAACTGCCACGTGCCAAAAGACAGAGACATGAACGACAGACATGAGGTGATGGTTCTTATGTTCCACCATACTATTTTATTCAGGGGTGTAGGGACATCTAAGTTGCTAAAGGATACTTTGCCTGTTAAGCTCAGCTCGAAAGTCATCAGATAAGTATTCCTGTTTGTTATCAGATCAGATATTGCACACAACTATTTTGTACTGGATTTTTATCATTTGAAGAAATTGGATAAAGTGAGTGTAGACATCTGATTTGCGTTTCATCATATAAACCCAAGTACATTGACTATAATCATCTATGACAGTGACATAGTAACGATATTTGGAAATAGTTGTAACAGGAGTGGATCCCCAAATATCATATTAGATAAGATCAAAGGCTTGGGATACACGGTGCATGAGAGGAATGTAAGAGGTGCGTGTGTGTTTAGACAGTTCACAGACCACACATTGAAATTTAAAGTCCTTTCAAGCTTTCCTAATAGAGGGAAACAACCAGCATAAACACTAAAAATTCGCATGTCCTAGACGGGCATACTACAAGTCTAAATTTTTTTAACGAACAGATTGAATAATCAAAGTCAGGTAATGTAGAGGTGTGCATACTAGAAGGTAGTATGTCTGGATATGAAGGATACCCAAAGTAATAGACACCATCGTATTCATATCCCCTATAAAAAATCTTCCTCGAAGTCAAGTCGTGCAAGAAGAAATGGTCAAGTATGAAAACAACGACACAATTAAGATTCTTGGCAATGCAACTAACATATAGAATATTATAATCAAATTCAGGGACATAGTAAACCGTGTGACAGTGATATCAAAGGACAAACATGTATTTCCTTGGAAACGAATATGGATAGAGATACCATCTCTGATGCACATAAATTGATTGATAGACAGGATAAAGGAGGTAAAGGTAGAAAGCTCACCAAACATGTGATTGTTAGCCCCAATCCAAAATCTAAGTAGGATGACCGGACTTACCATGAAACGCAGAAGTACTTGAGACAAGAGTAGCCGTGGGGTCGGGAGACGATGCCAAATTGGTTTATTGCGCCTAAAGGTGAGAAATTTGGGCTTCAACTTGGGAAAGATCTGAATGAGCTCATAGTGGATCAACTGGACCAAGAACGATATATATATATATATTTCCCGGATGCCATGGGTAAAGTAAGATGAGATTGTAGTAGTAAAATAATCGGACAGATGCTACTGAAACATTGACCGAGCTTCGAAAAGAAAAAGTTATAAGTAAGGAGGGTAACCAGAGACATAGTTACCCAACTATACAGTAAAGAGAAGAAACAACCATGTATTTAAGAAATCCGGAACAACAACGGATAGAGAACAATGGCGACAAGCAATAGATATGTACAGATGACGAACTATCTGTAACTTGCAGTAGTGGACAACCCGCAACGTACGGTTATCCGTAGCATAAGAAAGGTTCGAGACGACAGCCTTCGACGGGATGGGTTCGCGAAAAAAGGTGAAGGTAGTTAGGAAAGTTGCTGAAGGTGGGACATACAGTAGGCTCAGCGTAAGGGCGCACTTACTAGATTCAGATCAAGCATGTTTATGACATTATTGGCAACCAATGTTGCTGCACGGGGTTTGGACATCAACGTTGTTCAATTGATCATTTAATGTGAACCTCCGAAAGATATTGAAGCATATATTCATCGATATGGACGTATAGAGATTTTTCTAGAACGTGTTGTCACAGACTTACTTTTTTCGAAGCAACCATGCGACACCTAGCCTCGATTCCAACCCATTTGAAGTGCTAAGTTAGCCTTACCAAGATAATCAACCAAACAAACTTTGAGAATAAAGGAAGTAAGCAAGCTAGAGAGCTTATAAGGGAAAGAGAGCAAGAGAGTTTGGGAGAATGGAAAGCTTATATTGCTTTATCACAACTTGGTGAGGAGCAAATGAGCTCCCTCCTCTTTATTTAGGCCAAGGGCCTTACAATGGACAATCTAGATCATTTTGATCTAACTATTACAAATGACACTCTAGAGAATTCTACTAGATATTTATAAAAGAGAATTCTAGAAAATGGGTCATCTACGATACTCTACAATTCTCTACAATATCCTAGAATATTCTAGAAAGTTGGAAGCGTCCAAGAGTACTTTCTTCCCTTACCCTATATGTACAAAACTTGGCTTCCATACTTAGATAATTTTTCTAGTAGGAAGGCCAAGGTGTGAGGCACGTTGCATTCTCCCCCACCTATTCTCATGATGCCCTCGTCAAGCTTTCATCCTTGAACCTTTAGATGTGATCCGTGAATTGCCATAGTTGGTCCTTACGCTCCCAGCTCGCTTCACTATCCTGAAGGTTCTTCTACTTGATCAAATACTCGTGGTAGTTTGGCATACCTCTTTTCCGTATGACCCGATCAGCTAGCATGCAATTAACCTTTTTGTCGAAAGAGGTGACTACTGCAGTTGGCGCTCGTTTTGATGCCCCACGTCCTAGTTCTTCTATGTCTTCATGATACAACTTCAAGAAATTAACGTGGATGATACGATGTATCTTCAACTTTGGTGGAAGAAAGAGTTTGTAAGAGACCTTCCCCACATGTTTTATTACCGGAAAAGGCCCCTTGTAACATCGAACAAGGCCTTTGTGAATTTTGCATAGAGATTTGAACTGTTGTGGCAAAATTTTCACAAGAACTAAGTCTCCCTCATTGAACTCCAACGGCCGTCTAGACTTGTCCATCAATTTCTTCATTTTCTTAGCTGCTTTTTCTAGGTACGCCCTAGCCATGTCGGTCTGTTCAATAAATTTATATGTTGCTGGGCTCTTTCCATCGTAGTTTGTGGCTAAGGCATTGGGTGTCAAAAGTTGCCTTCCCGTAACAATGTTAAATGGCCTTTGGTTGGTGGCCTCACTCTTTTGCAAATTGTACGAGAACTGCGTGACGTCGAGCAATTTTGCCCAATCTGTTTAGTTAGTACTCATGTAGTGTCGTAAGTATAGCTCCAACAAGGCATTGATCCTCTCCGTCTGTCTATTGGTTTGTGGATGAAAACTTGTTGAGAAGTTCAAGTCTGTCTCTAGTAGCTTGAACAACTTCGTCCAGAATCAGCCAGTAAATTGAGGATCTCGGTCACTGACAATATGTTGAGGAACTCCCCATAGTGTCACCATAATTTTTAGGAAAAGTCGGGCTATGTCCTTCTTTTACAATCAGTTAGTGCAGGAATGAAAGTGGCATACTTACTGAATTGATCTACTACTACCACAATGCTCCCATAACCTTTTGATCTTGGTAGCGCTGAAATGAAGTCCATGGAGACAGTTTCCCATGGTTACTCTGGTATGGGCAGTGGTTCTAACAATCCTACTGGGTGTTGTTTCTCTACCTTATCTTGTTAACAGACAAAACAAGTTCAAACGTAAGCCTATATGTCATCCCGCGTCTAAGGCCAATAGTTAGCATCCTCCATTAACTCCATGGTGTGCCTCATGTTGGGATGTCCGACCCTCTTTGAATCATGACTTTCTTTCATTAATTCCTTTAGAAGGTTTTACCACTTAGGGACATAGATATTGTCTTCTTTTGTATATAGAAGGTTGTCCCTTAGCCAAAAGCATCGCGTCTTCCCTTCGTTGGCCATGCTAACAGGACTTTTGACTAGGGGATCATGTTGAAGTCCCTCCTTGATATTATCTAGTAATAGGCATTTGGGACTACTGATGGATGCTAGTTCCGCCTTACAGCTTAAGGCATCGGCTGCAATGTTTACTCGCCTGGGCTTGCACTCCATCTGATAGTCAAACTCAATAAGAAAATCTTACGACTGTGCTTGCTTTGGACTTAGCTTTTTCAGTGTTTGGAAGCAGCTAGTGGCAACATTGTCGGTTATGATGACAAATCGAGACCCTAAGAGATAAATGCCTCCACGTTCGTAGGCAATGGATAACGATTTTTTTTTTTTAATTTTTTTTTTTGGGATAGTGTAGCGCCTTTCGGTGTCGTTTAATTTTTAACTTTTGTATGCTACATGATGCCTTTCTTGTATGAGAACTCCTTTAATAGAAAAGTCAGAGGCATCCGTGTGAACCTCGTAACGCTTGGAGAAATCGGGCAAGCATAAAACTGACACTTCTAAGATAGCTTTCTTCTAGTCTGCAAAGGCATTTTGGTATTTCTCAGACCATTCCCATGCTTTGCCTTTCTTTAAGAGGTTGGTAAGATGAGCAACTCGAGCAAAATAACTCTAGATGAAACTCTGATAATAATTGACAAGCCCTAAGAACGAACGTAACTTTGTTACTTTAGTGGGCAATTCCCAATCTTGGATTGCCTTCACTTTGTTTGTTTCCATCATGATGTTTCAACGATGTAACTTGTGGCCAATGAAAGACACTTTCTCTTGTGCAAAGGAACATTTTTCCACCTTGATGTAAAGCTTATTTTCGCATAGTACTTGGAGGACTTGCTTAAGATGTTGGACATGCTCATCCAAATTCTCACCATAAATGAGGATATCATCCAATTCGACTACCATGAAACAGTTAAGGAATGGGTGGAAAATTTTGTCATTACAGTACAGAATATGGCTAGTGCATTTGTAAGTCCAAAGGGCATAACCAAGAATTCAAAAGAATCGTACCTTGTGACACACGTTGTCTTGGACTCGTCTCCTTCAGCAATCCGGACTTGGTAGTACCCCGAGCTCATGTCTTACTTCATGACGTACATGGCTTTAGCGAGCCGATCAAAGAGATCGCCGATCAGAGAAAGCGGGTACTTGTTCTTGATTGTGATCTTGTTGATCGCCTGATAATCGATGCACATCTACAACGAACCATCATTCTTCTTTTGGAATAACACCGGTGCCCTGTACGGTGCTTTAGACACCCGCAAGTGTCAGCGCATCCAATAACTCGGTCAGTTATCTTCCTAATTCTTTAAGCTTAGAAGATGACATACGATAAGGTGCCATGGCCAGAAGTTTGGCACCCGGTTCCAGTTCAATCTTGTGATCCACCTTTCTACAGGGTGGTAGCCTTTTTGGCAGCTCCTTTGGCATAACGTTCTTGAATTTCTCAAAGACTACTTTGATGTCTCCTGAAATATTGGCCAGGTCGGGTACTATGGGGTCATTTGACGTCTCTTTCAGTACAATAAGGTAACTAGTTTCCCCTTTCTTGAATGCCTTCTTGAATTGAAAATAGGACAAAGATTGCTTCTCAATTTTGGCAACACGTTCCGCCGGGACAATACAATCCTTGCCACTATCCATAATGCATATTGAATTAGCAAAAGAAATGGGGAATGTATTTACCTTATCAAGGAATTCCATACCGATCATGACCTTGAAGTCATCCATAAGTACCACCGACATGTCTATTGTTCCTTCCCATTGTCTAATGTTGGCATGTATGCCTCGTCCATTCCATGTAATGGTTGGGCTGCAGTATTTATAGCCTTCGAGGTTCCTCCTTCTATGACGAATTTGAGCTTCAATCGTTTCGCCTCATCCAAGGAGACCAAGTTGTAGCTTGCCCTATTATAGATGAGGGCCTTAGTGAGCACCCCCATTAATCTTTGCTTCCACGAATATCAGCCCCTTGGTAGAAGCTTTTGGCACGGAGCATTTTGTCTTGATAGTGTTCACTAGATAAATAGAGCCCCTATGTACCTCATCCTCTTGTTATTTATGTTGTTCTTTATACTCTGTTGTCATGGCACTTAACGCTTTTCATTTGGGACATTCTTGCACCCAATGTGGCCCATCACAAATGAAATAATTGGTTCTAGGCTGAGAACGATCCTTGTCTTTGCCATTCCATGACCTCTCCTTCCAAGACGAGGATGAGGGTTTGTGACACCCGACATCTTGATTTCCATGGCTAAGGATCCATGGTCTCGCCTACATTGGCCTGGATTGGACCTTCTGGGCCTGTCTTTTTCCTTAGTTGCTTTGCCCCTTATACTATAGTTGATTAGCGATTCCGCTACGGCTATAGCGATAGAGAGGTCTTGCACACCTCGACGTGTTAATTACGTCTTTGCCCAATGTTGTAACCTATCACCGAAATAGAATAATTTATCCTTATCGGCTATATCAGGGATTTCTAGTGTTAGAATTGTGAATTCTTTCACGTAGTCTGAGATAGACCCGTTTGTTTCAGCTTGAGAAGCTTACCTCTTGTTTCCGCTTCTGCTTCTATAAGGTATGTTACTGCATTATTGATCTTTGGGGCCTCGCATATCGTCCACTTGGTAGCAAAGTATCTTTCCAACCCCAAAAGAAAGTTGTTCAGTTCTCGAGTGTTCCGCTTGCCCGAGACCTGGGTTCGGTTTCGAAATGTCGATATCTGAGACCACGTGAATGGTAATAATCTTTAACAATACTGCCCACTTGCATAGAGCCAATCTGATCGGGCCTCATCTAATTCTGCCTGAACTTTAGAGAGTTCAACTCTGTAGTAACTTCTAATACTTTTCTCTAAGTCAACTTGAATGTTGGTGCCATCACTACAGTCCAAACTCGATGCCTCGAGCTCTGATACCAGCTGTCACGAACTTACTTTCTCAAAGTAACCGAGCGATGCTTAGTCTCGATTCCAACCCCTTGGAAGAGCTAAGTAAACCTTACCAAGACAATCAACCAAACAAACTTTGAGAAGGAAGAAAGTAAGGAAGCTAGAGAGCTTATAAGGGAAAAAGAGCAAAAGAGTTTGGGAGAAAGGAAAGCTTATGTTGCTTGATCAAAACATGGTGATGAGCAAATGAGCTCCTTCCTCTTTATATAGGCCAAGAGGCTTACAATGGACGATCTAGATCATTTTGATATAACGGTTATAAATGATACTCTAGAGAATTGTACTAGATATTTACAAAAGAGAATTCTAGAAAAGGGGGTGTCTAGGATGCTCCATAATTCCCTACAATATCCTGAAATATTCTAGAAAGTTAGAAGCGTCCAAGAGTACCCTCTTCCCTTACCCTATATATATGAAACTTGGCTTCCACACTTAGAGAATTTCTCTAGTAGGAAGGACAAGGTGTGACGGATGTTAAAGGTTGCTTTACATGGTCCATAAAAGTGCAACGGTTGGCCTAAGGTTAGAGTTTCATGATTTGGTTCGCGGTTGTGCAAAGATAGTGGGTTGCGATTTGGTCGTAGTGGTATAGCGAAGGCAGCGATTGGGTTATGATTAGGGTTTTGCTAGTTGAAGGATAGGCTAGGTTTAGGGTTTCAAGAGTTTGCGGCTGGGCTAGGGTTAGGGTTTCGTGACTTCGCGGCTGGGTTAGGGATTTGCAACTTCGCGATGGTGGTGTGATGACTGGTTTGTGGTGGTGGTACTAAGACTGGTTTGCGGTGGCGGCTTGGCTAGGGTTTTAGGGCTTGTGGTGGCAGTAGCTTGGTGGTAGTGGCGGCTTTTAGGGTTTTGGTGGGAAGAAAAAAACTTGGCTCTAGATACCGAAAATGATACACGAGAAAAAGGAAAAATATAATTGATAATTTCAGTACATGCAGGATATGATCTATTCTCTTAATTGTATAGCCACAGGAGCAAACTAAATTTGGAAGAATATCACTTAAATAAATAGGCTAATAAAGCCCTACAATAATAATACCAACAAAAATAAATGCCTAATTATTATATTTCAACATAATGAAACAAAAATAAGAACTACCGTTTAAACTACACTAGCAGCAGACTATGCTGCAGATATGGCAATAATAGATAATAAACCAATCGTAAGCAATTACAAAATACATTAGACAATTATCATGACATCATACTATCAATATACTAACAACACAACTTATGGGACACAGATTTACCTAAGTAATAGCCGAAATAACGTCAACTAAGAATTATTGGCTGTGTATGCCTCCAATTGTGCTAGGGTATAGAGATTCCCTCAATCGACCTTGATCTCGTTGGAGACCTTCCACTACCTCTACCACTCCAAAAATCCCCCACCCTCAGATTCCTCCACATATCCAATGTTAGCAAAATCGATATAAACCTATTCTCCATTTTCACAATTAGTTTGACGCAGAGAGCAAATATGAGAGTTAAGGTATAAGGTGCAGAGAGACCATGGTGTACCATCGCCATCCAAATTCGATTATCACCAAGATTCACCAACCTCACTGACAACCGCTAATCACTACTACATCAAGATATACAAAGATATATGGAGTGAGAAACTTAGAGACGCGAGAGTAGATTAAGCGGATGAGAGGATGAGGAAAAGAGAAATGAACTACTCAGATATGATCAGAGGAGAAAGAATCGGAGAAGAAATATGAAATAAGCCATCATTTTCTGAAATATGCCATTGAAGAATGACGCATCGTCGTCACGAGGGTGGTGGCGTTGCCGTTATCACGAGGGAGAAGCCATCGTGATTGTCATCGAGAGTAAAGGAGAAGTCATTTTTACGAGATTGGGAGCATAGATTTTGCTTCTCTATGGCTTGTTGTTGAAACTTTATGGTTGAGCAGAGTGAAAGTTTGAGATAGAAAATCCTAATTTTCTTATTTTGCTTTTATATGTAAGTTAAGATGATCTAACGATCTAAATATATCTAGGAGTTTGTCTCTAATCTGATAACTGTCTTTATATATGAGCTAATTCATTATATAGATATATGCACATATTTTTATATAAATTGTGTTCATATATACAATCCACACAATTAATAATTGTTATTCAAATATATTATATTATTAATATTTACCTACATACATCTTAAAGTAATATGATTAATATTTACACATATACATTTTAAATTAAACAAAGAAAAGACTAATACGTTTTTAAAATAAAATTTAGGCCAAGGGGCAGACTAACTTGGATATTTCGAAGGTTCGGGCTTGGGCCATAAGTTAGGCCTGACCTTCTCGAAGTGCCCGAGTTCAGACCTTGCTGAAACATACAATTATCCAAATCAATCTTGCTGAGTCCGACTCGTGAGCATTCCTATGGTGAAAGGTAAAATGAACCTACCCCTAAGAACTCAAATGTAAGTACTTATTTGGCTATCCAGTCATCTCTATGTACCCCTAAAAACTCAAATGTAAGTACCTATTTGGCTATCTATTCATCTTTATGTCCTTTGAAGTTTCACTTTCAACAGATATATGTACTTTCATGTAGGAGGGGTTTCAACCGGATAACAATCCTAAATTTCGAACATTGTTTTTCAACTTACTTGCCGAGCAAAGTTTCTTTGATTGATCTCAAATGTAGTAATCGCTAGAAAAAAAAAAAAAAAAAAGTTTACATTCAGCACATCGACAATTAGCAAAGAAAATAAATAGTTTTTTCGTAGAAGCAAAAAAGTTCTAAATATTTTTTGGATAATTATACAGTCCCCCAAAGATAATAAAATAATAAAAGAGACATTTAACTCAATTATTAAAGTTTTTAGTCCTCACAGAGTTTGTAGAAAAATGTTCCTAATATTAACCCCAACTATTCACTTGCCATTTTTTTCTTTCCAACCGGACAACAATAATGGATTTTTCCATTTTTGCAACAAAAATATCACTATTGCAAAATCTCTTCTCAGGAGCATAAAACAAATCGAAAAATTAAAAAAAAAAAAAAAAATCAAAATAACCTATAGAAAAAGATCTACATAATGGTCTAATCATTTTTTTTTTTGTTTACTTTAAAATGATATGCAAACACTAACGTAAACCTTGATTAGTGGAGGTGAAAGACGTTAACATTAACGTAAATGTTCAAATGATACACCTTGCCTATATTACAACTACGATTTGAATCTCACCTTTTAATAATGAGTAAACCTTCAAGTAATACATTTTTCAAACGCTTAAATGTTTGATTAAGACACGTTTATATTCTGTGCGTAAATATTGAAGCAATACGTATTTAGAAATACACTTTCCAATCTCTTAAAAATGTTAGGTTTGATCTCATTTCTATTTTGCGCATAATGTTCAAACAATACGTCTTTTCTTATATTACTTGTTTGATTTGAATCTCACCAATAAATACCTTTTAACTGTGCGTAAACATTCAAGTAAAATATATTTCACTCTCGAACAATAATGCTTGACAAATACTACCAGCTGAGGAAAAAATTAAAAGTAGAAGGCATTAGATGAGTAGAGAATTTCCTAGAGGATGTGCAACCAGAAAACTTCTGCAACATGTTTTTCAAAGGAAAAAGATATGGGGAGATGTTGTTCAACCTAACGAAGTCATTCAACGCATGGATTTGTGGTTATCAGCACCTGCCCATCATATTGATGGTTAACAAGATCAGATACAAGGTAATAAACAGTCAGATACGCTGAATCGTTATTCACGGGATCAGATGCTTGCGCGGATAATTAGTGATGGACGAACATGGAATGTTGTTAAGTGTGGTAAGAGTGTATACGAAGTGAACTCGAACCCCTCCGTGTTGGTTGACGTGGAAAAAAAACATGTTCTTGTTTCAGCTGATAGGGGAACAAATGTCTGTGTGTTCATACTTGCGCGGCGATACAAAAAAACACACAGAACATATATTCATTCATTGAGGCATTCTTTTCAGTAGAATATTACAATATTTCCTATTTAGAAAGTATATACGGCATACCCAAGCTCGAGAACCCTAAATGGAATGCATCGGAAGCTGTAATCATACCCCACGATCACCAAAAAACAACCTGGTTGGCCTAGAAAGAAATGCATTCTATCAAGACGTGAGATCGCAGAAATAAGATGCAGTAGATGCAAAAGATATGGGCATCACAACAAGAAGACATGCACTGCTGCAATTTAAAGCAGTGATCACCCTTTGTTTTATGTAGCTGATGCATTCACTTTGTGTGTTCGATGTTTATGGGGATCTCAATTTTTTTGGGGGTCATTTTTTTACATGATTTTTTTTTTTTTCTTTTTCAAACTTTTTTTTGGTAAGCAAGATGAGCAAAGCAAAAATATTTTTTTTTGCATAGCAATTAGAATGTGTAAAATGTAGGATGCACGTTAATGTTAACATTATCAATGTTTAACGAACCACGCAATCACTCCATGAACTTTAAAGCAAACCAGGCATATCCATACAAAAACAAATATGATGTTAAAGCTAACTTTTGTAAGCCCATTCATTACCACAAAATAGTTTAAGTTAACACCAATACCAAACTAAACAAAAAAACAAAAACAAAAAATAAAGCAAATGAAGACTGGTTTCAATTCCATTGGACCACATATACATCAATGTTAATGAACTCCCCAAAAACACATGCTTATTCTTAGCTAGACGCCTATATACACGATTTTATATGTACAATATATTGAATTAACATTAATGTAAAAACCTGCACAATCAAAACGCCCTCACCAATCATTTATTCGCCCCAACCAAAATGCAACAACAGCAATGTACCAAAAATACAACCCATGTTTTCGATGTTAGGGCGCAAACATTCAATATTTTTTCACAGAAAAATTGATCTCAGATACCAACATCTTACTAGTTGTTGTTGACGGATAATTCACTCTGGGTAGGTTGATTAGTTGGTGCAATCTCTAGGCGAAGTATTTATACTTCGTGCTTGAGGGCTGCCACTCGTTCCCGCAGTTGGGCGTTCTCTTCCTTCAGATACAGGTTTTCTTCATTCGTACTAGAGAATGCCCACCAAGAATTCCCCATTCGACTTCTCATGTAATTAACCAAGCTGCACAGCTGATCAGTTTGGTCCTCCCATTTTTGGACATCTTCATTGAAGATCTTGAAGTTATTGTTTGACATTTTCTATCTCCACACAACTTATATTGCATACAAATACCAAACGAATGAAAATTAAAGTGAATCACCAAAGAAATACCCTGATATCTCTGCGTGACGTCGTACACGCTGATTTATGTCAGGATGTTCGTCTTCTCTCCAATTGATTTCTCTAATTGTCCAGATAGGTCAGAGACTGAATGCTCATAACGTTGAAGGGACGATGCGTTCAGACGATCAATCTATTTTTTTGCTCAATGTTGGCGGCAGTTATATTTGCAATTACCCTATGCAAAACCACAATGGTCTGGTCTTTTTCCATTTTTTGTGCTGCAAACTCAACCTGCATCAGATCAATCTTTTTGTATATGTCATCCATCACAGGTGCACTCATGGACGGTGTTGCAAAGGCAATTCCAGAAGGTGTGCAATATGCACTCTCAACCGGGGTGGAATCAACCCCTAGATCAGTTGTGGGCTTCGCAGGGAGAGCATTAGGCTGATTCACGAAGGAGTCATATATCTCTCTATGATGTTTTCAATCATGGCATCATAATCTTCATCAACATTAGCGACCGGGTCCTTGCCCTTGTCGATTGAGGTCTCATTGATATACTCATCGCTGTTTTCTTTTGCCGCAATCCCCAATGGCTTCTCTGCTAAAGTCTCTTTTGTTGGTTGGTCCTTCACTTGAAATATGTGAAAGTTAACTCAGCACCAGGGATAAGAGGAACATAAACAATGTTCAACACCAAACATTACATTAACATTCACACACAATAACAAAGAGTAAACATTCACTCATTTTTATTTTTTGTGCTATATATGAATGTTACACCACATGGTTTTTTATTACCTTAATAGCTAGCAGGTGGCTAATGGGCATGCTCCCAAGTTGGGAGGAAAAAATGGTGAGGCACCATCTCTCTAAACGTAGTACACTGTATTCCCTCCTCTCAATAGGGTCCAACAACGTTGTGTGCTTGCACAACCAATACTAGTAAACAAAACTTTTAACATTAGGATGTCAAACAGATCTCACACATGGGACTTTTATTTGGTATAACATTCTTAGTAACTAGGTGTACACTTGGAGAACAAGCTTGCACCTTGTGACCGACTGGGATTCCATGTACGACCTCTTCAGACTTGTCTCCAACTTTGTAAAGATTACGTCCGTCCAATTGTACTTGGCCATATCTTCGATCAATGCAACATACCAAACTAACCATTTCGGGACCTGTTGTCTAGTGGTTGCAAAGAAGCATGTTGTTATCAGGTGCAAAATGAGTATATAGACAACATCTTTTATCGTTTCTTCGTTAGTGGCGTTTACTTTCTTTTCCACCAGTGATCCCAGGTACACCACACTAAAATCATGGTATTTGAACATTAGCTTAGACATGAACGGAGAGTCAGCCTTCATATATCAGCTCTGAACAACAAGATCATCGCATGTCGCTATCCCGAAAGTTAGTTATCTGTCTAGCGGGGTTATTCAGATAAGCTTGCCACTAATCCTAAAAGCTCCCCATGTAGGGTTATAACACAGGATAACCATCTCTATGAGATCATTATACTTGTGGATGTTCTTCATAGTGACTTTTTGCATGTATAATGTCTCGGACAATTTTGCGAACGGGGTCTTTGCCAATAGTTGTTTATGTTGATCATTAAATTCGCAATCTTTCAGCAGCTCATACGTTTGCTTCAGGTTGCATCGACAAAAAAATGACCACTGGCTGGCACCTTTCGTCTTGATTTTTTTCACAAGTTTTACTGTAAAAATAACGGCAAAAAAAGGTTGGTTTGATACACGTTAAAAGATAGTTTTTGTGTCAAAAGCACACGTCAATGTTAACTCAGTCAGTCAAGTGTTTTTTCAGACCAAACATGTACCCACTTTCAACATTCAAGCACATTAACGTTAACTCTTTTTTTAGCCAAAAAATGTTGCGTTAACGTTAACGAAATTGCAGGCGTTAAAAGTACACGTTAATGTTAACTCAGCCAGTCAAGTGTTTTTTCATACTAAACATGTACCCAGTTTCAACATTCAAGCACATTAACATTATCTCTTTTTTTAGCCAAAAAATGTTACGTTTAACATTAACAAAATTGCATGCATCAATAACAATCCCTAAATTACATAAGCGTTAATGCATTCGTTAATAAACGTCACATATTGTTTTTTACGTTAAGGTTAACACACTTTGTGTGCATCACTATCAACCACCAAACTATATAAGCGTTAATGCGTTCTTCAATAGCAGACACAAATCTTATGTATTAACGTTAATGCAAAGGCTTGCATAAATGCCAACCACTAAACTACATAAATGTTAATGCAATTTTTATTTTTATTTTTTTTATTTTTTTTTTGGGGGGGGGGGGGGTCAAACGATATGTGTTTTAAATAGAGAAAGCATGTGAAGGTTTTGAAACACAGCAAACCAAGAGACAAAGGTACAAGATACGGTACGAGAGTATTAACGCATATTCGACCACATACAACAAACAAAAACTCAAAATCAGAAATAACAACATCTCAAAGTTGGACAAAATAGAAGAACATGCATGGTCTTGTTTATGATTTTGACTTCTAAACGGAATTCGCGAAAAACAACTGACATCAATTTTAGGGTTTAACATACCGTGGGGACAGAGGCTTCCTCATTTTTGGATAGCAAAAAACGTCGCCGGTTCAATTTTTTCCATTTTGCAGTGTGGTTGGGGAGTTTCGCAGTGATTTTTGCCTCTTTAGGTTAGGGTTTCTAGAGTTATGCAGGGAGTAGAGCTTGAGGGAATTGAGTATTTTGGTTGTATTCTCTGGAGTGGAGTAGGTAGTGGGAACATATACCACGTCATATCAGAAGCAGAACAGACACAGTCACAACTGCTTCTCTTACCATGCATTAACATTAACGCAAACGTCATACATTAAAAAAAAAAAAAAAAAAAATTGCAAAGAGCACGATGAGCTCTTTAATTTGATCACAAATTTTAATGATTTGGTTTAAAACTCAACAGGCAGATTATGTGTGGTGGTAGTTTTTATTTACGCACCTGTTCATGTTTCATTAACCAAAAAATGACGGTTGCAGACTCAATGGCACGATCTGTAAATAAACGTTAATAAGGGGGCCAAAATACTGAGACCTTTTTTCTAAATATTCTTTGTGAACTGAAAACTTAACGGTAGGTAGTGGAGGTTTGAACACTCGAAACACTATCTTTGGTGGACCAAAAAAAAAAAAAGGACCTGGCTAGCATACAACCTTGGTTTAGGATGTATGGAATACAACCAAAATCGGTACCGTTGGACGGGTTGAGATTCAATCTCAGCCCTCCATTTCTCCAAAAGTCAAAACCACTATCTAAAATCCAAAACCACCTTAGAAAAAAAAATAGAAAAATAGTTGTCGACTGCACCCTTCTCCAACCAGTTACCATACATTTTGCACTTCTTTATTCTAGCCTGGTCTCTTATCTTCTCAACTTCTCTGTGCTCTCTCTCTCTCGGCGGTGGGTTCTTGCTCTTAATCGGTGTCCCGTTGGCTAGTGTTTTTGTTGTCAAGAACATCCTCCTTTCTCGTGAAGAACATCAGGTTTGTTTTTCTATTTTCCTCTCTTACTCAGTTTTCCTCTGAGGTTTGAAAATAGATGTCTTACCCTACATTTTTTCGAAATTGTTATTCTATTTTTTTTTTATTTCGAAATTGATTTCTAAACTGAGTTGGGACATCGATGGTTGTTTCTTTCTTTCTTCCCCTTTGGCTTTACTGATTTCATAGACATTCAATGCTTAAATCATGTGATACAATTTGTTAGTTCATGGTGTGTGATTTTGAATATTTTGATATTTAGATTTCTTGTTTCATTCATTATTTTTATGATATTTATGAAGTGCAGTAGTTTAAATTTGTTAATAAATTTTTATTTTTACTTAAAGTAAAAGAGAAGGATAATAAGAAAACAAGGAAAAGAGGTTTAAAGCGCAAACTTAATGGGCCAAATTTATCTGTGTAAGTATTTCTCTGAAAATTAATTATTGTGTTTATATTTATTTTACTTAGAAATGTGTCTACTGCTTGTTGAGGTCTTGTTAATATTGTAGTACTAATTTTGATACCAATGTCGACAAATATGGATCAGAGGAGGAAGCGAAAGTCTTAAAGGATACAAGGTAAGTATTTATCTTAAAATTAATCAATGCGTTTGTATTTATTTTGACATGCGTATACTACTTGTTGATCTCTTTGTAATATTGTAGCGCTGGTCAGAATGTTGACAAATGTGCCTCAGAGGAGGAAGCTAAAGTCCCTGGTGATGGGGCCACAACAAAGGGTACAAGGTAAGTATTTATGTTAAAACTAACCAATGTGTTTGTCTACTATTTTGATATGTGCCTACTACTTCTTGAGATCTTTTTAATTTTGTAGCCTAGAGGACAATTACAATGTCGCCAAACATGGTGACAAAAAGGGCGAAGAGAATGTCTCTTGTGATTCACCAATGGTAAAAGGTAAAGGTTATAAGGTACGTTATTTTATAGTTGGTTTAAACAATTGTGTTATAAAATTGTTTGTAAGTTAATTTTTTTTTTTTTTTGAAATGTTATTTGTTTAATTTGTCTATGTTCATGAATTGTAATTGCATTGGAAACATGTTACAAGTTATTTTGTGAATGTTACAATTTTATTCTACAGCGTTAGAATTTTTCCATCTTAGTTTACAAGTTTAGAGTTAATATGTAATAGTTACAAGTTATTTGACTAATGTTTCAATTTGTCACAAATATTCTCTCAATACAAGTTTCATTTCTCCTAGATTGAAGAGGTTTGAATTATTAAACAATTTTTTTGTTCAATGTTACAAGGTTGGGATGAAAAGTTTAGGATTAATAGTTACAAGTTCTAATGAATTCACCTGTGATGATTAATAAATATATGATGTTTCTAAAATTTGAATTGTTTGTCTTCGAAGGCCCCCATTGGTACGAGGATAGCTATCCATTCGATATTGGGTGTAATTGAGTCTCTTAATGAGCTATAGAGAGGCAGCTGTTGTTGAAATAGGGTTTAGAGGGGTCTTTCGAATAAATTTTAGGCAATTGCCTTTGACGTTTTTGAGGTAGTTAGTGGAAATATTTGATCTTATTTCTTACTCTCTAATAGTGTATGACAGAAAGTTAGAGATTACTTTGAAGGATGTGCATGACATCCTTGGAATAAATTATGAGGGACTCCTTGGCAACAAAGATGGAGAGGTTGATGACATTAAGGAATTGAAGAGTCTGCCCAGTTTGGGGGGTCAATCTGTACCACTAAAGGACTTTAGGGATGAACTATGTAAAATATAGACGAATGGGGTTGAATTCCGTGTGGGGTTCCTATTGTGGATGATTGGGGGTTATCTTTGTCCAACTAGCAACACAAAGGTAATAGGAATTGGGCGATGTTCACCCTTCGTTTTCTTTGTAATGGTTTGAAGAAGAGGGTGAAAAGTACGATGTTAGAGGCATCTATATGTTTTCCGCTTTTGATGGTAAGCAATATTTTTCTAGTATTGATATATTATTTGTAGCCTATTCATGTTGCTTCTAATTAACTAGTTCTCTTCAACAATTTTTTCACTTTGAAAATTTCACGTGTGCTGGAGATGTTGTTCTTCATTCCCTAGATAATATGACCTGACCCCAAATAACTACTTGGTGGTAAGGACGAGATAAAGCAATGTATTGATCATCTAAAAGAATTAAGAGCGTTTGATATGGATGATGTACTTTTTTGTAGCATGTAATTATTTGTCTATTCATTTTTTTTTTTTTTTTATGATGGTCATTATTGTTTCTATTGACATTTTTTTTTCTTTTTCTTTAGATTTTGCTTATGCTGGTTGTCAGGCCACAAACGATGGAGGAAATTGCGGACAATCTGGAAAAAAAAGAATGAGCGTAAAGAGGAGAAGGGAGAAGAGGTTGGGAAAGGTGATCTTGATGACATTCGAAATATTTTGGATGTCCATGGATCGGACATTAAGGAGGTGTGGGATGAGTTAGGTATAATTTGGAAAGATATGACCGACCTTAAAGCAACGTTTGTTGTATTCATTTCACAAATGTCACGCGTGCTCCATACACTGTTGTTGCATGAAGAGTCGTTGGTTGCGGGAGAGCCGTCCATGCAACCAGAGATGCGGGAATTTCCACCGTGTACAACTGTTCAAGTTGGAAAAGACGACATGAAGGCTAACCCTCTTGAACGTGTTGGGGATGCAGGTTGCCCAAAGGCTATGATTTCAGTGGAAGCCTCGAGGGACAATGTTGAATCATTAACGTGGGGCCCCTCCACTGCCGTTGAAATCAATTTGGAGAGCGTGTTCGATGCGCTACTACGACATCTTGCAAAAGATCAAGAATAAGTCGATGATCGGGATGCGTTTGTAGCAAACCCGTTGATGTCCCTGGATGCCCGGTCAGGGAGCAAGTGCAGGTAGTATCAGACAACAAAATAAAGATATGGTGTTGTTGAACGTTGAAGACATGTCGAATATGGTAGTGCCTTTAGAAAATATGAATGTTGCACGTTCCTTGAAATCGGACACTGTACAGAGGAAGCAAAAGAAGCCTTTAATTAGGCTAAGAAAATAAAATGAGTTTGTGCCGAAATAGGATGCTGTTGTGCGAATGTCGACGAGGTCTTCGTTGAGTAATGTATTTGTATTTTTTTGTTCCATTATATCCATTCTTACCCTCTTCGCCTAATGCAACGTAAGTAAATAAATTTGTTTTGCATTATTTATGTAGGCTGATATTAGCAGTAAAATAAATTTATTGATGCAACTCAGTCTTGGGGAAGAAAGTGTGCAAAAGTTCATTTTCAACCCCAAACTGAATCAACGTTACGGTACGTTATTCATATTTCGATGGATTATCAAATCATCATATATGTTGATTTTTTGTGACTTACAATGGTGTTCCATCATATATTACAGCGAAACGTTGGTTGATATTGTAAATGTTTCTGCTACCCGGTTAAATCTTACAACACCTGCACTGAGAACATGGATCGGTGGAGAAGTAAGTCTTTCATCATGGACTGTTGTCCCTAAAATTATGGCATCAATGTTGTTAGTATTGATTTGATTAATGATGTTGATGTAAGTGATTAATTGTGTTGCTGCAAAACCCACATATGACCAAAAGGTTAGACACCATCTCGGTCTGAATTATTCGTGTTGGTAATTCCCCACATATGTTGGGGTAAGCTCTATGAACATCACTCTTGGTTAGAGATCTTGTCAAATGAGTACCTCAGAAAGCGAATGAATTTTTATACGTAATATTTTTTGGGGGTAATGTTTGCGTTGAAGACAAAATTGCTAACACAGGGTAATTGGAATGTGAAGTTTATGGTTACTGCTTGAATGGGAAAACATCGTTACAACGATGATTTTGCTACTTGTCGAATGGTATGACACAATAAACCTAGACGTACTTTTTTGTGACCTATTTTGTGAGTTTAATTTAATGATATCAATACTTACTGCTTGTTAGATATATTTGTCTATCAGTATGGATCAAGCACATTGGTTTCTCGTGGCCGTAGATTTTGTTGAAATGAAGCTCTTTGTTCTTAATTCGTCGATGTGCCTAAGAACATCTAATGCCTACAAAAATAGGGCCAAACGCGTCGTACATGTATGTAGGTGAAATACCTCCATGAGATATGTGTAGAACATTTGGATACAAAGATGGAAAACGTCGACATGAGGAGTTTCCCAATTAAAGTCTCAAATTGAGCACCACAGCTGCCAAACATGTAATCATTCAACAATTAATTGGAATGAACAAGTATTCCTAAGTTTCGTATATATATATTTTTATGTTCTTGTTTTTCTTTTCTACTTATTTGAGATTTGATTGTGGAATGTACGTAATCAAATTGATGCAAGCTAAGGTACTGCATCCTGGAATGGATTTGAAGGTAGGCAAGCTGCATGGTCATTTTCCCTCTAACCTTGCTTGTCCTAGAATGAATATGTCACCAAACATGTTCTCAATTTACACTCTGTTTCAGTTAGACTCCATTATATCTAGGGTTCGACTTGCATTGGATTTGGTTATGTCCGACGAGAATTTTGTCTCGAATCAAGTGGTGCATAAAGTAAAGGAATCTGACTAACAAAGTGATCAAATGTAATCCGGGATCAAGTGTTGCGAACCGTCGGCACTCTGCAAGATTGTCGGACCACACGGTGCCTCCACATTGAGTAAAGTTCGGTTGGGACTGTTAGGACATTCTCGGGCCAAACAACCTTGCTTTTGACACCGATAGCACGCGTCTTTACTCATTTGATGAGAGAACAAAAAAATTTGACGCTCGATCATCAATCGATTCTGATTCCAAGAGTGTGGGATCCATGTTAGCCTAAAAAGAGGGCCCACAGTCTCGAGATAGGAACCGATCAGTAGTCGGGCGGGAAAATTTTTCATTCTCCCATTGAATAAGCAAAGACACATATTACTAGTGTCAAAAGCAAGGCTATTGGGCTCGAGTCGTATGTTTTCTATATCGAAAGGAATTCCACTGAGTGGTGGTGTTTATGAAAGTAAAAGGTGAATATTTTTTGTGACCATTTCATATTCGGTATTTATTTTTTTGTTTATTTTGTTACATTGTATTATTTTTTCATGTTGCTGTTGAGGTATTTCAAAACTAGTATTTTGTTATTTGCTGTTTTGTCCATGCTTCTGTTTCTTGGGTTGGATGCTATTTTGTCCATGCTGCTATTGTTGTTGCTGTTGTTGTTGTTTGCTGGGGTTGTTTGCTGTTATCTTTGATTAGATTGGCTATACTTATAGCTATTACTTGTATATCTCTAGGTGTCTTTAATTTCCCTTATAATACAATACACATTTAACCAAAAATGAAAAATCAATAACTTGTATTGGGTAGGTTGTTAACGTGTATAAACTGTGTTAACAAGTTATTAAATTGTAATGACCAGTTCATTCGACTGTTGTTGTTAGGATCTAGGTTTGGTATTCTTGTGTAGGCACCTATTTACTTTGTTGTTTGGTTTCCTCATTATTTGAGATTTTTGTGTTTTGCTTGTATGGCCACTACATTTCCATCTCATTGGGTGTAGGCAGCGTTTTGGTTTGGTTTGGTTTGATTTTGTATTTTACTGTGTTCTTCTCTTCAGGTGTTCGATTTTGGATCAGGCCTGGAAGTTTTGATTGTTGAATTCACTGTTAGCTTTTTTTTATTATTCCATGACCGGTGAATATATGCTGGTTAGGTTGCTGTGTAGGAAGTCTTATTCGGTCTACTATTTTTTCTGCTTTGTTTGAGGATATTTTGTTTTTGTATGGTTGGTTTAGCCCTTCCTTATATATCTTTCCTTGTGTATTTCCTGGGGTTTTTAATTCCCCTATTAATGAAATTCTCCTTTTATTTAAAAATAAAATAAAAATTATTAACTTGTAATGGGTAGGTCATGGGTAAACAGGTAACGTCTTATTGGGTTGTGTCAACCTGTTAGGTTCCCTATTATTGTGTAACATGATAAATTTATTGTGTTATATTGGCATGGTAATTTTCGTGTCATGTTCGTTTTCAAGTTTATGACACTAACTTACCATGTCTTACTCGTATCAGACCATGACACGACACGACACGAAAATGTTCATTCCTCATCCCAACAACTTAAATGGATCAATTATAATTTTCACCCAACTTTTAAACAAATTGAAGACATTAATTACACCTTCCAATCAAATGGTCATAAAGCCCTTAATTATACTTTCAACCAATACTCATAAATAAATTTAAATAAAATAGGCACCAATTAATTACACTTTTCATAAAAGATGCAAGAATAAATTAATTACACTTTCAACCCACACTTATAAACAAATTAAAACAAAATAGGTACTAATTAATTACATTCTTCATAAAAGATGCAAGAATAGATTAATTACACTTTTCACCCACACTTATAAACAAATTAAAATAAAATAGGCACCAATTAATTATATTTTTCATAAAAGTTGGAAGAATTGATTAATTACACTTTCCACCCACACTCATAAACAAATTCAAACAAAATAGGCATCAAAGGCCTTACGCGTTTCATAAAAGATGCAAGAATGGATTAATTACATTTTCCAGCCAAACTCATAAACAAATTCAAACAAAATAGGCACCAATTAATTACATTTTTTTTATATAAAAGATGCAAGAATAGATTAATTACACTTTTCACCCAAACTCGAACAAATTAAAACAAAATAGGCACCAATTAATTACATTTTTCATAAAAGTTGGAAGAATGGATTAATTACACTTTTCACCCAAACTCAAACAAATTAAAATAAAATAGGCACCAATTACTTACACTTTTCATAAAAGATGCAAGAATGGATAAATTACATTTTCCACCCATACTCATAAACAAATTAAAAAAAAAAATAGGCACCAATGGCCTTACATTTTTCATAAAAATGAAATAATGGATTAATTACACTTTCAACCCACACTCATAAACAAATTAAAAGAAAATAGGCACCAATGGCCTTACACTTTATCTAAAAGATGCAAGAATTGATTAATTGCACTTTCAACCTACACTTACAAACAAATTAAAATAATAGGCACCAATTAATTACACTTTTCATAAAAGAAGCAAGAATGGATAAATTACACTTTCCACCCACAGTCATAAACAAATGCAAACAACATAGGCACAAAAAATCTTACACTTTTCATAAAAGATGTAAGAATGGATTAATTACACTTTCCGCGCACACTCATAAACAAATGCAAACAGCACCAAATGTCTTACACTTTCATAAAAGATGCAAGAATGGATTAATTACACTTTTCACCCATAGTCATAAACAAATTCAAACAAAATAGGCACCAATTTCAAGGGTTTAAAGTTAATTGCAACTGTGTAAGTGTGTGAGAAGGGAAAGGTAGGTCCAATTCCCTTTATTTAGTTATTTTATTAACCTCTCACCTACCTGATATCCATCTCTCTTAAAAGACAAGTATACAAGCTGTTATTTCTCATTTTGAAGCATGGTTGAAGAAGACCATATTAATGGTGGGAGAACAATGGTAACAAATTAGAGAAGAACAATGTCGATTTTTTGTTGGTGCTAGAAGAGAGCTTGTTTGTGTACTTCATGGACGAGGGAGAACTCATCTCGGAGATTTTATGGCCGCGAAAAATATGGAGTAAGTAGACATTATTATTTTTTAAATCTATTAATATTTTTTGACTGACCACTCTACAATCCAAAAACAAAAAAATTGCGAAACTGATTTTTCGCTTGGATGTACTAGTATCGAATTTGTATTTATTTATTTTGGGGAATTGGTGGAAAAAATTGCATTGGGAATTTTCTCTTACTATTTTACCAATTTATGGAAAATTGAATTAGGAATGATGAGCTCTGAAAGTGACATAATGTGTTTTTATTATAGAGGGGAGGAGGTTGTGGTTTTTTATATGGCATGATCAACTAATATGTGATAGAGCAAAATAAGTGATTCCAGGTTTGATTAGAAGGATTGAAGCACATCAAAAAAGGAAAAGTACATATGGGTTTGTTTGATCATGAGTTGACTAGCTCTTATTGTGGCAATGTATTTTTGTTTTAAGGAAATGTATTAACAATGTACAATATTATGTTGATTTTAGTGCAACTGTATTGGCAAATGATTTTTATGCATGTTTGAGAGTTTGGTTGAACTAGTTTTTGGAGTATGCTTGATTTGGAGTTTGGTTGAAATTATATAAAACCGCACACATGTCATTTTACTGAGTATGTTTGGTTGGATGAATATAAAAGGAGTGAAAATAATATTTTATGTGTCTTAAAGAACGAAAAATAAAGCAAAAAGACAAAATATACTTATGTAATTTACTAGTTTACCCTTATATATTACAAAAACAAGAATCTAATAGGGGTATCATGGTAATTTCATTATATTTCAATTTAATTGTAGCCTAGGAGTCATGATTACACTTAAACCCCAAATGGAGAGCAACAAGTACTATTATGGATGAGTTTATATTCACATCGGTTACTTTGAGTAAAATGTAGCCTTTAATATTCCAACTACCCACTACCATGAAATGGTTATATAAATAGCATGTCTTGAGTGAGGCGTACTTGTTGAAAATAGAGAGAGATAGTGGTTAGTATAGAAATTTTTACTAGTAGGCCTCGTAAAGAAGTTGTCCTTCCACAAGATCAATGTATTTCTTTCTCTAGAACTTTTACCTAATACCAATGTTTTCTAGTCTGGTGGCACTGAGAATGAAAGTTTTCTCCTACTGGCAGAATGCATGCATGCATGGTGTGTACGTCAGTTTGGCAATTAAATGTTTAATTTTTTTTTCTCCTTCTTTTGCCATTGAAAAATGTTCTTAAAGACTAAAACGCTTTTTCCTTTCAATTGTTTATCAGTTCTTATTCTTTATTTAATTTTTTTATTTTTGGGAGAACCATGAAATAAACTCATTTGGCTTAAAAAAAATAAGGAAAAAGTACAATTTAGACTCTCTAACTATTGACACATTTCTAAGTAGTCCCTCTAAATTTCAACGTTTCATTTCAAACCCTCTACGTATCATAACGTTTCAAATTCATCCCTCCGTTAGAGATTCCGTTAAAACTAACAAAATCTCAGGGGCAACATGGTCTTTTCACGTTTTTTAAATTTTTTAATCATTTTTTTTAATTTTTTTTATCTCTCTTCCTCCCCTTCCCCTCTCTCTCTCTCTCCCGCCACCTCCCTCTCCCTCCTTCTCTCTCCCCGCCACCTCTATCTCCCTCTCCCTTTCCCTCTTCCTCCCCTTCCCCTCTCTCCCTCCCACCCCACACCCTGCAACAGGGACTACTTAGAAAGAGAGAGAGAGAAAAAAAATTAAAAAAAAATTAATTAAAAATTATTAAAAAACTAAAAAAAGTGAAAATACCATTTTTCCCCTCAATTCCGTCAGTTTTAACTTATTTTCTAACGGAAGGACGAATTTGAAACATTATGATACGTAGAGGGTTTAAAATGAAACGTTTAAACTTAGAGGGACTACTTAGAAATGTGTTAATAGTTAGAGAGTCTAAATTGTACTTTTCCCAAAAAAATAAATGTAAAGAAACACTATATGTTTATCTAGAATTCCTCAATCACTCTGTTTCGCTTCTTTTAGTTCAAAAACTTTAATTTTTAAGCATCTTCTTGTTGGTTATTGAAAAGTACTCTATTTAACGAAATGTTATGTTACTTATGTCTAAACAATGCAGAAATAGAGCACAACAATGGCTGGTAAAGGAAAAGCACCCTTGATTGAATTACGTGACACAGAGGTGGATTTGAACGAGTATAATGAAGTCTCTCTTGACTACCGGCAGGTGGAAGAGGTTACGAACGAGGAGAGAAAAAAGGCACGGGCCTCAAATCAGGGGTTGGATGAATTGTCCGACATTCAAATTATTGAGAAGACATTTATGTCGATTCGATATGCGGAAATATTTTACTCTAACTACGCTAATGCTATCAGCTTTCGCGTACGAAAAAACTACTATAAACGCGATAAAGAAAAAAATGTCGCAGGTTGAATGTTGATATGTGATCGAGCTTGGAACAGAAGGTCTGGGCGACAATTAAGCATTGGGTGTGGTGCATGTCTATGGGTCCAATATGATCTGGAGGTAAAGAGGCTTGTGGTTTGGAAAATTATTAGACACCATAATCACGATATTGGGAAACATATCCCCTATTGCCGACGAAAGATACATTGTGGTTTTTGTGGGTAATTGCCTTAACATCTCTATTTACTTAATTTTGTATTATTATTATTATTATTATTATTATTATATTCGTGCACATCTACTGTTATTTAATGTTCAACGCTATATAGGATGATTAGTCACACGGTCCTCAAATGTCCCAATTATGATCAACATTCGATAAAGGATTTTGATGTAAATGATAGCGTGCGTCTGCCAAACAGAACTGGTGACAATCAGTAGAATGATTCGGACCTTGGGAATTTCTCTCATGAACGTACAGATGGTTCCGATGTAGTCATGCTTCTGGACGGCCGGACTAACGATTTCTTCAAATAGGTATTTGTAATCAATGTACTAAATCTTTTGCGACCTACAGTGTTTTGGACTTTTAGATGGGTTTATTAGAATATAAAAATTTCTTGTTATATATTACTATAATATTTATTTTGGATTGAAATTCCAAATTTTTATTTTTTATTTTATTTTATTTTTTTTGCATATTTTTACTGTATTCACTTATTTTTGAAGTGTATTATTTATCCCTTCGGCAAAATAAAAAAGTTCAAAAAATTAGATCTCACTTGGTCAATTATATGGGGGTGAAACTATAATTTTGATTTCTTATATAGATATGGACATGAGAATTGGTCGTGGATGGCACAATCGATTATTCTTGATGATAGTGGAAGCCAAGGATACTTAATGATCAAGAAAAGAAAAGAATGATACTCATTAATGTCATTGGATAACAACTTTATTTATTTATTTGTTTTTAATGTTAGCTTTTAAACAATATATTAGCTAATAATTATTAAAAAAAATCACATCAAAACAGATTTTTTTTTTTAGAAAATATAGTTATTTTGTCTAATTTAATATGTCATATTTATTTAAAAATAATAGAAATTTTTGGAAATTAAAAGAAAACATTGAACTATTTGAACAATTTATTAGAATGAGTACAATTAGTATAAGTATGAGGAGATGATATATTAAGTGTGTAAATTAAAGATAACAAAATATAGTTTATCGTGATCTTTAAATAATATTACGGGATTAAGATTCAATTGTGAGGTTAGATGAAGGAATTAATGTTCATAGTTACAAAGATGTTATAATTTTTTAATTTTCTATTGGAAATGAAACAATGGTTTTGTATTTTGTAACCATTGTTTTGACGTTTTCTTCCTCATAGTCCAATATATTTACATAAAAATCTATGCCCTCTTAGAGTACAAATGTGTTACATAAAATTACACAAAAATAAACAATGGTTTCAACAAGACCCTTGATAAACTTCCACAACCAAATCTATAAATAGCGAAAAACATTTGTCTACGAGTCTATAACTTCAAATATTTCTCTTATGGTTCAACCAACTTATAAATATGTAACATGTGGATACATATGGAAACTCAAATACTTGTGCATATATAGAAAATAAAATATAAAACCAAAAAGAATATTGAACTCATCTATTAGTTGACTTCATGCATTTATCCTATTTCAATGTTTATTAAACTGAAGTCCTTTGACTGTTGGTGTGTAGGATCATTTCATTTATCTAGAATTTAGGCTTAATGGAGTTATTAAATGTATGTCATTTCTCACTTTCATACCGACGTCATGCAGTGTACAAACTTGTGGTATCGAACACTGGTGCAGGTTAATGATCTTCAGGCCAACTAATTAGGCATTCAATCACCATCAATGAAAGCCCTTTGTTGGGGTTTGTATTCACATCATGAATTTCCGACATAAATAGGAGAGAATGGCCTCTCACTTATTGCATTATTTAATGCTCACCAACCTCTTCCAAGTTGGTGAGCATTAGGTATCTCTATAGAAGGGATGTCTTCGTGCCTTTGGATATTACCCACTTGATCTAAGTCCACTTCACTCCACACATTTCAGAGGTGAGTCCAGTATTTTGAGCGAGCGGCCTATACTTCCATAAATAAATGGCTAACCGTTTTGAGAGAGAGGCCGGTCGGTTCTTACGAGAATACAGACAACTTAAAGAAGAAGTGATAAACTTTAGATGGAGGTTGAGATCGGCCCAAACTAGCTTGTGGTTCACTGAGGAAGATGTATAACAAGGGGCATAACGACAACTAGAAATGTGCATGCTCGTTCTAGATTTGGAAGTGGAGAGGGACTGACTACAAGCCGAAAACGAAAATATGCGACGTATAATAGGAAACAACCTTGCAAATGGTCACCATGCAAATAGTAACCATGATGGTGACGACCATGGTAATGGTAACTATGCAAATGATTACCATGCGAATGGTAACCATGAAAGTCCAGCCACTTAAATGTATGACCTTTTTTTTTTTTTTAGAGGGGAGGATTTTGAAATGGTTGGTGTAATGAAGAAATGCTTATGATAATGTATTGATTTTTATATGTTGAAGTAGTAAGTTTATACTAGAAATTATGTTTCGTTTTCTTTGGTTTGTCTGGGGATATGAACTTTCATTTATTTATTGTATTCCCACCGGGATTAAAACTACTCTCTATCGGTAGGACAATTTTTTCCTTCTTCATTCATTTAAATGGTTGAAACATGAAGGGATATTCGTTTGCAAATAAGTTGTCATGAACTGACTACACTTGAGGTGTAATTTAGTGGTTATGAGTCTAATAGGAATTTAGGGCTCAAGTATTAATGAAAACAACCTACTCGGTGTGACCAATCTATGTATTTGTTATAAATGGACTACTTCTTCAGTGATCTGTACTTAGTAGTTTTTTCCAAATTTATTCTCATTGTATCACAGATTCACTGACATGGACAGTGCAAGTGATATTTAATTCCCAACATCTACCATTAATGGAAAGAACCTACCCTCCTCCATTTCAAATGATGCACCTCTTATAAATGGACTACTAGTTATATAAATGCACTTTATGTGTTCTCCACAATTCATTGGCGTTTCCAAATCCAACACTTGCTACTTCTGGAGAAGATAATTGAAACACTATCACAGGTGATACCGCTATCCCCATCTAGCAGCAGTAGTGTTTAATTTTTCCAGGTATGTGTTACCAAGTAATGTCAATCTCGTCCGTCACATGGTAGTATATATGGTCACACGGGTTCGATTAGATGATAATTAGTATGAATTCCTTAGTTAAAAAAGTTAAGAAATTTGCTTGAGATTAGTTTTCAAATTTTAGGGTTTTGAGGTTCAGGTAATAAATTTCAAAGCTCAAGTGTAAATCCAAACAACTTCTAAAGACACTTAAATGTAATTTTGTTCACATCTTAATCTTTTTATAATAAAATCTTGAAAACCTATTTGTAGTAATACCCATTATTTCAGGTCCAATGACATTATTTCTGTATTGATAGTATGCAATTACCCATTATTTTAATAGTTGCTTACATAGTTACCTTGAAAAGTTTGAAATGAACTTGGAACAATTTTTCCTAAATTTAACCACCGTTTAATAGCTTGATTTTTCCCACTTTTCACCCTAATATTTCAAGTTTGGATCCTAACATCCTCCGATTATGGAATGAACTTGCAACCAAGATAGAGAAAATGTAGCCCAAGGCATGTTCATTGGTTTGTATTCGTTGGTGTAAAAGTTACAAGTTTATCTAAGAACTTGTAACTTTTATGGAAGGAACTCGCAACGAGGAGAGAGAAATGATACACCAGAGCATTTTGCATAGTTGCAAGATCGTTCCATAAAAGTTACAAGTTGTTAGGCAAACTTACAACTTTTATAGAACAGACTTGCGACGTGGAAACATACCTTGTATGCTAACATGTAACTTGTCCTGGATACATGTAGGTGTAATAATCCAATGGCCAACAAGGGAATCGTCGATAAAAGAAAGGCAAAGATGATAGAAACCAATGAACTCGAGTACGATGGAAATGAATCTTCTCAATTTGCAGTGGACGAAAGATACCTTAGTGGTAGCAACACCCACTCATTACATACATTATCAGAAAGCATACCAGACCTAACACGTGTGGGATGTTGTGCGCATCTACGCATCCGATATAATGCAAGTACAAGTAATTATGTTGTCTCAACGTTCGAGATAGAACATAATCACGACCTTGCTAACCCAAGAGTTGTTCAATTCTTATGTTCTCACCGCCAGATCAACGAAGGTGACGAAGCACTAGTGTAATCCCTGCACTGCGAGGCCTAGAAATAGAAATATCATGGATTTGTTGGTACAACAAGTCGAATCGTATTACAATGTGGGTTTCACCAAGAAGGACCTGGACAACAACTTGAGTCTAGCACAACGCCGATCTGTAATACATAGTGACATTGAGTCGGTGTTGGCTTATCTGTGTGCAAAACAGGACAGCAATCCGTCATTCTACTACCACTACACCATTAACCACGAAAGTTAGTTGAGCTGACTATTCTGGAGTAATTCGATTTGTCAATCAGATTATGGATACTTTGGGGACATTATTGCTTTCGACACTACATACTGAACCTATGCATACACAAAACCCTTTGTCATATTGGCAGGGGTGAATCACCATTACCAAACAACAATTTTTGCGTGTGCATTATTGGCGGACGAGACGATTGAGACATACATATGGGTTCTAGAGACACTGTTGATAGCTGTGAATAAAAAACACCTTAGAGCAGTTGGTGGCGGAATATTATGTCGCCACTTTCACCGCAAATATACGGGTCAAGTTTTAGTAGAGTGGGAAGAGTAAGGGTTATCGTTTTCACAGGGATTGCTTGAGAATTTTGTCGAGTTCCGTAATTATCATAACCTAATTTTATCTAGGCGATAAAAAATAAAGTTTTTAATAAAATATACTAAACTAAACTACTAATTTATTTAATTAAACTATATTAATATTTTGAGACGTTTAAGGAAATGGATTATCTAGGAATTAATTTCGTTTACAAATACGCATTTGATCTCGTTTAGTTATCAATAATGGTATTCAACCTATTCGATAACCTCTGTATCGTAAACTCACTCACTCTCTTTCCTAAGTGTAAAACGAGCGAATATGTGACTTCGCGTTAATGTCGAAGTCCCCCTCTAGCATTTTTTAGAACACATAGTCACATGAGTCTTACCCCAACGTCATTGATTGCACATTTTCTAACTCTCTCCCGGGTTATTAGATTGTTGTGTTGTGTTTACTCTAATCCGAATTCGGGGTTACTTCTCCCGAGTATCAAACCCTGATTTCTCAATATATCTAAACAAGCGTATAATAGAAATACAAGCATGACAAACACAATCGAATAGCGAAGAACAACCATTAACGAAACACCGATTTCAAAACTATATATTCATAAATTATAGTAATCCCTAGACAATATCCATTTAGCTAAAGGCCATAATCGTATATACAATGATAAACGAGCTAAACATGCTCAAACCATAATCTGAAGTTAAGAAATAAATAAAAAAAACAAGAGAAACTAGCCGTAGTCCGAAGATTTGGCGCTAAAATCGTTCTGAGATCACTTCTCCTTATTCACAACGTGTTCTTCTCCTTCGGATTTGGTGGAGCATTCCCCAAAAACCTCTCAACCCTATTCTAACCCTAGGAGCTCTTTTTTTTTTTTTTTCCAAAATAGAGGAGAGGAGGAAGATATAGGGAGCCAAAATATCTAAGTGTGTGCAGAGTGACCACTGCGGCGGTGGATAAGTCGGTTTGGTCACGGTATCGGCGATGGACTGAGCGGTAGGATGAGAGACCTTGTTGTTATATCATCGTCGCGGCGGTGGATGTTCAGAAACATTTGGCCTTCTCTGCATCTTAACCGCCGTGGTGGTGGTCTGGTCACTGCGGCGGTGGGCTGCTAGTCTGAATTTTGCCCTTATACTTGTTTTCCTACCGTTCTTAATCCGATTTGATCGTTTATGATCCATTTTTATCTCTTTTCACCCATACACCTAATTTATACAAAAATAAATAAAAACATATTAAAATGTATTAAAATACTATAACAACACTCGAAAACTAACAAGTTCGGTTTGAAAATAGATAGTTAAATTACACCTATCAAATACCCCCAAACTTGGAATTTTGCTAGTCCTCGAGCAAAACACTCACACTAAAATGAAAAATACAACTAAATTAAATAACATGAACAACCTAAACAAAAACAATTTAAACATAACGATATGCGAGTTTTGAATTCTTCTATCGACCAAGTCATTTTCCTCTCAACAACCCCCAATCATATTGAGTTCAGGTGGTAAAATGCACCATGTGGTGTTCTAGAATTTTGACATTCAATAATGGTAAACGTCATTCTAGATCCTTTCAACGTGTGTGTGATAGACTCAATAATATAGCTATCCAAGACCGAATCGAATTATCGACCAACGAAACTCACAACTTAGACCGTAAAGGGCTAGGATATCCATATGCTAATTGGGTTTCACTCTCCACTAATGTAGGTTGAGTAGTTCATAAAGACCAAAAGAACTTGGTTCGGTTTTGGAACATTTGGCCAAGGGTATATCGGAATAGAAAACGGGTTAACGTTGTTAACTTAACATTGCCCAAAGCTCAACGCTTGGCACACTCACTCTCGAACCCCCATAGATAAATTGAAATAACCCTAAACATACATTTAAAAACAATGTACTTACTTGTCAAACGAAACGGAAAATTGTACTATATGTACATAGGTTTTTTTTTTTTTTTTTACCAGACCCCTAAACTTATTCGATTATTAGAATTTTATGGGTGTGATTAAAACGAAAGAAAAGAGATAAGTGAATACTCGAATACCGAACCAATTAAAAGTTTGCCCTAAACCCAACCACTCACTTCAAGTAGGATATACGAATGCTAACTTGATTCACTCAAATTGTACCTTTAATTCAGTGATATAGGTTCGGAAAAAGATCAATTGGCCAAAGTATTTGTTTATGTGTTCAGAATTGAAATGGCATTTAGGCTTCGACAAGGTAACGTAGGATAAACATATAACATGGTAAGCTTAAAGGGCTCAAGCAACAAAATGAATGCCTAAATCATATCTCCTGAACTACCTTGCCTAGGATTTCGTCTCAAGCTTCCCCTCAATCAGGTTCTAGAATCCTTCAATTGTCATGAATTTGGCTAATCGATAATCGGCCTCAAATCAATTGAATAGAAATACATTGAGTCTATGTGCTCGTTCAAATTAGGATCTACAATAATGTTCACCAAAATGCATTGTCAAGCACACAGAACACAAATGCATGGGTATTACCCTTGACCTCGAAAAACAACTAGGGGGTAATATCATCATCAGGTAACGGCCTAGATGAATGCAAAACTTAGCATGCAACACCAACAACACAAAAACATTCTACACTAAACAAACATGCAATACGGTAAAACAGTAAAACATACTAACATCCTACACATCACCACCAAACTTAAAATAGTCAGTGTCCTCAACGACCCATCAGCGATCCCAATGAAAGTATAAAACATGATATTGAAGACGGGAGTTCAGAACACGTACCTGGGAGGCAAGAGAATCTCGCCTCCGAATCAACTCGGTTGTAATGGATTTAACTTATTTTTTAACTTGGGTTGCCTCCCAAGAAGCGTGTGGTTTATTGTCCTCAACCCGACACGGAGAACAACTCGTCAAATAGTGGCTTCCGTCCATAGTAAGTGTTGTACAACACCACATATAGGTCTTAATTTTGTACGCCCTCAAGACTGGCGAGATTTGGCTCTAATCGGCTCGATCTTTCAATACTTAGCTCCGGATTTTGTGCTTGGAGAGCTTGAATGTACTAAACTGGAAATGGGATAGAATAGGTGAACCACATCAGATTCTCGTAGATGCGATCGTCTTGGATCGATGGCGGCATCACCAACTGGAATTCATACTGTGAAAACTCATAACGATCAATATGTAAATCTCCATCGCCAATCCGTACTTAGGTTATCTCTTTATTTGAATCTTCATCAATGAATTCTCTCAAGCTTCTCCCACTCGTATTCTGTTTCTCACAGTGTCTTTCACATTCAGATGTGACATGCTTGTTTCTCAGTGCCACCGCTTTTGATTCGGCATCAACAAAGCAGATAAGATGACCGATTTGCATCTGCAAAGATGTTATAGTCGGAGTAATATCGGCGCAGACCGTCTCAATATAATTAAGATGATCCTCGTGCTCGTTGAGCCGGTTATGCGTCTTCTTAAAAAACGTCTGAGTGTCCTCCACAATTATGGCAAACACGTCTTCCAAGGTAGGAGAAGACTCAACATCTTGAATCAGAATGTCAATCCATGGCACCGTAGTGTTGGAACAATCTCCCAAGCTTTGGTGACTTGGTGAATGATTCCAACTTTGATAATCAAGGGCCGTCATTTCCTCCAACGACCAAAGGGCTTCATCCGCAGTTAGGTCATAGAAAGAGGAGGTATTGTTTTCTCCTTCTACCCATGTTTTGGTTGTGACTGATAACCCGTCAAGAAAATTCAAGAGTTGACATTCCCTCGAGAAATCATGGTTCGGAAACCAAAATAGTAGCTCATTGTAATGATTCTAAGCGCAATAAAATGGCTCAGAATCCCGTTGAAAGAAATGTATCAATACTTGTTCATTTAACATCTCCAAGTACTCTGCATAAGAAATAAAAACAAAATTACAAACAAAAAATTATACACACAAGAAATGCCTAAATTAAAATTAGGTCATTTAGTCACAATATCAACAATAATCTAAAACACAATCCTCGATAATGGTGTGAAAAACTTGGTGGCAGAATATTACGTCGCCACTTTCACCGCAAGTGTACAAGTTAAGTTTTAGTAAAGTGGGAAGAATAAGGGTTATCGTTTCCACATGGATTGGTTGAGAATATTGTCAAGTATCGTAATTATCATTACCTAATTTTATCTAGGCGATAGAAAATGAAATTTTTAATAAAATATACTAAACTAAACTACTAATTTATCTAATTAAACTATATTACTATTTTGAAACATTTAAGAGAATGGATTATCTAGGGATTAACTTCGTTTAAAAATACGCGTTTGATCTCGTTTAGTTATCAATAACGATATTCGACCTATTCGACAATCTCTGTATCGTAAACTCGCTCACTTCCTCTCCTGAGTATAAAGCGAGCGAATATGTGATTTCCCGTTAACGCTGAAGTCCTACTCTAGTATTTTTTTAGAACACATAGTCACATGAGTCTGGCCCCAACGTCATTGATTACACACTTTCTAACTCCCTCCTAGATTATTAGATTGTTGCGTTGTGTTTACCCTAATCCGAATTCGAGGTTACCTCTCCTGAGTGTCAAACCCCGATTACTCAATATACCTAAACAAGCATATAATGGAAATACAAGCACAACAAATACAATCGAATAGCGAAGAATAACCATTAACGAAACACCGATTTCAAAACCACATATTCATAAATTATAGTAATCCCTAGACAATATCCATTTAGCTAACGACCATAATCGTATACAATGATAAACAAGCTAAACATGCTGAAACCATAATTCGAAATTAAGAAATAAATAAAGAAACGAGAGAAACTAGCCATAGTCCGAAGATTTGGTGCTAAAACCGTCCCGAGGTCGCTTCTCCTTCTTCACAATATGTTTTTCTCCTTCGGATTTGGTGGAGTATTCCCCAAAAACCTCTCAACCTTATTCTAACCCTAGGAGCTCTTTTCTTTTGTTTTGTTTTCCCCAGATAGAGGAGAGGATGAAGATATAGGGAGCCAAAATATCTAAATAAATATCTAAAGTATGTGCAGAGTAACCGCTGTGGTGGTGGGTAAGTCGGTTTGGTCACGGCCTCAGCGGTGGGATCAGAGACCTTGCTGTTGTTTCGCCGCCGCGGCGGAGGATCTCACTGTTATGGCGGTGGATGTTCCAAAACATTTGGCCTTCTCTGCATCTTAATCGCCGCGACGGTAGTCTAGTCGCCGCGGCGATGGGCTACTGATCTGAATTTTACCCTTATGCTTGTTTTTTCCATTGTTCTTGATTCGATTTGATCGTTTATGATCCGTTTTCATCATCTTTCACCCCACACACCTGATTTATACCAAAATAAATAAAAACAAATTAAAACGTATTAAAATACTATAATAACACTCGAAAATTAGCAAGTTCGATTTGAAAATAAATAGGTAAATTACACCTATCAGCGGTAGTGATTGATGGTGACAAAACGATGAGAAAGGTAATAAAAGTTGTCTTACCAAACTCACGTCACCGATTGTGTAGCTAGAATTTATAGCATAATGCTATGTCAAACGTTCGGCCGCCCGACTTCCTCCAGGACTTCAAGCGGTGCATGGCACTGACTGGAATCCAAAAGCAGTTTGAGCAGAAGTGTTTGGTCATGGTTGAGAAATATGATCTACAGTCAAACAAATGGGTGCATGACACCTACAGTTCGAAGCATTGATGGGACGAAACATATCTATGGGGTTATTTATTAGTCGGCATAAAGATCACTCAACGTTGTGAGGGTATAAATTGCTTTTTCAATGTGTTCCTCAAGTGATGATTGCGATTGTACGAGTTTATTCGCAGTTACGATTGCGCACTGGCCAGGATTCGTCATAACGAGGTAAGGATGGATCATGAAACAATGAATACAACACTTCTTTTCATTACTTCCTTATTTCTCCTTGAGAAGTATACCTCTAAAGTCTTCACACGTACTATATTCAACATGGTTTGCCAGAAAATTCAAAACGAGAGTAAGTTTTTCATAGTGTAAATAATAGAACACGACGACTCAACAAGTTACTATCTGGGCAAGTATTCGAGGCGAAGAGATAGTAGGTCGTATCATACCAGGTGGAGAAACGCTTCATATGTACGTGCTTGAAAGTTGAGTCATTTGGGATACCGTGCTCCCACATAATTATCATCCTAAAGGTCGAAGATCTAAAGGAAATCCTCAAAATAGCTTATTTACAGCAATGGATAATGGAAGCAAAATTGAATTGCCTTCCAGAAACTCTATTCCAGAGATAATTTTGTAGAAGACAAGACATGGTTTTCTAGGTAGCTTATGCTCGTAATTGTGTTATTATGCATCGCAGAGTTGCAAAGCAATTGAGGTTGCTCGTTCCAGGATTTTGTTTTTAACTAAAGAAGCTAAATCAACATGGCAAAAACCAACAACCATCCACTTGTATAAAAGGTTCAGGCACCTTTTTCGGACATCAAGTCATTAATTGATATTGTACGCTTATAGGATAGAAGGTCACACAAGACCAAAATGTCTGAAGTTTCACCCAGGAAATGAAAGAGCGAAAGGGTTGAATATAGATCTTAATATCACTTCTCAAGGAAAATATGATAATTCAGCTGACATGGTAAGTGAGGAACATGCCAATGATGGTATAGAGATTTTCTCAAACCTGTATGGAGTGGGTGCGACGACAGATCATGTGGATAATGACTTCGATTTTCTGCGAGAGTTTATCAGTGCCAACAATCCTACATTCGACTACTTTCAATAGATTTTAATTAAGATTGGTACATTTTGCACTTGACACATTTAAAAATTCTAAGTCAAATTTCTTGTTAGTTTGGTGCCACCAGAGCTTAACCCACTCTAAGTCATACGGGGGGTATTGTAGTGCACCTATAACGCTCACTACTGGTGGCATAAGAGCACCTGCAACTCTCTACTGGTAGAATGTTTTGAAATAGAGATTGAAAATAGAATACCTAAATTTAAACACATGCGATACATAGTTGGAGGCAAAGGAAAATAAAGACATTAACTGTAATAATTTACAAGTCACATAGACAACAAATCAATTTTGTTCCCCAAAATAAGATAATTATCCATCCATGATTCAAATTTTTGGTTCCCCCCAAAAATAAGATCAACTGACTTCAAAATTCATGATAAGCAAACGTGTGCTATTTTTATCAACCCAATTTCAAACACTCGATGACATAACCAGATCACTATATAATTCCAGTAGCTCTGCAAGCTTATTTCAATAGGAAAGAAGACTAGTGAAGAACTGGCATCAGGTAAACAAAACAAATGACGATGCAAATTTGGAACAAAAAACATCAACACTCCCGCTATTAAACGGTAATCACGAAGAACAAACCTGCGATTTCAAAAATAAAATTAGAAGATTTATTAATGAATTAGCATAAGAAATTAGTAGCACCACCGAAAATCAAACAAACAGGTGATCTCAAAAAATTTACAATCAACGTAAAAAATAGTAACTTAAAACAATGTTATCATCCCCATAAGCAATATGACAAGATCAGACATCATAAACATAAAAATGAACCACGAGATTGTACGCAAATCGCACAACACTTTATTTTAAGGGACAAATTGGCAACCGAAAGAAGAGCAGTAACATCCATTTATCCATAAATATATAATTATATATCAAATTAAGAAAATCAGTGATACCAAAAAAAAAAAAAAAAAAAAATCAATTCAATAAAAATAGAAAAAGTTCAAAGGTAGGGAATTATAGTTCTACCCTATCCTATGAACTGGTGACAAAAACCAGCATATTTTCAAGCCAATAACTTTTGGTTTTATAGGTTGGGGCATGAACTGGACTGCCAAATAGTGAAGAACTTACATGGACTTCCGATTCTGCAAAACAATATAAGAAACATAAGAAATTAAGAATTCAAAAATCATTTATTGAGCTTAATTTGTAAGGAAAACAACATGAGGAAAGATATAGCTACATAGCTGAATTGCCAACTAAGGGGGAATTTCTGCATCCACGACACATATACTCCACCTTCAAAAGAAGCACTAGATTTTCTACCGAATCACAACGTGCAATAGCTACATGTATGTTGGAGAAGACGAACATGAATAAATCCCCTCAAAAAAATCATTAAATAACACTTAATGAGAAAATATAAGACAAACATTAAACAGTTATAGAAGTGTGAGTCGTTACCATTAATCCTCCGCCGCACTGTTAGACGTACAACTTTCAACATCTAGCGCTAAAGTGATAAGATTTTCAATGTCCACTATTTTTCGGTCAATGTGAGAAATATTGTCCGAAGTCATTCTACTATTCATCCAAACCCATCCTCGACCATCCTTTCTAATATTCCCATCCGATAGGCTATGTCACAATTACCATGTAGTGTACGACGGGTTTCAATTTCAAGTCGTGGGGGACGGGGTGTGGAACGTACCTCATCCTCCCCTTCCGGATCAGGCCATGTCCTATCACCAACTCTCTCCACGTCCTTATTTTCGATTTTTATCTTCCGTAATGTCCCTTCATTAATGCAACTCCTAGGGGAACAACACTTCTCTCTCTCTAGAGTCAGACAAAATATTTGAATATTCTTGTTAATAATCTTGGTAATGGTAGGATGAATGCCTTTATTTCATCGCTAACAGCTTTGGTCATTTGTTTCAAGATCAAGTAAGGGACTGCGAACCTAGTACGACATATAAAATCATACAACACCATATGGTCGGTGTACTTCACAATATCGTGGTGTCCCCCCCGAGGCATTAAATTATCTTTTACATATTGGTGAAGGAGGTGTACGTGTAGTCTAAGCTTGGTAGAAATTAGACAACCACCTTCAAATGCACTTGTTGTTAATGCTCTATACATGTCTTCGGTCACGTAGTGTAGGGCACCATGCAAATCTAATTCAAATCAAAATAGTACTTTCTAGGTTTGTTGGGGATCTCCAAGATTTCCCTCAAAACGGCACAATTCAAACGAATTACCTTCCATAGAACAAATGACGTTATACAAATATCTTTTGAATTTACATGTTCAATCACTTTCATATTGTTGTAAAATACATGAACAGGCATTTCATATATGATATAAGGGAATCTAATTAAAGTCCTAATGCCTTGGCCTTCCAAATACTAAAACAATAGACTTTGAAAGGGACCCTTTTCAAAATTTATGTCCCTTTCGTTTTTTCAAGGTTCATGAAGTAAAGATACGAACATACCATTGCCTAGTGGCATCATTTTCAAAGAACTTACCATGCCCCTTAGTCGCAACCATCTTATTTAACCCTCTTCCCAGAGAGTTGTCTCCTAGGGAAGATGATTAAACCTCACCTTTCTTAGTACACTAGGTCGTTGCATCATCTACCACATCGGGTTCATTTCGGCAAAAATTTCCATCCCGTTTGTCTATGACCTTATTCTTTGGCCTTCTTCGAAGAGAGTTGTATCCTAGGGCAGACGATTGAACCTCACCCTCCTTACCACACGTAGTCATTACACTATCGACCAGGTCGGCTTCATTTTGGGACAACATACCATCCCCTTTTACCGCTTCCCTTTTCTTCGACCTTCCTCGATGAAAGTTGTCTCCTAGGGCAGACGATTGAACCTCATAATCTTTACCATACTTATCATTCCCACCATCCACCAGGCTAGCTACCACACCAACCTTTAATCCAACAGGCATCGTCGCCTGCAAAGTATTTCCATTCGTAGATCCATCAATTAAAGAGTCTACCTTGTGTTTCTTCGCTGATCTAGCTCATGCAGTAGGAGTCATCGACTTAGGTTTGGAAATTTTGGTTTGAAAATGAGATGAATGATGAATGAAACCATAGGTGGAGGTTGAGATGAGAAAGAGAAGAACGATTGTGTGGATTCAGAGCTAAGAAGAAGTTTGAAATTCTATTTCATTCGCAGTCAATTAATTACATTAACCACTCATCACTTTTAATATATGTCACATTAATATCTTCTTAGTTTATCTACATAAAATAACCTTATAAATTTTGTTATTTCAATTTAAACCTAATGTTTCTAATAATGTTTGATTTACGCAATTATCCCAATTTATAATGTAATTGATCTTGTTAATTGACACGTTACGTCATTGAATTGTAAAATTATCACAAGATACATCCCACAATCTAATAATTTAATTTGTAAATTATTTTTTAGTAACATTGTAATTACTACGATTGTGTTGGTTTAAATATAAGAATATTCAACTTCTATTACAATGGGTTCAAGCAATTATATTAAGCACATATATCCTTTACCATAGGTGACATTAATATCTTATAATTTTAGTTTTCTTAAAGTAATCCCAATTATTTTATGAATTACCCGTTAATATTTTTAATGTTTCATGATTTAAAAAAATATATCAATTTATATTGTAACGGATCAGATTAATTAACAAGTTAAATAATTCAATTGGATAATTATCAAATGACACATCCAACAATATGAAATCTTAATTTATAAATTACCTCTCCATTATTTAATTACACCATAATTACTACAAATAATCTGTTCTTGTTCAAGAAATGAAAAAAATGACTGTAAAATTGGGATTCAAAGTTTAGGGTTCAGGGTTAAGGGTTATGGGTTTAGGGTTCAGGGTTCAGGGTTCAGGCTTTGAACGTATTTCCGAATTAAAGAAGTTGATATAATAGTTAATAATTATTCAATTTATGTTAAACAACATATTTGATCGTCCAATTGAATGGTTCAATCTAGAAATTACATATTGAATTTTGATATAATGAAATTATCCTAATTTATAACGATGGCATAATAGAAAATATTTATTCGATTTATTTTCTGCTTATTTAATCATACAATTCAACAATTGGATATGAAATTAATTGTTCAATATTAATATAAAGACGTAATAAATTTAATAACAATTGAATAACTTATATTTTTATAAATTAGCCCCTAATATTTCTACAATCGAGAATATTACATTAATTTTTTTCTAATAATTCAATCGTCCAACTAAACACTTCAATTTACAATTTACATAGTAAATTTTGATATGAAATGGTAATAAATTTAATAACATTTCAAGAGATTAATTTTTAACAATTTAGCCCATCATATTTATATTGATTCAATTTGTATTCTACTTATTTAATTGTACGATCATTTACACCTTAATTAATACAAATGTAATCTTTTATGTTGAAATTAGGACTCAAGGTTTAGGACTTAAGGGTTTACGGTTCAACATTTTTGGGTTTGGGGTTCAGGGTTTAGGGTTTAAACATATTTCCTAATTGAAGAAGTTTATATAATAGGAAATAATTATTTAATTCATGTTAAACTACTTATTTGATCATCCAATTGAATTGTTCAATCTACAAATTACATATTAAATTTTGATATAGTGAAATTATCCCAATTTATAATGATGGCATAGCTTCTTTTTTTTTTTTTTTTTTTTTTTTTTTTAAATTAGCCCCCAATACTATAATAATAGAAAATATTTATTGGATTAATGTTACACTTATTTAATCATACAATTCAACAATTGGATATGAAATTAATTGTTCAATATTGATATAAAGACATAATAAATTTAATAGCAATTGAATAACTTATATTTTTAAAAATTAGCCACTAATATTTCTACAATCGAGAATATTACATCTATTTTTGTTCTAATAGTTCAATTGTCCAACTAAATACTTCACTTTTCAAATTACATATTAAATTTCGATATCAAAATGTAATAAATTTAATAACATTTCAAAAGATTGAATTTTGACAATTTAGCCCCTCATATTTATATTGATTCAAATTTGTATCCTACTTATTTAATTGTACATTAATTCAATTAAATCATCATTAGTACAAATATAATCTTTTATGTTGAAATTAAGACTCAAGGTTTAGGTGTCACACCCCACCCCAGACACCCATCACCCTGGAGTCGACATGACATCATCTGAACGTTAAACCAACTAGCAAACGACAAAGTGCATACATAAATATACAACCACAAATTGTGACCATACACATCCTTTCTAGCTGGAGACACACCCGTCCCTAAATTATAATAACAACAAAAGTATAACAACAATAAAGCTCTCACAAGTTCGCCTCAAACAGCTCCTCCCAAAACACTGTCATACTACACTATCACCGGACTTTACCTAGTTTCAGTAGGGGACCGACTCCTAGCTGCTGTACCTGCGAGTGTACTGCCTTCTTAATAAAAATATTTTAAATGGATCAAGCATAAAACATATAAATATATATATATATATATATATATATATATATATATATATATATATATATTACCTCAACTAGGGAGTAAAAATCAACTAGAATAATTCAGCTAACCATATAGAATAACGAAATCAGAACATACCAATCCACTATACAATAAAATATATATATAAGTACTTATCCCAATCACCATATACAAGAAAACACCATATACGACAAAACACCACACCACACCACACCATACCACATCACACCACACCACTTCGCACCATATCACTTTACATCTCATCACATCACATCACACCACACCTTGGGCTAGCCATGTGATCGTTTTAACCTCGCGATCAGGAGTTGCAACGGTACCGTACCATCCGTAGGATTTGTCTTCCTAACGAACACCCATCACTCTACCGAAGCAGATAATCCACCATTCTGTCAAAGTAGAAAATCATCACTCTACTGAAGCAGATAATCCATCGCTCTGCCAAAGCAGATAATCCATCGCTCTGTCGAAGTAGATAAATACTATAGTATCGTGAAGTCAATAACATCGTCAAATCAATAACATCATCGTCAAATTACTAATCAATAGTATCATCTAATCAACAATATCGTCAAATCAATAACATCAACCTCTATTTCCCAAAACTGATTTAACTTAAATATGATTTTTCCATCTTCTTTTAAAACCAACGAAATCCACATTTTCACAATTCCACAGTCAACCAAAATCGCTTGATCCATATAAGTTATAAAGTCGTCCAGTTTTAAATAAACATATTTTTCGTCATATATATATACGAAAATAGATTTACTAGAAGACAATACACTCACCTGGCTACCCGCTCCGAACAGCTTTTACAAATTATCCTTTACCGATACCCTAGGTGCCTACGAACCTAATAGTGACAGAGTCTATATTAATATTTTATGGAAAATCACCTAATCATGCAATACAGGCCCTAAGTTCCACATTTTCCCATTCCCTATATTTTATCTATGAAAATTGTTATTATTCAGTTAATTTCATTCCATTAATTATTGCATAAAAAATCTTGTAATATAAACGGTCCCAAATTTATTATTTCGGTTACAAAATTTTTATGCTAGAATTTAATTTAACAAAATTAAAATAAACTTAACGAAAAATGATATCCATTCCGAATCGTTCACGGATCACGAGATGGATTTGAATTTTGTTGGGGTTATTTGTACAATTTCCTATTTTCTTCCTTTTTTTGGCCTCCCACACCTCGTCGATTCTCATCGCTGGTCCTACACCACCCACACAAATCAACAACCACCACCAGCCACCCCACAACAGAACACGCCTACCCACGAGACCACAAATCATACACATACACATGCACACTCTACAACACACACACACATATTGATGACAACACACCCTCTATGCCGGCGACACCCCCACGCCACTGGATGAACAGCGACATGCACAAAGCACGCTATCGATCATTACCCACACACCATCGGCGATATACCATTGGACAGACAACAGAACAACACACATGCATGCATACACCCACCAAAATGATCAAAGAATGTACACAAAATTACTCACCAGATCGACGACGACGAACAACAACGATTACATAGTTAACGATCTCACCCCCACGACCGTTGAGTGAACAACTGAAGACTCACACATGCAAGGACTGAACTAAGCACACCCACACAATCATTTTCAAAGCAGAACACACACAGCAACGGCAACAACAACACACACATGCATCAATTGTAAGACCTCAATCGTAGCATGTACGTCATTTCAGTGGTATTTCAGAGTAATTGTGAAAATTCGGGATTAAACTAGGACAATTAAAAAAATAGAAAGTCTAGGGGTCAAATTGAAAATATAGAAACAGTAAATCCCAATTTAGGGAGGTAAATTGACATTTAACTTTTAAATGAAACTTTCAGGGGGTGAAATTGAAAATCTTAGAAACTTTTAAAAGTTGAAAAGGATTAAAATCAAGGTTTAAAGGAAATTGGGGGAGGAAAGAGCAATTAATTAAAAAAAATATCATATATACATACCCATAAACCGGCGGTCAGAGGAGCAGCTGGCCGGCAGGGAGTTGGAGAGAAAAATGACGTGGCACGCATGGATGAAATCAACCCACTAAAATCATGCATGTGAAAGGATCAAGAAACTCATGATCGAGGGTTGGGAATCCATTCTGAAAAAAAAAAAAAAAAAAAAAAAAAAAAAAAAAAATCTAGAGAGAGAGAGGGAAGATCGGAGGGGGGGGTTCATGATCAACGGTAGGAAGGAATTTTGTTTGATCAGTCGGCGATTGTGGGTGTTAGAGGGTGTAATTATAGTTGTTGTGTTCAGACGTGAGGATGTATAGGGTGGCTGCTCGAGATCGCTGACGGTGGAGGGTTCTCCGGCGAAGCAGGGTGTTCCGGTTACAGGGTTGTGGGTGTGCATGGGTGTTCGGATTCAATGTACATATGAGTGGGGTGATCGTTTGTGAGCTATATGGGTGGTGGTTGCCGGAGTTGGCAAAGAGAGAGGACCGGCGATGACGGGTTCGGTTGCCGCCATTGGTGAGTTCGTCGTCGTTCCTCCGGCAACTGTGCATGTGTGGGTATGGGATGTATTCGGCGTTGCATGTGCGTGTGCATGAACATCGACGGTGAAGATTGGCGGGAGGAGTGGAAGCTCGGCCTGCGTAGTGGTGGTCCAGCGGAGGTTTTGAACTGAAACAAAACAGGAAAAAAAAAAAAAAAAAAAAAAAAGAAGAAAGAAAGAGGAAAAAAAAGAGAAATTACAAAAACCACCCTAATGAAATTCAAAATTTATCCCGTGGCCCGTGAACGTTTCGGAACAGGTAACATTTTTTATCGGATGCTATTATCAATTAAATTAAATGGTTGAGCATTAATATTTTTTGCATTCGTAATAGTAATTGTCGTGATCGTGATAACATTTTTATAATCACTAATTTTAATAAACTGGTACGGTAAACTTAACAGAGCAAAATTAAACGAATAATAATTTTTGTAATGAAATGTGGGGAATGGGGAATTATAGAAAACTAGGACCTGCATTCATCTAATGAGGTTATTTTAAATACGATATTAATTTAAGCTCTGTTACTATTAGGTTCGCAGGCACCGGAGTTTCGGTAGAGAGTAGTCAGTAAAAGCTTTTGGGAACGGATCACGAGGTGAGTGTACTGTTTTCTAGCTAAATTATTTTCATATAAAATGGCCTTACTGAGCGAAAATGATTTTATATGACGATATGGATCAAGCAGGTTGTAGGATGAGTAAGTAAAAATGGATTTTCGTGAAAACACGATAGTTTTCGAAAGAAAGTTAAGAATGATTTTCATTGGATTCAGTAGTTTAAAAAAAGAGCGGAAAAAAATGGTTTGGTAAAAATCAGACGTTTTTTTTTTTAAAGTAAAAGAAATATATGATTTTGGGTTAAAAAAATCAGATTTTGGAAATAGAGAGTGATGGATGAGGTGTGCCGATATTGATTAGACGATAATATTGGTTTGTGAATTGATGTTGACGTTATTAATTTGACAATGCTATGGTATTTATCTACTTCGGCAGAGTGATGTGATCCGCTTCGACGGAGTGATGTTATCTACTTCGGCGGAGTAATGTTAGACGTTTATACTGCGCAGTGATTATCCGTTTCGGCGGAGTGATGGGTGTTCGCAGGAAGGTATATCCTACGGATGATACGGTACCGTTGCAAACTCCCAATCGTGAGGTTAAAACGATCACTAGGGCTGGCCAGCGTGTGTGTGTTTGAGAAGATGTTTTGAGATGTGGTAATTTGCTTATACTGAGTGATTTATTATTTATTATGGGGATTGACATGATTCTTATACTAAATGATTTTGCATGGAACTTATATGTAGTGCTTTATTCTCACTGCTAATATTACGAAAACCTTTGCGAGCTACGTAATGTTTACATATTTAAGCTTGATTCATTTAGATGTTGCAGAATAAACTATTATTACTATAAAAATGTTTTACTAAGAAGGCAGTACACTCGCAGGTACAACGGCTAGGAGTCGGTCTCCTACTGGCACTAGGTAGAGCTACGTGATGGAGTCATATGGACGTTTGAGAGAAGCTGTCAAAGGCGAACCTATAAAAGGTTCATGGATAAACACTTTTTGTTAGTAATATTTTGAGACGGGTGTGTATCCCATAATAAATGTTTGTATTATGCGGTGGGTGTATATTGTCATTAATTTGGTAATTTGGGTGTTGGTGATGTTATGTTGTAGTCACGCCAGTCTCAGGATGACGGGTGTCCGGGACGGGCTGTGACATCAATGAGACACATACACTGCTCATCGGAGAAACACCTATCACGAACTCTGCCAGCCTCGTCCTCATCTGGTCCTCTCTTTCTCTAGATTTTTCTTAATTTTTCAGATTTGTTTTGAGTTTGGTCATTTCTACTGCATGAACATATATATATATATATATATATATGTTTTAAAAAATATTTTAATTTATTACCCTTTTCTCCCCCTAACTTCCTTAAAGTCTTATTTTAATTAATTTCAACTTTTACAAGTTTCTAAAATTATAATTTCACCCTTAATATGTTCAATTTTTTTATTTCGATTGTCAATTTGAATCTCAAGTTTAAATTTAATGTTTCTAAATTTTCAATTTTCCAATGCTCTAAAATGCTACTATTAATGACGTATGTTCTACGATTTAGGTCTTACATTAGGACTCAAGGGTTTGCGGTTCAACATTTTAGGGTTTGGGGTGTAAGGTTCTGGGTTTTCACATGTTTTCTTATTGAAAAAATTCATATATATAATACAACATAATAATGTTCTACTATTTATTTCAATCATACAATTGAACATTTAAATTTAAAATTAATTATTGAATTTGAATAATTTAATAAAATTAAATTAATCAAATTTACATAACTTGATTTTGTTTTTTACAACTTAGTCGTTAATATTTCTGTAATAAATAATATTTATTCAATATATGATCCACTACTTTTTTAATCGTCCAATTAAGCAATTCAATTTATCAATTACATGTTGAATTTGATATCAACAACACATTAAATTTAATAAGAATCCAATGAATTAATTATTTCGAAATTAGTCCTTAATATTTTTATAACAACTTAAATTATTCAATTAGTTCTACTTATTTTAATCATACATATCAATACTTCAATTTACAACTCAATTTTTCATATCAAGAACATAATAGAACAATTTAATGACAATATAATAACTTAATTTTCCACAAAATTGTAGCTAATATTTCTAAACATGTGATAATTAATATGCAAGTTCACAATTCGCAAATTTGTTCCATAAACGTTACAAATTTGTTTAAGAACTTGTAATTTTTGTGGAAAGAACTTGCAACTAAGAGAGTAAAATGGTACACCAGGGCATTTTCATAAGTTACAAGTCTGTTCCATAAAAATTACAAGTTTATGTAAGAACTTGTAATTTTTATGGAACGAAATAACAATTAGTAGAAAGAAATGACACACCAAGGTGATTTTGTAAAGTTACAAGTTCGTTCCATAAAAATTGCAAGGTTGTCTAAGAACTTGTAACTTTTATGGAAGCAATTTGTAATTAGGAGAGAGAAATGACACACTAGGAAAGAGAAATGACACACCAAGGTGGTTTTGCAAAGTTATAAGTCTTTTCATTAAAAGTTACAAGTTTTTCTAGTAACTTGTAACTTTTATGGACACAACTTGTAACTAGGAGAGGGAATTGACATACTAGGAGAGATAAATGACACACCAAGATGGTTTTGCCAAGTCATAAGTCTATTCCATTAAAATTACAAGTTTGTCTAGTAACTTATAATTTTTATGGAAGAAACTTGTAACTAATATAGATAAATGACACACTAGGGGAGAGAAATGGCACACCAAGGTAGTTTTGCAAAGTTACAAGTTAATTTTATAAAAGTTACAAGTTTTTCTTGTAACTTTTATGGAGGCAACTTATAAGAATAAAAGAGAAATGACACACTAGAAAAGAGAAATGACACACCAAGGTAGTTTTGCAAACTTACATGTTCGTTTCATAAAAGTTACAAGGTTGTCTATGAACTTATAACTTTCATGGAATCAACTTGTAACTAAAAAAGAGAAATGACACACTAGGAGAGAGAAATGACACGCCAAGGTGGTTTTGCAAAGTTACAAGTCCGTTCCATAAAAGTTACAAATTTGTCTATGAACTTATAATTTTTATGGAAATAACTTGTAACTAGAAGAGAGAAATAGCATACTAGAAGAGAAAAATGGCATAGTAAGTTAGCTTTGCAAAATTACAAGTTTGTTCCATAAAAGTTAAAAATTTGTCTAGTAACTTATAACTTTTATGAAAATAACTTGTAATTAGGAGAGAGAAATGATGCACTAGGAGAGAGAAATGATAGATCAATGTGGTTTTGCAAAGTTATAAGTCCGTTCCATAAACGTTACAAGTTTTTTAGTAACTTGTGACTTTTATGGAAACAACTTGTAACTAGGAGAGAGAAATGACACTCTAGGAGAGAAAAATGGCACACTAAGGTGATTTTGTAAAGTTATAAGTCCGTTTCTTAAAAATTATAAGATTGTCTAGTAACTTATAATTTTTATGGAAGCAACTTGTAATTAAGTGGTTTTGTCAAATTATAAGTCCATTTTATTAAAGTTACAAGTTCTTAAATAAATTCATAATTTTTCAGGCAGAACTTGCAATTTACCTGCTACTTATTGGTGATAGTTTTTGCGAAAAAGGACATAAAATGGACATTAACAGTTCAGATGACACCACATGTCTGATCTACGGTTCAAATTGAAATTTGACATGGACTGTATTCGATACAGTTATATCACTAGCTAAATACACCAAAAGAAAATCCATCAATCCATCGTCATTTTACCTGTTTGTGGCTATCTTATGGAATATTTGGAAAAGTCGCAACAAAGAAGTCATTGAAGGGACCAATATGGATTCCCACGTTATTGCTTATAAAATTAACTGTTGTGCGCGGGATATGTTGGAAGCGTTTCACCGTCCCAAGTCCTACAATGGCACTATTTTTATTCCGAACACTAAATGGATTCCTCCTATTGCAGGTCAGATAAAACTAAACACGGATGACAGTGCGCGTGACAATCCAGGGAGAGGCAGTTTTGGAGGGCTGTTCAGGAACAAAGAAGGGGTTTGGCTAATCGGCTACTTTGGGCATCTAAGTACTTGCAATAGCTTGGAGGCAGAGATAAGAGGTATACATGCGGGTATATGCCTGGCGATTTCTAGGGGATTTGAGAGAGTCATTGTGAAATCTGATTCTCAGGAAGCCATCGACCTTATCAAAGAGGACTGTCCGGAAACTCATCTCTTAAAAGGATGGATTATGGAATGCAAATTCATCGCTAAGAATCATGACTTCGAGTTTCGCGCTGTCAGAAGGGAGAGCAATCGATGCGCGGATTTTCTCGCTCGAATGGGAACTAACAACATATCAGACGTGCACTATTTGGAAGAACCTCCGAAAGGCATCGAGAGCTTCCTGCTAGCAGATATGGAAGCGGAAGGCAACTCGTCTAGTTGCTAGTTTTTGTTTCGTCTTTTTTCTAAAAAAAAAAAAAAAAAAAACTAGCTATAGGTTAGTTTTTTTCAAAAATAAATAAATAAATTATTATTTGTTCAAAAAATAAATTCGTCACTACTGTTTAAAGCCCATTCCCCCAAAAAAGTTAAAATAGTGAAGTGAAATAGTCTAGCCAAGGGCATTCGGTCGCCCCCTCTCTCTAGAAATCTATGATTGAGTGATTGAGTTTGATGCGGACAAGACAAGAGATAGATAGAGACAGAGAGAAAATTGACCGGATGGGATGTTCGTGTTTGTTTCCACGTGTGGGTTTCGCACGTGGGAGACATGACTTCGTGTCCATGCGCGAGTGCGTGCGCGGCGGTTGGGAAATTTTAAGTTGCTGCTGCTGTCCGTCACAGTCAGAGTCACAGTCACTGTGTCAATGTCACTGTCACCCGCGGGCGAATGTGTGTTTTGCGTCACGCAACCTTTGGTTTCTCCATCGCCCTTCCCCCGCTGCTCTCTCTCTCTCCTCCCACCAGCGCTACAACCACTTTCCGTGGCTTTCAAGTTTTGCTCTTTGCCACTCTCTCTCTCTCTACTTAGCAAGCTCCCTAGGCCACGAATGACCCACCAAATCTTACCTTAATTTAAGATGAATAATAAACTACACTTTGGACCCTAAACCTTCAATTCTGAATCATCAAGAAAGATGTTTACCGATTGAGTTGCATCGGCTGACATCTTATTCAAATTGTGATTGCACGGCATACGGTTTGGTTGGATAGAATATATGGAATGAAATCGAGATAAAATAGAATGAGAAAAAAATAAAATAGAAAAAAGAATTGTATAGATTTACCAATCGAATCACTTTTCAATTCTGTTATTTAGAGCCCGTTTGATTAGTGTTTCCATTCTATTCCAACCCAACCCAACCCAAAAGTTTTAGATTTGATTTTTGGGAACGCGTTTTGTAAACACAAAACTCAATCCAATCCAACTCCAAAAATGAGAATTGATTCTCAAAATTCTAAAGAAATTAGAAACAAAAAAAATTATTTTTTTTTTACCCAAAAAATTTAACCTAAAGTTCTCAACTTCCGTCTTCCTCGTCGTCGGAATCGTCCTCGTCGTTGTCCTCTTCGTCGTCGGAGTCGTCGTTGTCCTCCTCCTCCTCCTCTTCGTCGTCGTCGTCCTCTTTCTCTTTGTCTTCCTCTTCGTCATCCTCGTCCTCGTCCTCTTCGTCGTCGTCTTCCAACCGTCAAACACGAAATCGATTTCAATTTCGATTCTGTCTCTCTCTCTCGATTTCGATTTCGTTCTTGAAATCGATTTCAAGAACGAAATCGAACATGAAATCGCCGTCCGTCGCTTGCCTCGTCTTCGTCCGTCGCCAATGCCTTCGCCGTCGCCTGCATCTTAGAGCAGAACATATATATATATTTATATATATAATGTTTGTGTTTTGATGGAGATTGTGAATAAACAATTTTAGAATAATACTCGTTATCAAACACGATTCTGTTCTCATCACAAAATAAAAATTGTCGTTACCAAACGTAATTCTGTTATCAAAAGAAAACAAAATTCTCAATCCAACTCAACCCATCCCATCTCAGTTGGGTTGAGAAAAGTAAAAACGCTAACCAAAGTTTTATAATACCCTCATATATATATATATATATCAATGTTGAAATTAAACTCTTTTGCTTACTGAAACAATTAAATGAAATTTTCTATATATTGATAAGGGTAAAAATTTACACGTTAAAAATTAGCGATCTCTTTTTCAGCTTTCGTTCCTCACTTTCTTTCCCTTTAAAAATTATAAACTAAATTGTATATTTCCTCTCTTTCTAACTACTCATTTCTTCAAAAAATTTAGCCTTAATTTTTTTCTCTCAAGCACATTTCAATTTCTCAATTGTTTTTTTAACAACATTTTTTTTTTAGAATTGACTCTCTCAATAATGTATAATTTGATTGCATAATTTTTAATTTGATATTTTTTTCCCCACGAAAAATTTAATATCTAAACAAGTTCCCTCTACTTTTCAAGGATTTGAAATTTTGTTACCAATTCAATTCGAAATTAAAAGACGAAAATCGATTTAAATTAATTACTTAAGAATGTAATGAACCTATACTTATTTTTCGTCAAATTTCATTAAAAATGATTAAAAATTGGAAATTGTAATAAATGTAATGTTGAAATTAAATTGGTATCATTGCCATTTGCAAAAATAATTGGAACTTTAGAGGCACGAAGTGTAATTAGTGTATCCCACGTTTTTCTTTTAAAAATAAAATTAACAACCCAACAGCAGGGTGGAGACCAGACAAAATGGACAAACAGTACGGACTAGTGTATTTAACACAATTAATAATTTAGTATTATTGTTCAATCGCATTAATCTTATTCATTACTAATGAGTAAATAACTATTATTAATATTAATGAATGAGGTGACATTTATTTAATGTTTAAGTCGTGATATTTTCTTGGAATAATTGACCATTAGTCTCTAATAACATAGTTAATATGTTGTTAGTCTCTTTTAAAATATAAATTTTGATTTGGTCTCGTATTTTAGATTTTACTTGCATATTAATTTCACATGTACTTATGTGCGGAGATATATAATGAATATTAGTTGCATGTAACTAAAATTAGTTACCACTTAATAATTAAACATATTACATATATCTGTAGAATATTAGTTATATCTATATATGTAATATTAGTTACATGATACAAATTACATATGTTTATTTATATAATATTTGTGACATCTAATAAATATTATACATATAAATTAATTTAATATTAATTATATGTATTTGTGTAATATTAGTTACATATTACAAATTACATTTATTTGTGTAATATATTATACATAAATTAATTATATATTACAAATTATAGTAATATTTGTTACATCTAATAAGTATTTTATACACAAACTAATTACACATGTTACAAATTACAATAATATTTGTTACATCTAATAAATATTTTATACACAAACTAGTTACACATGTTACAAATTACAGTAATATTTGTTACATTTAATAAGTATTTTATATACAAACTAATTACATGTAATTGCACGTGTGCAGGCATCTATATTGGGCCTTTCATTTTTTTTTTTTTAATATACAAAATTAAAACATAATTGTCCATAATTTTAAAAAAAAATTAAAGATAAATTAAGGCCTTGCGAACGAAACAGCCAGTTTTCTTTTCTCAAACAACTCAATTATGTTTTCAAAAATTATTTATCTGACATTATATTATTATTACAATTAATGGATCTTTTTAAATACCCATTTGGAGATTTGCATCAGCCCTTTATTTCTCTCCACTGTCCTTGATCCGTCTCCCAAAGACCCACACAAACTAGAGAGAGAGAAAGAGAGATGGGTAGTAATGGTCAGAACGGAAGTGGTGGCCCATGTGGTGCCTGCAAGTTCCTCAGGAGAAAATGCCTGACTGGTTGTATATTTGCTCCTTACTTTGACTCCGACCAAGGCACAGCTCACTTCGCGGCGGTGCACAGGGTGTTTGGAGCCAGCAACGCCTCCAAGCTCCTCCACAGAATTCCTGCTCACAAGCGGCTCGACGCCGTCGTCACCCTCTGCTACGAGGCCCTGGCTAGGGTTCGAGACCCCGTTTACGGCTGCGTCGCTCACATATTCTCTCTTCAACAACAGGTTCTCTCTCTCCCCCTCCCCCCCCCCCTCCTCTCTCTCTGTGGCACACATACACACACTTGCGCGCACAAAACACACACACACACACACACACTCAATTTCCTTTGGTTTTTCCAACATGGGCTTCTATATGATTCTCCTCTATCCCTCCACACTCCCTCCACACCACTGTCAACACATATTTTACCAGGGTTGGTGCTAACTTGCGCCTGCATGTGTCTATTTCTAATGTCTTTTATATACTTTTCACTTTTTACTGAGGTTGTTCAACTGTGTGTCACTTGCGCATGTTTTGTCTTGACTGATGTTTTGAGTACAAATCTGAGACCAACGGAGTACTTGGGAACTACTAAATGAAACTAACTTTTGTTTTAATCGACCTAGTATTCTTCAGAAAAAAAAGAAGAAGTGCAAATAAAGAATTATTTTGCAGTTAAGAATCTACAGTACGTTAGGGCGAGGTATATATATATTTTCAAAATTGGAGTTGCTCTGAAACTGCGCACAGCCCGCATTTCTCGACGGAAACGAAAAGAAATAATGAAAATCAGGATCACACAAGAGTTCTAACCGCTCAACCATTCTGTATGCCATCTTAAATTTTAAAAATTTTGATGTCTAAATGAGTTCGCTATATTTGACACATGCAGTAGCTTGTGTCTTATTTAGATTCAAATATGAAAATTTAATTAGGGTTAAATTAATCGGATTATTTTGTAGTTTTAGTTATATATTAAATTTAAATTATTATTATACTTTAACAAAAAAAAAAATCAAACTAAATACAAAAATGTATAAAATTAAATATTCTTAAGTTAATTTTAATATAAAAATTAATATAAAAATATTTTTTGAAAGTGACATTGATTTTTGGATATGTCATAACACTCCTTCTAAATTAGATATGACACTGTAATGTCGTATATTTGATAAATGATGTTGAAGAGGCGCTTAAATTATCCAACCGCACTCCAATCTTGAAAGAAATCTTTGATAATAGATCGTCAAATTTCAACAATGTCTTTATTACTGAAATAGACCTTCACCAACAATAAATAGAATAAATAAATAAAATAAAATAACAAAGAATGGAGATTTGACGTTGGATTTGGATTTTTATGGTATTTTAGTTGCTTGCCGGTCCTTCCAAGTGAAACCTAATCTTTTAGCAGATCGATGAATATGTTTTTTAAGTTTTGACTTTCTTCTATTCTTTGCATAGTTTATGTAATTGATAATGCCACTCCTTATGACATTGAGAGTCGAGTATAAATGCATTATAATTAGACATATTGAGGGGTGCCAAGTTTTAGAATACGATCGACTTTAAGTATTAATTATACTTGTTTATATTCCTATAAATTTTTACTTCCTAAAAGAACAACTTCAATCAGAATATGCATTTGAATTAGACAAATTAATCCAATGCTTATTTTATTTACTGGGAAACATATTTTCACTCCATCCTAAATATGCATTTACATTATTAATCAACTCTCTACAAAATCTTATTTTTGCCCACCAACTCTAAACAATTTAGGGTTATCTCTCTTCAATTTTTATTTATTTTATTTTTTGTTTTTGTTTTTTGCAATATAACAAAATGGCTTGTCAGATGGCTCTTGCATTGGAGTTGATTTTTTAAAGTTTTTTAGGTAAATTGACACCGCAATACCTATCCCATCGAACTTATTCTAAATAAATATTTTATCAGGTGGCATTTCCCGTGGGGAGCCAAAAAATCATGGAACAAGTACAAATAATAATAAAAAAGGAATTACATTTTTGAGTAAAAATATTTTGTTAAAACTAAATTGTTCTTGACCATTTTTGAAATTGTTTCATAATAATAACAAACAAGAACTTTGGGTAAGTTAAATTTTAGAAGTGGATTGGCCTGACCTGACCGAAACATACATTGAATGACGTTGCTTAGCTAGATTCTTCTTAACCCTATTTCATTCGCCATTGCTGCCTTTGTTCTTCCTTTCCTAACCCCTAATTCGTTCTTTCCTAACAACTATGTTTTGATACATCAAGAAAAATTTGATAGTAGTATTGGTGCGACTGAAATTAGGGATGAAGATTTGGTTGTCCAAGATGCCGGTGGAATTGAGTGTGGGATGGAATGAGCTTTTGTTGGTTCCCCTACTAATAGTAGTCTAAGAGATTTTCGAGTAAGCCACGTACCTTTTTGCCTCCCAGGGATCAGAGAGAGCAATATTATCTGTAACGAATCTATGAGCCATTCAAAGAAAAATTTAAAGAGGAAAAGTAGGAAGAACTCGAATATCACAAGTACAATGATCTCAAATTTGAAATCTCGTCTTACGATAAGAAGATTATTAATTGGTCATAGATTATTTCTCAAAGATTGGGTATAGCGATAGAGGTAGGAAAGACGGTAAGCCTAAGGACCAACCTTATTGAAGGAGATTTTAGTGAAAAGATGTCGGAAACAGTATATAAAGAGTATAAAATTATCACTTGATATTTGCTTTACTTTTGGAATTTGTATGAGTGCTTACTTCAATTTGATGGAATTGTGGGTTTTCGGTTTGGGATTTGTCATACGGAATATTGGAGTTGGGAGGGTGCCAGGTTACTTTGTTTTGAGGAAGTTTATTCCTTTTTGAATCTTGTAAGGAGTTATCTTGTTCAATTTTTGTCGGCAAGGGGAACAACTTGATGCAGTTTGGCTCTAGAGTTTGATTTTTTGTTCCAGATTTCTTTGTATTGTTTTGAGTCAACAACAGGTGATAGGAGATAAGTGTCTCTTCCCAGTGAAGAGAAGGCAGTGAAAGAGGCCTAAGGGGAATCGCAGGTTTGGGAAAGCCCATCAAAGGAAATGGCTATTTCTTAAAATAATAAATGTGACAAATTGCAGCTCAAGATGGAGTTTTTGAAATTTGAGATAAGTTTGCTAATGGAGTGTCTTTGGATAGCGATTGGGTGTTATCTCAAGAGGGCCTACAAAAGGTTTTGTTTCTTATTCTGGTGTCCTGTAGCTTTTTTAGAAGTGTGGCAAAGTGGTTGGTGTTTTATATGGTTGTATGCTTGTATGGTTTCTTGTATTGGTGTATGTTAGGGCTCTTCGGCTTACCTATGTGGTATCCTACCGACACTGGGTGAACTCCCAACTGTGGGATGTAAGCTTTTGATCGCTTGTCATAGTTATTTGGGGGAGTTTTGTGGGCTACATGGTAAGGTTTTTTTACCGTGTTGTACGTGAGACTCTACCTCTTAAATTCTAATATAATCAATTGCTTAAAAAAAAGGAAAAAATAAGGGTTTTTATTGTTTAAACCTAATTTTGGCTTCTCTTTCCTAAACAAACATTTTAAGCAAAAAAGTTATTATTTAATATTTCTCTTAGTATTTAGTCATTTGGTAGTTAAACAAAATGGCGAACGGACGATCATACCCCGTTATAAATATAACAAACATTACCGTAACCCTAATATTCATAACCCTATTGTTCAGTTCAGCCCCTCTAGCGTTCTATATTCCCTCTCTTTCTCTCTGTTTTTGAATCGCAACCCACCATCAGCCAAAGGTCACCGTTATCGTTGTCTGTTCCATCGTGCTTGTCGTCTATCTATTCCATCGCCACGAAGGTCACCATCGCCGCCGAGCACCTTTTATTCACCATTGTTGTCGAGCATAGCACTATTTATTTGCCATCACCATCAGAGGTCGCAATCGCTGCCGTTGTCCATATCTTCCATCCGTTCTCCTCGTGGTTGCTGTCGTCGTACTCTTTCTCTCCCCCTAGTCATTCTCTCTCACGCGCTCTTTCTCTCTCTCACCCGCTCTTTTTCTCTTTATCTATTGCCATTTTTAGATTGGTGGCCATGGACGATAGATGGCGATGGTAGTGGTGAGACGGTGGTGACGAACGACATGGGTGACATTTTTGTCGGTGACGGCAAATGGCGGGAGCAATTCGTGTTGTCTCAGACTTGGAAATTGTTCATTTATGTATCTTTGTCGTTCGTTCATCTTCGTTGTTCATTTGTTGTCTTTTTTGTTTTCGCCGAATTGAGTTCGTCATTGTCGCAACCCTAGATTTGAAATTTTTCAGATCTGGAACAATCGTCGCCATCATGAATGTTCACACCGATTCGTTGTGGTTTAGTGAATATTCTCTTCTTCCATTTTTTCATTTTTTCAGATCTGGTGAATTCCCAACCACGGTAGTGGGAAATAAATGTCGTTTTCCGATGGATCTAATTTGGATTTTTTTAGATTTGGAAAATTCCAGATGGTGGTGGAAATCACCACTTCGCCGCTGCGGTTGTGATTTTGGTGGAAGTTGATTTATTGATTGTGATTGTTCTTGTTTGATCGTTTTGTGTTTTTGAATGTTTATTCAGGGTTGTGTTTTTCTAAATGTTCATGTGGTTGTGGTGAAATGTTTACATCGATTTGTTTTTCGTGAATCTTGATTTTTTGTTAATGTTTTTTATTCGGTTTTGTTTTTTGGTGAATGTTCATTGTTTGATTTTGATATTGTGATTGTGATTTTGGTGAAGTTTGGTTTATTGATTTTGATTGTTCTTGTTTGATTGTTTTATTTTTTGTGAACATTTTTCGTGAATGTTTATAGTGTGTTTTGGTAAAAATACACATCGGTGTATTTCGATGAATGTTCATATCGGTGTATTTTTGTGAAAGTTTATATCTACGTGTTTTGGTGAAAGTTGTGAACATTCACAATTGTACAATTAGTCATAAACATGTATCAAATATTTAAATATAATAAAAATTAAAAATGTGAATATTCATATCTTGATATATTTTAAAAAATGACATCTTATGTAAATTATAAAAAAAAACTGATAGTCAAAGAATATATGACTATTTTCTAAAAATGTTTGGGGATTAAAATTTTTATTATAGTAGTTGAGAGTCAATTTTCTGATTTCTATATTTTTTGAGAATCAAATAATAATTTTTTGGTAAAATATGGTCAAGAAATTATTTAAATAATTTAATATTTAATTATTTAATTAATTATTAACTGAAAAATTAAATTTAAAGAAGAAGCAATTCTGATTTATTTGTTACAAAAACATTCTAGATGATATTATAAGAAAAGATATTACAATTCAAAATGGAAAAAAAGAAAGAAAAAGATAAATAGTTACTTTATAATAATAAAACAAACAAAAAATAGAATACTTACTGTGTAATTATAAAAAATAGAAACAAAAATACCTGAAGAAAAGATCGAGACAATCGTTCGAAGATTTGTTTTTAAAGCAAAATTTCGCTCTTGCTATGTGCTTACGGTTGAATGAGCGGCTGCCTTCCAGGATACAATGATCATACTGCTACTGGAACTAGCATTAGAAATCAGAAGCCGAACGAACAAGAGAATTGCAGAACTCTCACAAAACCAAGAATAACAAAGAAAAAATAAACATTATGCTGAAAGCAAGAATGCAATGTAGCTTATGCGATGCCTAATGTCGAGAATGCATGTTTTTTTTTTTTTTTTTTATAAGGGCAAAAACTAACCTAAAGAAGTCTGAAACTTTAAGGCATTCAATAGACAATAGTTACTTTTAGGTAGTTACACACCTAAAGAGTTTTCAGGTCTTTGTAACTTTTAGTAGTTACCCATTTGAACAGATAACTTTCAGGTTTATAACTTCTCTCAAGTTATAAAACTTGTCATCTGTACCTTAAATTGTGTTTGGCTTGAAATTTTTCGGATTTAGGCATTCAATGGACCGTAGTAACTTTTAGGCAGTTAAATACCTGAAGATTGTTAAGGTTTTTGTAACTCTCAGCAGTTACACACCTGAATAGACAACCTTAAGGTTTATAACTTCTCTCAAGTTATAAAACTTGCAATTTGTACTTTAGGCTGTGTTTGACTTGGAATTTTTCGGATTTAGTACAACACATACCAAGTCTAAGCCAAGTATTCTCCAAGATCCAGGATTAGGACTTGGATGCAAGCCGGGCAGGGCAGTCGGTTGCTGGCTACAGTGCATGTGAGCGTGTGACTTTATTTATTTTATACCATTTAGTCTACTTTATGTTCATATCTTTCAACGCCCTAGAGGGCTTATCTACAAGAGGTATCTCAAGACTTAGTAAATGACTTTTTAACTTTTTAGGTTGTTGATGTGGGGTAACTCACACTACACATCAATCGATGTCTTCAAGTGAGTATTTCAATGAACAATTTTAATTCACGCCTTAAATAATTTTACATAAATAAATACATCACATTCATCTCCCCACCAAAAAGAACACATTAGTTTATTTATATGTCTCAAATTATTATTAGGTCCACAAATAATTGGGACACAAAATACCTAAAAATTATTTAATACATCATAAATTTCCCAAAAATTAAATCTTGTATAAAGTGGTTCAAAGAGGAGAATTTTTTCACTAAAAGGTTTTCCTAAAAATCTGTAGTAATCGATTCAATATTTATAAGGATTAATACTAATGAAAGTTCATGTTGTCCCTCTAATATTACTTTTTATTTTTAATTATTTATTTTTTATGATAATATGTGTCCGAGTCACCTTACACGTACCTTGACTAATGATCTCTTCGGATAATTTTACACGTACCTTGACTAATGACCTCTTCGGATAATTTTTATGTTGTACTCCATATCGACATGATGCATTGAAGATGAAATTTAAGATTTATTTTTGAACTATTTTTTTTAAAAAAATCGATCTCTGATTGACAAAGAAATGTTTATTTGCTAATAGGACTAACACTTGACACCAAATACCAAGAGAATGTCGTGTTATTTAAAATCTGGGTCCGTTTAAACTTTACTGATCCAAAAATTGGTTACCTAAGAAAAAAAATATTTGAAGCTCCAAATTTAACCTTTGACCGGTCAATTAAGGCCCCATTTGGTTAGTGTTCCCATCCAATCCCAACCTAGGTTTGGTTCATCATTCATCGATTTAGGGTTTGGTTCATGATCGTTGCTCGTTGACTAAATCGATTTCGATTTCGTTCGTTCACGAAATCAATTTTAGCAACAAAATCTCGAAATCTCTTTGATTATATCATTTCCTTCCTGAATGTATGTTTCAATTGGTTTCGTTTGCTTCTGCGATTTTGATTTCGTTGTTCGTTTGCTTCTGTGATTTCGATTTTGTTGTTCGTTCACGAAATCTCTGTGGAATTCGAACAATGGAGGCGATTCTGTTTGGTGAAGATGAAGACGAAGGAAAGATAAAAGAAAAAAGAAAAGAAAAGAAAGATAAAAAAAAAAAAAAAAAAAAGAACAATTCTGAAGAAATAATTTTAGGATAATATCGATACCAAACACGATTCTGTTTTTAACAAAAAAAAATAATAATTTGTTATTACTAAACGCAATTATGTTCTTAATAGGAAACAAAATTCTTAATTCAATCTAATCCAACCCATTCCAATTGAGTTGAGAAAAATGAGAAAACTAACCAAACGCCACCTAAATTACTTTCTCCACCGTTTCAATTTTGAGGTGCAATTCATAATTTCTTAATTTTTTCCTTATGGCCCCTTTGATTTGTTGCTTTTTTTCCCCTTTGATTTGTTTCTTTTTTCCCCATTTGAAAGTAACGGCAAGCGGATAATAATTCTTTTTCACTAATTTTATATTTTACTATTGAGGAAAATGATTTTTTTTAGCCCTTGGTCCCAGTATTTTGAGTTTAACACATTCAATCTTTCATTATTTATTTTTCCATCAAATTGATCCAAATTGCAATTCTCTTAGTCCAATTTCACAATTAGCTTGTTCATTTAAGAGTTTTTTTTTGTCTTTTCAGGTCTAAAGCAGTTTCATTTTGTTCACACTAATTCAGTAGGATTTATTTAAAAATATTTCTAACTTTCAAGGGTTAAAATGTTTTTTCTTCATTCCCTTGAATCCCTTCCCCTAGTTCATGTCTTTCCTTCCCACCCCCCACTCTTTCCCTGCTCCGACCCCCACTCTTCCCTGCTTCGACGACCGCGAACTGAGCAACTATGAACCCAGGAAACATTAATATTAAATTAATTCATGTGATCTAATTTTGATGGTGGTGGATTTAGCCATGGGCCTTGGAACAGGAGAACCCAAAGGACCCATAATGGGCCTGGGACTTCGTAGGATAGGAAGGCCTAGATCCGTCATCACTAGTGGGCCTGAACCCCGAGGGAGAGTAGAACGCCTGGAGGAAGCCCGCAATGTACCCAAAACACAAAATCAGCTCATGGGTCGCGTTTAAGGGAAAAGTCGGGGGAGAAGTTTGTTAGGAAGAGAGTCACACCAATACTGCTGGAGATATTCGCGTGACAGAGAGTCGCGAGAATAACAGAATAATGACTACATTGATAACGAAATCATGATTGTAGTCTCTCTCTCTCCTCATTCCTCTCGTATGAAAGACTATATAAACTTAGGTTATCGTGAGGTAAGGTATGAACAATTTTGGATTCATAACCAGTTTTATATTTCCCTCTCCAAAAAATATGTATTCTCACACTGGAGGTTCTTCACCAGGATTCACGCCCTCAGTGTTAAGAATTTGTGCGGTATCCTAGAAACAAAGAGTGAAGGACTGTAGGGATTACAGACAAATTTACTGTGCTACCATTTCTTGGTAACATCAAATTTAATTTCACATAATAAACACGAAATAAAGAAGTAAAACTCGTGCACGGCATATCATACATAGCTACAAATCTTATATAAGCTGACAAATTGCATGAAGATTTGAGTTTTAGAGCTAATAAAAATGTTGAGATTCTGATATTGTATTATGCATACAGGTGGTTAATCTGCAAGCAGAGTTGGCATACATTCAAGCTCGTATCTCCACATTGCGACGCCTTCCTTTACTCCCTCCTCGGCCCCCAAGTCCTCCGCCAATGACACTGCAGTCGTCCTCAGAGCTAGGATCCGCATTTGGCGTTTCTGTACAATTTGATATCTCGGTATCTGAACAGATGGAAACTGGGAGCTTTTGTAACCCTAATGACGAGGAACCAGAAGATGGAGATCTTAGAACATTGGCTCGAGAATTTGTGTCTAAATACTTGCCACCACCATGAAACAAACCTAAAAAATTCACACTAAGAGGCTCAAGTGTTTTGCTCTTTCTGAAATGTCTTAGCTAATTGTAATGCTAATTTGTAGCCTAGCAATGCTAAATGTATTTACTTCTTCTGAATTTTTGATTGAAATTGTACTTTTTCTAGGGGTGTGCAAAAAAAACCGACGAACCGAAAATCCGAACAAAACCGACTGAAAAAAACCGAAAAAAAACCACCCCTGATGAAAAAACCGCCTGGTTCGGTTACTATTTGGAGTAAAACCGCAGCCCCGGTTCGGTTGCAGGGTTTAGCACACATGAACCGCGGTTTAACCGCGCCGAACCGGGATCCCTAAAACGACGTCGTTTTAGGGTTTGTATATATATACATTATACACTCCACAAGCCAGAGGAACGAACCCTAGCGTAGCCGCCTCATCGCTTCTCTCCCGATCGTTCTCTCCTTCCACTTCCACACCGTCCTCTTGTTCCCAGCCGCGAAAACAGATCGCAACCCTAAATCGCAACATTTTCTGCACCATCGCAACCTTAATCGAACCATCGCAGCCCTAATCGTACCATGGAAACCCTAATCGCAAGATTCGCAATCCTAAACGATCGTTCGTTCGCCATCACAGATCGCTCGTCTTCACGCCAAAATCCAGAACATTGTTGAACGTTGCAGATAGTTGGCAATGCTTAGCCGTTGCAGATCTTTGGTCATCCTCCACCGTGTCAGAGATCGTCGTCGTCCACCATGGCTGATCCTTCGCAAATCGTTGTCCGCTGCACAGGTTTGGCCTTCAAATCATTCAGGTAATCTTCATCGATCGTTTTATGAATCTGTTAATTTTAGTTTTTCGTTTTCGTTCGTTTAGGGTTTCGATTTCGTTATTGTGTTGTTGTTCTTCAGCCCAAAACCGAAACCGCACCGATCCTGTCATAAACCGCAGGGACGGTTTTTTTCACACATAGAAACCGAACCGTCAGGGAGCGGTTTTCAGTATATGAAAACCGAGGATCTCGGTTCAGGGACCAAAAATTGCGAAAACCGCACCGAACCGAACCGTGCTCACCCCTAACTTTTTCTTTGGGTGCATAGGAATGGAGTAGAGTTTCCATGTTACTATTCTATATATATATATATATATATTTTTTTTTTTTAATTTTATTTCTTTATGCAATTCTTGCATTTTTCATTTAATAATAGTATGTTGAGGCACAACAGTTGAGTGGACATCTAGGGATAAATCAATGTTGGGGTGCGGGGTCCTTGAAGAGAGCGCAAATGATTTATACAATCATATAGTTCAAGCTCTCATTCCTTATCAAAGCATTAATTCTAAGCCTGTAATTCTTGCATTTTTAAGCCTGTAATTCTTGCATTTTTATTTAATAATAGTATTATAAAATGAATATTTTATAATTTTAATTTTACCATATTTCATGGCATTTTTTTATAATTTATAAGTTAGTCATCTATGAGATTATAGTTAAGCGGGTATTTTATAACTTTATAATAATTTATCAGGTTAGAAGTATAAGTTAAGCAATATTTATAATTTCATGTTAACTTTTGGGTTAAAAGCATAATTAAATAATATAATAATAATACTGTATAAGTTTTTGGGATGTAAGAAAATAATTTATTATTTTATCCTAATATATTATAAAAATAAATTAAAGATTCTATTATCAAGGATATAATTATAATTATAATATATATATATATATTTTTTAAAATCTCTCTATCATTTTATTTTACTTTTCTCCCAAATTGATGGAGATAAAAAATTGCTTTGGAATTCTGCCTTTCTAGTAAAATATAACTAATATTTTGAAAACAACAAATCATCAATATTACTGTGATTCAATATTTCGTAAAATATAACCAAAATAATTTTCGTTTGTGTTAATTACAGAAGTAGATCTGATACCAATTAAAAGAATCAATTATTAAAATAAAAAAATTTACACAATAGATTATTAAAAAAATGTAAATCATATTTAGTATCATGTTTATTAAAATTGGATCTATTTGTATCAATATAAAACTAAATAAAACAATAATAAATTAAATCACATTAATCAAATACCTCTTCTGATATTTCAATCTCAAAGTCGATAGTTCCCAAGGTACGATTTGAGTTGACTCTTCCAAGAGCAGATGGATTTCATCCCTTCCCAACAATAGAGAAAAAGGTTTTCCTTGAAGAAACACAAATGGCTTGTATTTAACCGTATCCATACTTGAATCTCTATATGGACAATGTAATTTAGATTTCTAAGAATCTAATTATCATTTCAATATACTAAGGTAGTTTTTTTTCTATGTACTAGTAAGAATAAAAAGAATAATACGAAAGAAAAAAGAATGATTCAACTACTCTATAGAGCTCAGACAAGATTACAGTAATCTTGTCCCTAAAAAGTCATTGGCCAAATTCTACTGGGCGAGGGGGTGCTATGATGGCGTTCCTCTTATATTGGTGTTGTCTAGGGTTCAAAACACTGGACTCTTTCTTTTTATATACCTTAGGCTTTCAAAATAATTAGTATTACTACATATTTCCTTCAAAAATGACTTTCAAAACTTATGTTTTCTATTATATGTGACCCATTAGGTTCATATAAAAAATTAGATGATAGAAAAAATTAATTGATTAATTAATTAATTAAAAATTAAAACAATTTCAATGTTATTCTTCCAGGAGAAACACTTTTCTTGAGGCATATTCTCTGATTCTAAGTCACATCTACTTACATATCACAACCATACTCACTTGATGAGAATTTCACTAAGAGAATCTCCTCAGTTATAATTTTCGTACTATACGATATCTCTATATTGTGTTTCTGAAAGAACCAACAAGGTATGAATAAAGTTAAAAATTGTAGTCCAACCATATGTATTGATTGATAATATATTTCCTTGTCAGACCAATTGGAATCTCAGACAAATAGTCACACTACTTTCGACAAAGGTTTGGGTGAATTACGTTAAATCGAATCACATAGAACATGTCTCTCTTTACTGAGAGTGATAAATCTTATCTTGCATACTCATATTTTCATATGTATGTCTCACTATACCTAATGAATACTTTTAAAATTTTGTACCTAAAATACAACACTTAGTATTATCAAAGTATTGCAATCTCTATATGTAATATACAATACCTCAAGTCAAAAGATCATAAATACAATTACATATCAAATATCCTATTTCATGATTGAGCAAAACTACCATGTAGAATATCAAAGATGATCATATTCGGTCCGTTACTGCACTAGTAAGTCCCCCTGTGCTTGTTTCTAGTATCTTATACTAATAGTTTGAGACTCACCATTATTAAAAGATAAAAACATCCAACAAACTATCCTAGATCGTTGAAAACCAATTTTAAAAATTCAATACAGACTTGGAATAATTTAGAATAAAAGTTAGGACATATTACAAGATATGTATGGAGATGAATTTGTATTCTAACATGTATATGGAATGTAAAATAAATTAATAAAACTCTAACATGTAATATAACATGTAGTGGACTTTTAGCAATTTTGTAACATGTATATGACATGTAAGCAACTGAACAAGTTTTGATATGTGGAAGACATGTACATGTGATTTTTAAAACATGTGTATGATATATAAAGTACATTGACTACATATCTACCCAAGAGGAGGTGAATAAGTTTGTTATAAAAATTTAAATGAATATTTTTAATTAAAGAATCACCAAATTTTCCTATCCAATCATTATCTTGAATTATAGTGGAAACGTGTCTATCTAAATACACAACTAAACCGATAGGGATAAAGAAATTGAACACATAGATTTCGGGATACTCTAGCCTATGTTCAGTCCCCTAAGCTCTCGTAGGGATTTTGCAATCCACTAACCCTATTTCTTTTCCTAGGTAAAAACTAAACCCCTACAATCCTTTTCACAAGCTAAGGACTAACCTAATTATTTTCCTAGACTCAGAATCATGCCTTTACAATTTTCCTTTTACCAGACTCAAGAAAAACCTAATTCTTTTGTAGGCTAAGAATCAAACCTAATTATCTTTTTACCAGACTAACGACTAACCTAATTTTTATACAAGCATAATCAAACACAATCCTTTTATAGATTGAAAATTATACCTCAACCTTAACTAGACACCGAATCAATTTGTCTAATCATCTCACACTCACAAATACAAAAAAATATATGTTTCTTTCCACAAAAGTTTCTACTACCTCAATACAATATGTGCTCAATTAATGTTCCGATATACAACGTGATAGAACCATATAAGAATACAAATTTGATTATGCTAGATTAAAGCACAAAGATAATATAAATCAGATTTCGCAGGCAAAAATCATTTCACAAGATTTTCAAGATATTTTAAATAGCCAACGTTTTTCACACAAAACTACTACAAGTTCAATCAAAAGTTATTAATCAATTAAAGCGCAATTAATTTTGAGCATTAAACATGAATAATCTCACTGAAATTTCTTTAAGAAGATCAAACGTAAAACTCAAACCTGGTATAGTAAGGACGACAATTTCTTCAATTCAAAACTTTTTCTCTCAAAAATATTTTCAGCAAAATGATATTCTCTTTATGAATATGGCTGATTTAAACGCTTTCTCTTGATTAATATATGCTCAAATTCACAGGTCCATATATATATATATATATATATATATATATATATATATATATATATATATATTGATATTGAGTAATTTTGATGGGTAATTTTACTAACCATTCAACATCAAAATTACCACTATGACCTAATTTGGCTACTAAAACCTACCACTACCTTAAATGGCCTAACCATTAATAATTAGTGGCCTAATTTCACCACTAAATGAGTATTTAACTCCAAATTAGTCCAAGAAACCCCTATAAATAGGGGGTCTCATTCTTCACCGAAGGACACACCAAGATTTGCTTATAAAATACAAGTCTTCCAATTTTCTCTCTACTTGAAGAAAAGTCCTAGCTTAATAGCGAAACAAACAAACTGAATTCTTGAGCCTATACTTCTTGTTAGCGAGAAATAAATTTTACTTCACTATAAATTCTACTTTAAATTTCCTGAATTATTTTTTTCTTCTAAATAACGGTAACTTATTGTCACACTGGAGGGGCTTCACCGAGAACCCAACCACTAGTGTATAAGCCTTGTTTTGCAGGAACAGGTAAATAAAGTAAACTCGGTAAAGTTCAACCATATTGACTGTGATCCACCGAACTAGATTTCGGCATTATCAGCTTGGCTCCATCTGTGGGAAAGACAAACAATTATATAAACAGTTGTTCTAAATAATCTCATCAATGGTTACTCTAAGATCCAGAATCATAACAAATGAAAATGAAAGCAGGAGACAGCTAATTCGTATGGCTAATCATGAAGCTAGTCCTTCAGAAGAATCACCTATACTCCTGATGGAATTGAGGAAGGAGATTCGAGATCTTTCTTAGACTATCTGATACCTAACTAGACAGGTTAATCAAGGTCAATTGTATCCGCCACTACCTATTCCCCAAGGATACGTGTCACCTGTCAGTGAGGCACAACTTATTGCCGATGAAAGATGGAGAATTTGTGGTGAACAACGCCAGGAGGATGAGCGTTGCCAAGAGCAGCATGATCTCTCTCGAGAATTGGAGAGGATTCGAAATGAGAGAGACGAGCTACGTCAAGGAAGTCAGAACAATCGACAAGGCCCCAGAGCTTCGCGAGCTAAGAAGACTCCTAGTGTACACTTGCAACGGGACCCCATGTATCATTAGCCCGAACTGAAGATAGAAGGAATGGAGCACCTGCATCGAGAAATGAGTTACTCCGTGCTCGCATGGTAGACAAAGCTCAGGATATGTCTCACAATGTTCCACTACCTTTAACACAGGCCTCATCGACATCGCGTTTGAGAGATTGACAAAGTTACTTAGATCAACAAACTGACAAAGACCTACGAGAACAGGTTAATGCTATCAATAAAAAACTTGGGCAGATTAGGAAGAAAGAGCCCAATGTTTACGAGATCGTGAAAATGAACACTTTTCTCTTTAGTACCCGGGTACAATGGGAAAAAGTCCCAACAAACTTCAAGATGCTGTTTCAAATTGGGACGTACCAAGGAGACTCTGATCTGGCAGAGCTCCCTAATATATACCATGCTTACATGGATCTACGCGGGGTAACGTATTCAACGAAGTGCCAAGCCTTCTAGGTGACTCTGGCTGGAGCGGTCCAAAAATGGTACAAGACATTAAAATCTGGCAATTTCAATTCTTTTGAATCTTTTAGCCTTGCCTTTGCACACGGGTTTGTAAGCAGCAAACGGCGGGCTAAAAACCCATCATACCTTATGTTGATAAGGTAAAGGCAGGATGAGACACTGAAAGCCTACATTGAGAGGTTCCACTGCGAATCTAATCAAGTGGAAGAATAGAATGACGAGATGGCAGTGGCCGCCTTGATGGCGGGGGTACAGACAGGTCCATTCTTGTATGACATGGCTTGTGAACCGTCACAAACTTTAGCCGTGGCCTTCACCCTCTCCACAGAGTTCATCGCTGAGGAAGATATTTATCGGGCCTGGGCTGAAGAAGAAGACGACGTCAAAGGGAAAAGGAAAGCTAAAGATCCAAGCTACAACAAACCCAGTCGAGATGACTCAAAGTCAAAGAAGAGAAGAAATGAGACAGAGAGGGATGGATCCGACAAAAACCAGGGAAGAATAGGTCTTCCCTGTGTTTCACCAACTACAAGCCCCTTAATGCTCCATTGGGGATAGTCCTGATGCAAATCAGGGGCAAGAAATTGATGAAGTGGCCTCAGGCAATAAAGATTCAAGTAAAAGCGATCAACTCAGATAAGTGGTGTGACTTCCACCAGGACCATAGTCATACCACTAATAGCTGCTACGACTTGAAGAATGAGATTAAGTAATTGATTCAAAGAGGTCACCGCAACAGTTTCACGACTGAAGGATATCTAGATGAACGACTCCTTGGTGAAAATAGAGAAAGTCCTGAGGTCCAAAGGAACATCCACATGATCCATGGTGGATTCGGTTCGGGAGGACTGACCAAATCCGAGCATAAGGCGCATGCTTGGCGGGGCAAACATCCGGCCAAGGACTACGTGTTCTAAGTATCTAAGAATCCCCTTACAGAGAGAGAGGCCATCACCTTTACTGAGGAAGACCTACGCGGGGTTCACACACCCCACGACGATGCTTTGGTGGTTACCCTGCAGATTGCCAACTACAATATAGGGTGAGTATTGGTCGACAGCGGCAGATCAGTGGAGATAATCTATTTAACTCAATTTAATAGGATGGGAATCATCCATGACTAGTTGAAGCCAATGATGACGCCCTAGTAAGCTTTGGAGGGAAAACAGTGAAGCCGCTCGGTTAGATCATGTTTGAAATTACAACGGGCATAGAGCCAGATGGTAGTGGACTGTTTGTCGGTGTATAACGCTATCATTAGAAGGCCATGTCTAAATGCTTTAAAGGCTATTACTTCAACATACCACCTAATGCCACAGTTTCAAACCAAGAATAGGATCGGCGAGGTACAAAGAAGCCAAAAGGTAGCTTGGGATTACTTCGTGATCCAAATTGAAATCTCCAAATAGAAATCAAAGAACGAGGTAGTTTACAAGGACTTCTTACCAGGGGATATAGTCGAGCGTCTCAGGAAAGATGAAATTATGGACCGATGAGTCGAACAACTATGGTAACCTCGACCTCAACCCGATGAAGAATTGGAAGATATACAAGTATACTCGACCGATCCGGACTGAACTGTCCAGATTGGGAGACAAAAAATAGCAAATAATCGAGCTTCTCAAAGCCAACCATGATGTGTTTGCTTGGTCGCATGCAAATCTACCTGGGATAGACCCAAGTATCTCTATGCACCGGTTGTACATTGACCTAGCGTACCCATTAGTTTGACAGAAACAACGAAAGTTTAGGCCAGAGCAATAGGGTGTGGTTGAGAAAGAAACCAAGAAGCTACTTGATGCAAATACCATCGAAGAAATCAACTTCCCCCTCTGGCTAGCGAATGTGGGCCTGGTAAAGAAAAATATGGAAAAGTGGCGTATGTGTGTAGGATTCACCAACCTCAACAAAGCTTGCCTGAAAGATTGTTTCCCACCTTCGAAGATCGACGTAATCATGCATGCTTCAGGAGGTTACCAGTTACTTAGTTTTCTCGACGCCTTCTTAGGGTACAACAAGGTCAGCATATACCCGTCTGACAAAGAAAAAATAGCCTTCATCATCGACAAAGGCCTATACTGCTATAAAATAATGCCGTTCGGACTAAAAAAAGTTGCGGCGACATACCGAAAGTTGGTGAATAAAATGTTTGTTGATCTACTTGGAAAGACCATCAAAGTCTATATTGATGACATGCTAGTAAAAAAACGTGGCTGGTGATCATCTATCTGATCTACAGAAGTGTTTCGATGTGCTTAGGAGGCATAGGATGAAGCTGAACCCAAGTAAATGCATGTTCAGAGTTAGCACCGGGAAATTTCTCGGTCATCTAGTGACAAAAAAGGGGAATCAAAGCTAGCCCATAGCAAGTCAAGGTGATATTAAACATGACATCCCTAAGGATGATCAAAGAGGTACTAAGTTTGACAGGGCGAGTAGCAGCTTTGATTCGTTTTATTTTCCGGGCATCAAACAAATGCCTACCTTTCTTCAAAACTCTATAAGGTAACAAAAGTTTGCAGTGGATTGATGAGTGTGAGAAAGCCTTCTAATAACTCAAGAAATATATCTCAGAACCACCGATACTCACCACCTCGAAGCCAGAACAAGAAATAATCATATACTTGGGGGCCTCGTCGACCGCCGTGAGCTCAATGCTCATGATAGAAGAACAAGGAGTTCAAAAGCCTATATATTATGTCAGCCATGTGCTAAACGGGGAAAAATCTCACTATCCTTGGCTTGAGCTGTTAGTTTACGTGCTCATAATTTCGGCGAGAAAGCTTCGACATTATTTCCAAGCTCATCCAATAACGGTGTTAACCAACTAACTATTGAGAGTCATACTACACTGACCAAAGACTTTTGGACGATTGCTCAAGTGGTCAATCGAACTTAGGGAATTCTATATTGAATATTGTCCAAGGACCGCCATTAAGGGGCAAGCCTTAGCTGACTTCATATCAAAGTTCACTTTTTTTGAGGAAAAAGGCCCGACAGAAGAAGAAATTGTCCCAGGTCCTGACTAGCGAGCTACTTCAAAGGTGATATATTAGAGTACGTGTTAAGGCTTGGGGGCCTGGTTGGTAATCTACACCCCCAAAGGTGATATCTTAGAGTACGCGTTAAGGCTTAACTTCAAAGCAACAAACAACGAAGCTGAGTACGAAGCACTGATCTCCTCCTTGAGGGTCTTGAAGGAACTCGGAGCAACCAAAGCGAAACTCTACTGTGACTTATTTCTAGTGGCAAACCGAGTCAATGGAAAATACACAGCTAAAAAAGTAAAAATAATGGCATACCTGCACAAAGCTGAGCTACTCATGCAAGATTTTTCTAAAGTCACCATCAAACAAATCCCAAGAGAGGAGAACAAGCATGCAGACTCATTGGCTAACTTGGACTCTGCCGTCGACGCTAAGAGATAGAGGACTATCTTGGTCGAAAATATGCTACGACCCAGCTGTTGGCCCAATGGAATACCCAAGAGGGAGGGTGAATTGGGTAATTAAAAAATATTATCAGAATATACTTGAATAAATCAAATAATTAATTTTATGCCTAAATTAATTATTATCTTTATATCACAGCGGAATTAAGATAAATCTAAGTGCATACCCAAACAATAAAAATAAACAAATTAAGAAAGAAGCACATCGAGATTTATACTGGTTCACTAAGTTACTATTGGCTAATCTAGTCCCCTGAGCTCCACGGAGGTTGCACCTACTAAAACCAATATTCCTTTAAAGGTAGTAACCAAACTCGCACACTAATTCTTTTACAGGCTTAGAATCAAGTTTTACAATTTTCTTTTCTCAGGCTAAGGAAGAACATTTACTTTTTACAAGTTAAAGAATAACCTAATTCTTTTTAACACTTAGGCTCAAGAATCAAAACCTCACCAAAACACTCCAAATAGCCTTTTACCCAGTAAGGATTGAACCGTTACAAAATCACTCAGAAACAAATGCAATTCTTATCCAGGAAGAATCACTACCTTAATCTCTTTATAGGAAGAGACTAAAATTGTGTTACCCTTGATTAAATATTCCTAATGATATTTAATCTGTCACAACTTACCAATACAAAAATTGATAAGTAATGTCACTTGGAGCTTCTACCATCCTAGTCAAATAAAAACTCAATTAATATCCTAACTAATGATAGAAATTCATGAGATACAAAAATTTGATTTTAACAAGAATATGGGTAGCAAATTGGAGCACGTAATCAGATTCAAGAAATTGTTAAAAAGAATATTTTCTTCAAAAATCAAAAACAATTTCTAAGATCAATTTCCAAAATAAAATAATAAACAATAAATAATATGGAAAGATCTCACCCGGAATCCACAGAAATAATGATTAGAATAGTATAGCTTCAAATCCGGTATCAGCAAGAATAGATCGCAGTTGATTATCAGAATCACTCTTAGAATAACTCACAGTATCGTAGAATGATAACTTTTATAAAATCTCTCTCAAAATGATATAAACTGATTTTCTCTCAAAATGATTAACTTTTCTTAGAAACTTCGCAGGTCTATATAAAGGTACATGTAATCAGCCTCCTAACGTCTAGTTTACAAGTGTCATGACAATAAAATACTCTTATAGACCTCTTATAACATAGGGACTTCATTTAGGTTTAATTTCACTTAAAAACATCTTTTGAATCTTTCAATTAAACCCCCAAAGCTTTTCTCAACAAAAATAAATAAGTATAGAATCTATTTCAAGTACCAAATAGAGAAACATTAACATTTAATTAACTATATTAAAAGGATTTAATTAGTATATGAACCATATCTTAAATAGTAATAATATCCCTGAAATCTCTCTCAAATCCTAACAAAAAATGGCTACTTTTAGATTTAAAATCGGATCAAACAATATCTTGAACCAGTACATACGGTCGACTGCCCAATTCAGCTTGCAGCCAAACCATCGCCGCAGCGAGCATAGGTCGATTGTTCGGTCGACTCACAGATTCAGAGAGTTAGTCATGCTTTCACTGGTCGACTGCTCGATCGACTCGCAGATTCAGAGAGTTCAGATGTTTTCACAGGTCGACCGGTCGGTAGACTCTTTAATTTAGGATGTTTCATCTTCTTTCTTCGGTCGACTCCTTAGTCGACTGCTTCCTTCTGAATCACTTCTTAGATCTCGTTTTTAACCTACTTTCTTTTATGATTTCGTCCATTTATCCATTTTTATATTTAAATAAGCTCCACTAATATTCTTATATTCCATTTTAGTCATTCAAAAATATTTCTTTTTAATTCACATAGGAGCAAATAAATATACTTAACAAAAATACACATAAAAGATAAGATTCATTTTGTGCCATGTGTGTGTTCCTAAATGGGATATTAAGAGTTAATATTTACCTGGCTTATTTTTCCTAATTTCTTCAAACTCTTAATACTTCATCATCATCTTGATATCTTCATTAAGCATCTATTCTATTTGACATCTTTATTTAGCATCCATTCAATTTGACATCTTTATTACAGGAACATTAAATCACTGAAACACTTGATCAAACATTAGTTCCACCAAAACATCAATACTTAATTGTTCATCAAAATCGTGGGATCAACACCAGCTTTGACGAGATCGATGAGGAAGTTAAAGTAGTGACGCACCAACGTGGGTTTATGGATCTTATCTACAACTACCTCAACATTGGAGTTTTCCCCGAGCAAAAGAATGAAGCCAGAAGAGTTCGACATTAGGCATCCCGATACGTACTAATACAGGGGGTATTGTATAAACGATCCATCATGGGTCCGTTAGTTCGATGTATACACCAAAGCGAAGGTCTCTATGTGCTCTAAGATATCCATAGAGGACTCTATGGGAACCACTCAAGGGCATGATCCTTAGCAAGCAAGAAAGGCACTGAGGGAAGGATATTTCTAGCCAACGATCGAAGCTGACGCTAAAGAATTGGGGGAAAAATGCGATAAATGCCAAAGATTCCGAACAACAACTAACGTTTCTGCCACGGGATAACTTCCCATGGCCGGACTCTAGCCGTTTGCTTGGAGGGGTAGACATCATTGGTCCATTCCCCATAGCTATTGCTGAGAAGAAATTCCTAATTATCTCAATCGACTACTTCACCAAATGGGTCGAAGTTGAGGCCGTGGCAAAAATCAACGACACCAAAATCAAGGGCTTCACGTGGAAGCACATTGTTTGCTGGTTCGGAGTATCGCAAGCCATTATCAGAGACCAAGGAATGCAAATTGATTGCAATCTATTTGACGACTTCTGCGTCGGATTAGGTGTTCATCATTATATGTCTACCCTGGACCATCCTTAGTCAAATAGCCAAGTGGAGGTAATCAACCGGACCATTCTACACACACTGAAGACTCAGCTAGAAAAATCCAAGGCAAAGTGGGTACAAGATTTCCCCTCTGTTTTGTGGGCCTTTCACATGACTTCTAGGGTATCCACCGGAGAAACACCATTTTCCATGGCTTTCTGCTAGGAGGTAGTGATCCTGAGCAAACTAGCCCTACCAACTTGTTGGGTAGCCCACTAAGATCTTGAGGACAACCAATGGGAGCTCGCCTTGAATCCCAACCTAATAGAGGAAATGCGAGAACGAGCTCAAATTCGAGAGGAGACCTATAAGAGGCAAATGGATCGGTATCACAAGAAACATATCAAGGCACAATCATTCCAAGAATGTGACTGAGTCCTTTGAAGGGTCAACATTGCAACCCGCGATCGAGTTAAAGGCAAACTGGGCCCAAACTAGAAAAGACCGTATCGGGTCACCAATGTGATTGGTCTCGGCACTTACGAGCTCGAAACACTAGAAGGATGACCCCTGAAAAGAATGGGTATTACCCTTGACTTTGAAAACAACCAGGGGTAATTTTTATCATTAGGTAACGGTCCATATAAACGCAAAACTCAACATGAAAACAACAACACAAATAAACACATTCTAACCTAAACACACATGCAATACGGAAAAACAATAACACATAAACTAACAATACTACACATCACCGTCAAACTCAAAATGGACAATGTCCTCAGCGATCTCATTCATCATTCTTCAACACATGAAATTTAAAGCATGCTGACGAAGGGGGTTTAGAACACGTACCTGGGAGGTGAGAGGATCTCCCCTCCGAATAAATTCGGCTGTGATGGATTAACTTATTTGACCTTGAGTTGCCTCCCAAGAAGCACGTGGTTTAATGTCCTTGGCCCGACATTTTGATCACCCTCAAGCTTGGCGAGGTTTTGCTTTGTTCGGCTCAATCTTTCAAAGAAACGCCTCATCGACTTATGTGTGTGGCCTCACACCATAAAACGGATTGGAATCCCGTCGAAAGGGATGCATCAATACTTGTCAATCTAACATTGCCAAGTACCCTGCATAAGAAATAAAAACAAAACTACAAACAAAAATTATATACAAAATAAATGCCTAAAGTAAAATCAAGTCATTTACACACAATATCGACAATAAACAACAAAACACAATCTCCAACAATCGTTACCAAAAACATGGTGGCAATCGCCAAAAACTGTGATAGCAACCAATCTTTGGCAACGGTGCCAAAACTTGTACGGCGTTGAAGGGACTAGAATACAATACACTTATTTCTCCTATCTAAAACTTAAGTCCTGAGCCGTTACCGCGTATCTCTGACAATAATCAACAAAACAATCTCCTGCAATGGCGCCAAAAAACTTGTACGCGCGGAGGAATTCACATCCTCGGCATATATGACTTCTACTCGCAAGTGTACGAGGTCAAAGTTTAAGTATAGTGTGATCATGAAAGATCAGGTTATCGTATCCACAGGGATTGGTGTCATTACTATCAAATATCGCGTTTGTCGTGACCTAATTTTATCTAGGCAAAAAACAAATGTATTTAATTAATTAAACTAATACTAATATAACCTAAATTAACTGCACTAATATGCTAATATGTTTTAGGGTAAAGAATTGATTTAGGAGAGGTAGTTCAGGAGATGTGATTTAGGCATTCTTTTTATTGCTTGAGCCTTTTAAGCCTACCTTGTTATATCATTTTTTCTCGTCATCCTGTCGAAGCCAAAAATGTAAATTCAATTATGAACACATAAACAAATACCCTAGCCAATGGATTTTTTTCCAAACCTTAATCACTGAATTTAAAGGCACATTTGAATGAATCAAGCTAGCAATTGCAAATGCTATTTGATGTGAACGGTTGGGTTTAGGGAAAACTTCAAATTGGTTCGGTATTCGAGTACTCACTTGTCGTTTTTCTTTCATTTTAAGCACACCCGTGAAATCATACTAATCAAATAAGTTTGGGGGTGTGGTAAGTTAAAAAAAAAAAAAAAAACCTATGTAAATATTGTTTATTTACGTTTCTTTTGACAAGTGAGTACGTTGGTCTAAAATGTTTGTTTGAGATTGTTTTTCAACTTTCTATGGGGGTTCAAGTGTGAATGTGCCAAGGGTTGAGCCTTGGGAAACGTTAAGTTAACAACGTTGACCCGTTTTCAATTCTGAAATACCCTCAGCCAAATATTCCTTAATCGAACCAAGTCCTTTTGATCTCTTTGAACTACTAAACCTACATTAGTGAAGAGTGGACCCCAATTAGGCATATGGATAATCCTAGTCCTTCATGGTCAGAGTCATGAGTTTCGTTGGTGGATGATCCAATTTGGTCATTGTATAGCTATATTATTGAGTCACGCACTAACATATTTACAGGATCTAGAATGGCGTTCACCATTATTGTATGTCGAAATTCTATACCAATTACATGATGTGTGTTACCATCTGATCTCGATATGACTAACGGTTGTTGAGGGACAAAATAAATAGGCCGTTAGAAGAAGTTAAAACTCGCATTTCGTTATGTTTAGATTGTTTTTAGGATGTTTGTTATTTAAATTTAATTGTATTTTTCATTTTCGTGTGTGTTTGGCTCGAGGACTATCCAAATTTCAAGTTTGAGGGTATTTGATAGGTATGATTTACCTACATATTTCCCAACTGAATTAAGTTAGTTTTCAAGCGTTTATATAGTATTTTATTACATTTTAATTAGTTTTATTACTTTTTGTATAAATCAAGTGTGTGGGGCAAAAAGATAGAAAACTGGAGCGAAAACTATGAGATTGAACCAAAAGCAGTCGAAGTTACGGTGGATAAACAAGCTCAGAGGCAAAATTGTGAAACAGGCCCACTGCCTAGGCGTTCAGACCACCGCCTAGGCGGTGAAAAAGCTGAGAAATGACCAAAGGCTACTGACAGCCCACCGCTTAGGTGAAAATCCAGTAGAAATATTTCCAAGTCCACCACCTACTTCTTCGCCGAGGCGGTTACCAAACCGACCTAGTCTCCGCCTAGGCAGAGAGCTTCTGCACAACCTTGATATTTATTAGATATTTTGTTTATAAATACCATCATCTCTCCCCTTCTCAAGACCCCCCCAGCCATTTGGGCACCTTAAGTTATATTTAGGCTAGGGTTCAGGAGTTTTAGAGGTGGAGCTCACATCCTGAAGTGGAGAAGATGGAGAAGCGATCGTTGAGCGTTCTTAGCGGTTTATCTTCGGACGAGGCTAAGTTCTTCAATTCTTCTCTTTATTTCTTGAACTTAGGATGTTGTGAACATGTTTATCTTGTTGTTTCATTGTAAATGCAGCTATGACCATAGCTAATCATGGATTGTATAGGGATTAATGAATAAATTTATGAATATGTTGTTTGGATGATTTCGGTGTTGCATTTATGTTTGTTCTTCGTAGTTTGACTGTGTTTATCGTATTTTTTGTTTATCATGCTTAGTTAGATAAATAGAGAATACGGGATTTGACAAATCCCGGATTCGGATTAGGGTAAACAAATGCCACGATTCTATAACCCGGTCGGGGTTTGGATTGTGGACAATCGATGACGTTGGGGCAAGACTCATGCAACCTAGGGTCATTAAGACGTTGAGGGGGACTATACAAAAACTTGTATGTGCGGAGGAATTTGCATCCTCGACGTATATGACTACTACTCGCAAGTGTACGAGGTCAAAGTTTTAGTATAGTGTGACCGTGAAAGATCGGGTTATCGTATTCATAGGGATTGGTGTCGTTACTATCAAATACTGCATTTGTCGTGACCTAATTTTATCTAGGTAAAAAACAAATGTAATTAATTAATTAATTAAACTAATACTAATATAACCTAAATTAACTACACTAATATGCTAATATGTTTTAGGGTAAAGAATTACCTAGGGATTAACGTGTTTACAAATACGTGTTCGATTTTGATTTACTCACGTTTACGATGTTCGACCTATTTGACAATCTCGGTACGTAAACTCCACCACCACTTCTCCCGAGTGTAAGATGGGGTATGATTTCGAGTCAACGAAGAAGTCCCTCTCAATCTCTTAATGACCCTAGGTCACGTGAATCTCGCCCAGCGTCATTGATTGCACACAATCCAACTCCTTACCAGGTCATTGGATCATGCGTTGTATTTACCCTATCGACAATCTCCATTCTCAAACTCCCTCACCACCTTTCCCGGGTATAAAACGAGGGATATAACCCAATTTCGTGTCAACAAAAAAGTCCCCCTTAATGTCTTAATGACCCTAGGTCGCGTGAGTCTTGCCTCAACGTCATTGATTGTCCACAATCCAAACCCCGATTGGGTTATTGAATCGTGACGTTTGTTTACCCTAATCCGAATCTAGGATTATTCAAACCCCGTATTCTCTATTTATCTAACTAAGCATGATAAATAAATAATACGATAAACACAATCAAATTACGGAGAACAAACATAAACGCAACACCGAAATCATCCAAACAACATATTCATAAATTTATTCGTTAATCCCTATACAATCTATGTTTAGCTATGTCTCTAGCCATATTTACAATGCAACAACGAGCTAAACATGCTTACAACATCCTAAGTTAAAGAAATAAAGAGAATAATCGAAGAACTTAGCCTCGTCCGAAGATAAACCACTAAGAACACTCAACAATCGCTTTGCCGTCTTCTCCACTTAGGGATGTGAGATCCACCTCTAACACTCCTAAACCCTAGCCTAAATATAGCTTAAGGTGCCCAAATGGCCGGGGGGGTTTCATGAGAAGGGGAAAGGGAATGATATTTATAAACAAAATATCTCAAAATATCTAATAAATATCAAGACTGTACAGAGGCTCTCCACCTAGGTGAAGGGATCCACCGCCTAGGCGGAGACTAGGTCGGTTTGGTGACCGCCTCAACGAAGAAGTAGATAGTGGACTTGGAAATCTTTCTATGGCATTTTCGCTTAGGCAGTTGGATTTTGGCCTAGGCGGTGGGCTGTTAGTAGCCTTTGGTCATTTCTCAGCTTCTTCACCGCCTAGGCAGTAGTCTGGATACCTAGGTGGTAGGCCTGTTTCACAATTTTGCCTCCGAGCTTGTTTATCCACCGTAACTTCGACCGCTTTTGGTTCGATCTCATCGTTTTCGCTTCAGTTTCATATCCTTTTGCCCCCACACCTGATTTATACAAAAGTATGAAAACTAATTAAAATATAATAAAATACTATATAAACTCACGAAAACTAACTTAATTCGGTTTGGAAATATGTAGGTAGATTACACCTATCAAATACCCCCAAACTTGAAATTTGGTTAGTCCTCGAGCCAAACACACACACGAAAATGAAAAATACACAATGAAATGAAATAACAAACATCCTAAAAACAATCTAAACATAATGAGATGCGAGTTTTGACTTCTTCTAACGACTAAGTCATTATTGTCCCTCAACAACCGCTAGTCATATCGAGATCGGGTGTTAAAACACATCATGTAATGTTTTAGAATTTCGACATGCAATACTGGTGAACACCATTCTATATTCTGTAAATGTGTTAGTGCGAGACTCAATAATATAGCTATACAACGATCGAATTGGATTATCCCCCAACAAAATTCACGACTTAGACAGTGAAGGACTAGGATTTCCATAAGCCTGATTGGGGTCCACTCTCCACTAACGTAGGTTTGGAAGTTCATAGAGATCATTAGGACTTGGTTCGGTTAAGGAATAATTGGCCAAGGGTATTTCAGAATAGAAAACGGGTTAACGTTGTTAACATAACGTTACCCAAGGTTCAATGCTTAGCACATTCACTCTTGAACCCCCATACTTAGATCGGAAACAATCCCAAACATGCAATTAAGAACCTAGTACTCACTTGTCAAAAGAAACAGAAAATAAACTATATTTACATAGTGTTTTTTTTAAACTAACCACACCCCCAAACTTATTTGATTAGTATGATTTCATGGGTGTGGTTAAAACAAATGAAAAATGACAAGTGAGTACTCGAATACCGAACCAATTCGAAGTTTTCCCTAAACCCAACCGCTCACAACTAGTATTTGCAGTTGCTAACTTGATTCACTCAAATGTGCCTTTAAATTTAGTAATTTAGGTTTGGAAAAAGGTCAACTGGCTAGGGTATTAGTTTATGTATTCAGAATTGAATTAGCATTTAGGCTTCGACAGAGTGACGAGGGATAAATATATAACAGGTAGGCTTAAAAGGCTCAAGCGATAAAAAGAATGCCTAAATCACGTCTTTTGAACTACCTCGCCTAGGATTTCGCCGCAAGCTTCCCCTCAATCAAGTTCTAGAATCCATAATGTGTCATGAATTTGGCTAATTGATAATCTTCCTCAAATCAATTAAATAGAAATACATTGAGTTTATGTGCTTGTGCAAATTAGGATCTACAATAATTTTTACCAAAAAGAATAGTCAAGCACACAGAACACACATGCATGGGTATTACCCTTGACTTTGAAAACAACCAGAGGTAATTTTCATCATCGGGTAACGGCCCAGATGAACGCAAAACTCAACATGAAAACAATAACACAAATAAACACATTCTAACCTAAACACACATGCAATACGGAAAAACAATAACACATAAACTAACAATACAACACATCACCACCAAACTCAAAATGGATAATGTCCTCAGCGATCCCAATCATCATTCTTCAACATATGAAATTTAAAGCATGCTGACGAAGGGGGTTTAGAACACGTACCTGGGAGGCGAGAGGATCTCGCCTCTGAATAAATTCGGCTGTAACGGATTTAATTTATTTGACCTTGGGTTGCCTCCCAAGAAGTGCGTGGTTTAATATCCTCGACCCGACATTCAGATCACCCTTAAGCTTGCGAGGTTTTGTTTTGTTCGGCTCGATCTTTCAATGAAATGCCTTACCAGCTTATGTGCATGGCCCTGCACCATAAAATGGCTTGGAATCCCATCAAAATATATGCATCAATACCCGTCGATCTAACATCGCCAAGTACCCTGCATAAGAAATAAAAACAAAACTACAAACAAAAATTATATACAAAATAAATGCCTAAAGTAAAATCAAGTCATTTACACACAATATCGACAATAAAGGACAAAACACAATCTCCAGCAATCGTTGCCAAAAACTTGGTGGAGATCATTGAAAACTGTGACAGCAACTAATTCCCGGTAACGACGCCAAAAACTTGTACGCGCGGAGGAATTCACATCCTTGGCGTATATGACTACTACTCGCAAGTGTACGAGGTCAGTTTTAGAATAGTGTGATCGTGAAAGATCGAGTTATCGTATCCACAGGGATTGGTGTCATTACTATCGAATACCGCGTTTGTCGTGACCTAATTTTAATTAGGAAAAAAAAATGTAATTAATTAATTAAACTAATACTAATATAACCTAAATTAACTACACTAATATGCTAATATGTTTTAGGGTAAAGTATTGCCTAGGGATTAACGTGTTTACAAATACGTGTTCGATTTCGATTTACTCACGTTTATGGTGTTCGACCTATTTGATAACCTCGATACGTAAACTGCAACGCCACCTCTCCCGAATGTAAGATAGGGGACTACATGACTTCGAGTCAACGAAGAAGTCCCCCTCAACATCTTAACGACCCTAGGTCATGTGAGTCTCACCTAGAGTCATTGATTGCACACAATTCAACTCCCAACCGAGTCATTGGATCGTACATTGTATTTACCCTATCGACAACCTCCATTCTAAAACACCCTTACCACCTCTCCTGAGTATAAGATGAGGGACATAACGCAACTTCATGTCAATGAATAAGTCTTCCTCAACGTCTTAACGACCCTAGGTCGCATGAGTCTTGCCCTAACGTCATCGATTGTCCACAATCCAAACCCAGACCGGGTTATAGAATCGTGGCATTTGTTTACTCTTTTCCGAATTCAGGATTTATCAAACCCTGTATTCTCTATTTATCTAACTAAGCTTGATAAATAAATAATATGATAAACACAATCACACTACGAAGAACAAATATAAACGCAACACCGAAATCATCCAAACAACATATTCATAAATTTATTCGTTAATCTCTATACAATCCACGTTTAGCTATGGCCATAGCTGCATTTACAATGAAACAATGAGCTAAACATGCTCACAACATCCTAAGTTAAAGAAATAACGAGAAGAATCTAAGAACTTAGTCTCGTCCGAAAATAAACCGCTAAGAACGCTCAACGATTGCTTCGCCGTCTTTTCTACTTCGAGATGTGAGCTCCACCTCTAAAACTCCTAAACCCTAGCCTAAATATAGCTTAAGATGCCCAAATGGCCAGAGGGTTTCAGGAGGAGGGGAGATGGGATGGTATTTATAAACAAAATATCTCAAAAAATCTAATAAATATCAAGGCTATGCAGAGGCTCTCCGCCTAGGTGAAGGGATCCACCACCTACATAAAGACTAGTTCGATTTGGTGACCACCTCGGCGAAGAAGTAGGCGATAGACTTGGAAATCTCTCTGCTGGATTTTCGCCTAGGCGGTGGACTGTTAGTAGCCTTCGGTCATTTCTCAGCTTCTTCACAGCCTAGGCGATGGTCTGAACGCCTAGGCGGTGGGCCTGTTTCACAATTTTGCCTCCGAGCTTGTTTATCCACCGTAACTTCGATCACTTTTGGTTCGATCTCATCGTTTTCGCTCTAGTTTCCTATCTTTTTGCCCCACACACCTGATTTATACAAAAAAGTATGAAAACTAATTCAAACATAATAAAATACTATATAAACGCACGAAAATGAACTTAATTCGGTTTGAAAATACGTAGGTAGATCACATCTATCAGGGTGCTTGAGAGACTAAGTCAATAGCAGAAAGAGGTAAGGCGTGTTGTTTATATTTTTGACATAGAACGTAATAGAGATGCTCAATAGAGACATATCCTAATTTTACATTAGAGGCTAAGTATGGATACATCTATTGGATGCATAACCTAACTTGGAATGCCAAAGACTGAGAGAAGATGAATTAGATGATGATGATAGTGGTGGTAATTGTGGTGGTTTTGCTAATAAGAATGATAGGTGTGATGGTGATAGTGATGATGATGGTGATGGTGAGGAAGAATCGGGTGATTTTGATGATGAGGATGGTAGTGGTAGTGGTTGTGGTAGTAATGCGAATGATGATAGTGTTGATGATAGTGATGGTGAGGAAGAATCGGGTGATTTTGATGATGAGGAAGGTGGTAGTGGTTGGGATTGGTACAAACCACTAAACTCAAATAGACGTCTAATTTTATGACTAGTGTCAAGCGTTTTTCCTGTCTGAGGATCCTACACATGACAACTACTATTAGAAATTATTTATTCAAGTCCCAATTCAGATGTCCAACAAATATAAGATTTAAAGTGAGTTTTGAAATTAAATACTTGTTAAAGATAGATTTGAAGTGGAAATCTGACCTGTATAACTAACATGTATATAAGAATCGTCATTAGTATGAATGGTAGGAGCATTTACAGCACATAGTTTGGATGAAAAGATGTTGGGATTAGAAGTCATATGATTACAACAGGCAGAATCAAAGAACTACGAAGAATTACCTATAGTAAGTGAAAGGGTAGGAGAAATACCAAAATTAGAGAGAAAGCTTATGAAGATTGAGACCATAATCCCAATAGAGATGGAAACAATAGTAGAGAAAAGATCATAACCCTCATTGGCAGCAAGAACGACTAAGGAAAGACAACCCTTGAACATTATCATTGAATTAGATCAACAATTTACAAGACATTATATAATATGATGTGAATATGGAGAAACAGAGACCATAGATGGATTCAAAAATGTTAAAATTATCTTGGAACAAGTTTGTGATCATGAGGAGTCGATTGATGAACCTTTGAACCGGTTAAAATACCATAATGAACTAAATCAACAATATAAGGATAAGTATATTGTATGATTTCAATTTGAATAAACCAAGGCCATGGATGGATTCAGAATATTGAAATTTTCAAGGAATCAATTTTATTCCTTCAAGGACTAGCTAAAACAATAGTGAACCGGCCAAAAAGAAACTATATTGAACCAGTAGCAAACCGGTCAACAGTAGGGTTAACCAAGGCTGAGGTGGCAAAGAAGGTACTGAAGTGGTTGATTTGTATCGACACAGCAATGATATACTGATATGGCATATGAGATATCGGTTATGTGGCAACCCAAGCACGTGAACTAGATAATGAGGTAATAAATATGGTAGGTAATGTGGAGAAAACCCAGTCCGATGTTGAGCTAATATGGAGATGACTTAGCACACTGATGAGGTATTGACTAGATAGACGTGATGCTATGTGCTAGGGCTGATGTGGTGATGGCGATGGCGCGTGTGATATATATTTGCAATGAGGTTGATGGCATTGGTCGTCTTTGAGAGACAAGTATGGTGATATGTGTTATGTTGAATTTGAAGCTAAAGTTGTTGTTGTCAAGGAAAAAAATAGTGAAGACAATGGTGATGATTCTGGTGGCTCATGAAGGCACGTGAGAGCTTGGTTGGACTGCTCTTTGGTGGTACAGGACTTGTTGTTTCAAAATGAGTTGAAGGGTGGTGGTGGATTCGGCGTTTGATTGCTTAAATTTATTACCTTATTTGAGCGCAAAATGTCGTAGTATAGTGTGCTTAAATATGGGTGTTGAACCACATGGATTGGTCTTATAATTATTGATTTTTGATTATTTTTCTTTCTTGACGAAATGAGTTTTGATTTTTGAGTGGGTTTTTAATAGGTGAAAAATAAAATACTAATTTACAAGCAAAATAAAATAGAGTACCGAGTTAGGAATTATAGGTTTAGTATTTTGTTTATTATGTTATTTTTGCATTTTCTATTCAAATCAGATTTGTGCAAATAAGTGTTCCCAACTACAAGTCAGAACTACTCAGAAAGATCAGATTGTTATTCTCCGGCATGATTTATTTTTCTGTATTTAATTCTTAAACTACACTAACCTATGATGAATTAAAATCTAATTATAAACCATCCAGACCAATAATCAATCCCCTATAATACGATTGTATGACGATTATATGTAGATCACAGGTATAAGATCTAATATTCTAGTATTATTCGAATCTAAGCCAAAATCTCTACAAGATGCTTTTGAAAATAAATCCAATCACAATAAAATCAATATTAAAAATAATATTCCTACCACACAATAGTTCATACAATATCCAAAAATAAAACAAAAAATACAAGATTACATAAATCCAAAAATACATTACTACAATCCTAACCCAGGTTAAGGAAATTTAGTCGTTTATCTTCGTGTAGAACAACGTTTTCTAGGATATAATCCTAAAAAATGTCATCTCTACTTTGCTCTTAAGATCTTTGGCCTTTTATGATGCGAACGTTTATGAATGAAACGTGAATCGAAGGTATAAATAGAACAAACCTCGATCCAATGATTATAAGTGAATCACGAACCGAATGTATAGAATTTGAACTCAACAAGAAATTCTTGATAAGTTCTGGAAATGTTCGTTGAAGAACTTAAGAGAAAACTCTCACAATTATATTAATAAAAAAGTAATGTATTTTTCCCATGAGATACAAGTCTCTTAAATAGGTGGCCAACAATAAAAGAAAATCCTAGGCTAATAAATAGTACATCCATGAACAGTACCTCGTGAATAGTGCGTGGCCACAATAAAAAACAAGAGAAAACCTTAGAAGAACAAGGAATCCTAGAGAAACAAGGAAACCTTACTCCTAATCTAAAAAGGACATGACTAATTCCTAATGTAAAAAGGAAAAGGCTAATTTGGCATTCATGCCTTACAAATCAAAAATAAAATTAAAATATATAAAAATAAAGACTATAAGTAAATAAATAAATGATCTGAAATTCATGGTCCACACGCCTAAGCCTATTCAAGTTCACGCCTAAGCCCATTCGCTTGCCTTGATGAGATGGACTAGGCCTTGATCGTCATTTGGGCTTCATTATTTTAGACTCAGCCCAAAGCTCTTAAATTAGCCCATTAAGCACTTCTTTGATCTTCTTCGATCTTGCTCCAGTACTAGGTCCAACTAGAACATGCAGTAGGTCCTTTAATGGTGCTTATTGGTTCTCATCATCCCCCATTTCTTCAAAAGGATTTGACCTCAAATCTTCACCTACATCAAACGGAGAAAGATTAGAAACATTAAATGTTGCACTAACATTATACTCACCTGGAAAATCCAACTTGTATGCATTGTCATTGATTCTCTAAAGGACTTGAAATGGATCATCCCCTCTAGGATGTAGCTTGGTCAGCGTATGGGTTGGAAATATTTCTTTTCTCATATGCACCCAAACCTAATCACCTGGTTCAAAGATGACTCGTCTATGGCCCTTGTTGGCTTTGTTTGCATATTGCTCATTTTTCTTCTCCATGTGTTGTTGTACACTTTCATGGAGTTTTTTCACCATCTCAACCTTCTTTTGTCCATCCAAACTAGCCCTCTCATTAACTAGCAAAGGCAACAAATCCAAAGGAGTTAGTGGATTAAAACCATAAACAATCTCAAATGGTAAAAAAATATGTAGTAGAATAAACACTCCAATTATAAGAAAATTCAATGAATGACAAACAATCCTCCCAATTTTTCAAGTTCTTTTGAACTATAGTACGCAACAAAATAGATAAAGTTTAATTCACTACCTCGGTTTGTCCTTCCGTTTGGGGGTGATAAGTAGTTGAGAATAACAATTTAGTTCCCATATTTCCCACAAGACTTTCCAAAAATAGCTAAGGAACTTAACATCACAATCAAACACGACACTCCTAGGAACACCATGGAGACGTACTATCTCTCTAAAGAACAAATCAACAACGTGGGTCACATCATCAATTTTATTACAAGATATGAAATATGCCATCTTAGAAAAACTATCAACAACCACAAAAATCGAATCCCTACCTTTCCTTGACCTTGGCAAGCCTAAAACAAAGTCCACGGAAATATCCACCCAAGGCACACTATGTACGGGCAAATGAGTGTATAATCCATGTGGTAAAACTCCATATTTGGCTTGCCTACACATAACATATCTAGTACAAACTCTCTCCACATCACGTTTCATTTTTTGCCAAAAGAAATATTCATGTAACACGTCTAAAGTCTTCCTTACACCAAAATGACCCATCAAACCACCTCCACGTGCTGCACGTACAAGCAACTCATGCATAGAACTATTAGGCACATGAAGTCTATTCTCTCTAAACAAGTACCCATTTGTTGGCCCAGTAGAATACACAAGAGCGGGGGTGAATTGGGTAATTAAAAAAACTTATTAGAATAAAACTTGAATAAATCAAATAATTAATTTTAATCCTAAATTAATTATTATCTTTATAATATAGCGGAATAATATTATCAATCTATGTGCACACCCAAACAACAAAAATAAGAAATTAGGAATGCAACACACAAAAGATTTATATTGGTTCACCAAGTTACTCTTAGCTAATCTAGTCCCTCGAGCTCCACAGAGGTCGCACCCACTAAAATCAAGATCCCTTTAAAGGTAGGAACCAAATCCGCACATCGATTCTTTTATAGGCTTAGAATCAACCTTTACAATATCCTTTTCTCAGGCAAAGGAAGAACCTTTAATTTTTACAGGCTAAAGAATAACATAATCCTTTTTAACACTAAGGCTCAAGAATCAAAACCTCTCACAAACACTCCAACGATCATTTTCACAGGTAAGGATGAAATCTTTACAAATCACTCAAAACACAATTCTTATTCAGGAAGAATCGTTACCTCAATCTCTTTATAGGAAGAGACTGAAACCCGACTACCCTTGATTAAATACCCCCAATGGTATTTAACCCGTCACAACTCACAAATACAAAAATTGATAAGAAGTAAATCTCACTCGGAGCTTCTACCACCCCAGATAAACAATAACTCAATTTATATCCCAACTACTGATAGAAATACGTGAGATACAAAAATCTGATTTTAACAAGATATGGGTAGCAAATTGGAGCACGTAATCAGATTCAAGAAATTCTTTGTAAAAAATATTTTCTTCAAAAATCAGAAATAATTTCTAAGATCAATTTCTAAATATAGAATAATAAACAAACAATAAGCAATATGGAAAGATCTCACTCGGAATCCACCGAAAGAAAATAACATTGTAATGTAACTTCAAATAGGTAGCATCAATGATTAGCAAATGATTCTCTTAGAAACGCTCACACAATTCGCAATAAGATATCACTTAGAAAAGCTCACTTAATTGATAACTTCTGATCTCTCTTCATAATATATGGATTCTCTCTCTTAGAATATATATATATATATATATACATATATATATATATATATACATATATATATATATATACATATATATATATACACACACACACACACATACACACACACACACACATACACACACACACACACACACACATATATATTGTTAATCAAATTCGCAGGTCTATTTAAAAGAATATGTAATCAGCCTTCTAACGGTTAGTTTACATGTGCCATAATAATTAAAAACTCTTATAGACTCCTTATATCATAAGGACTTCATTTAGGTTCAATTCCACTTAAAAACATATTTCAAATCTCTCAATTAAAGCCCCAAAGTATTTCTCAATCTTAATAAGTATAGAATTTATTTCTAATATCAAATTGAGAAACATTAATATTTAATGAACCGTATCTTAAATATAGAGAATATCTCTGAAATCTTTCTCAAATCCTAACAAAAAAGCTACTTTTGGATATAATCTCGAATCAAACAGTATCTTGAAACAGCGCATTCAGTCGACTGCCCAGTCGACTGGGAGATTCAAGATGTAGACAATGTAGTTCATCAGTCGACCGTGCCGTCGACTTGTTGATTTAGAGAGTTCTTCATTTTTTCACTGGTCGACCTATAAGTCAACTCCTTGATTCAAAAAGTTCAACCCATATTTATCGGTCGACTAAGAGATACAGGATTTTTCAGATTTTATATTCGGTCGACTCACCAGTCAACTGCTATCACTAGATCTCTTCTCTAAATACGTTTTTAACTCATTTTCTTTTACGTTTTCGCCCCTTTAACTATTTTCTTATCTTAATTAGCTCTATTAATACTCTTATATTCCATTTTAGTCATTCAAAATTATTTGTTCTTATTTCACATAGAAGCAAATAATTTAACTTAATCAAAACACACATAAAAGATAAAATAAATTTTGTGCCGTGTGTGTGTTCCTAAATGGGATATTAAAAGTTAAGATTCACCTGAGTTGTTTTCCCTACTTTCTTCAAACTCTTAATTCTTCTTCATCATCTTGACATCTTCATTTAGCATCTATTTAATTTGACATCTTCATTATTGGAACTTTAACTCACTGAAACACTTCAATTAAACATTAGTTCCACCAAAACATCAATACTTAATTGTTCATCAAAATCTTATGATCAACAATCTTCCCCCTTTTTATGATGACAATTAACTTTGATGTTTTCCTCAAAATAAAATATAACCGCACTCCCCCTGAATCCGAGGACGGGTTCTTTAACTCATTAAAGTATCATAATGAAGATTTTAATAATGCACAATTTAAAAACACTCAATAAAGCATAATTTTTAAAAAACTTCTCCTTATCACTACTTTATCCCTTTTTACATAAATAAAAAATACTTGATTAAAACACAGTTTTAAAATACTCCCCCTTAATAAAATAAACATCACTAATTTCTCCCCCTTTGTTATCTTCAAAAATAAATTTAGGAAGGGGGGAACACACGTAAACATTACTCTAGGCAATCATATAATATACTTGAAAAAGTAAACCTAAAGTAATTAAATACGGATATATATATATATATATATAACTCTTTTAAAAGCACATTGAATCAACTCATAAATTCAACTTTTAAGCACAAAACATCAACACTATGTGGATCATTTTTATAGATAAATATCAAGTCTACTCAATCCAATAAGATCCCCACCAAAAACATCTTTCTGAGCATGCAATCTTCCTCTATCAGATTGTAAATTAATAATATTCATGCATAGGTGAATAATCATAACATTTCAGCAATATAATATTATATTAATTTTTCACAACTATATTAACTCTTTTGATTTTTTAACAAAACTCGTCTTTCAATATAAGTATGACATAATATTATCCCTCTTATAAACACTTCTCCCCATATATAATTGTAAACAAGTCAATTCATGCTTAGGAGAATAAATTTGAGGCAATTAAAATCTTTCAACAATGTTGCATGCAATCATATAATTATCAGTTAAATCCACATGCCTTATTTATGCTACCAAAACAATGTCTTCCTTTTATAGAAACAAAACATATGTTTTTTAACACACTAAAATAGGAAGCATTTCTAAAGTATTTTATCAATCATAAATCTAGTGCATACATAAATATGGATAAGTACATATTTCTCTCATAAAATCTCATTTCTCTTTTAGAGTAATAATAATTATTTATAAAACAAGAGATATTTGTTGTATCCCAAACACTATGCCTATATATCCATATGCAACAGATTGAAATTTCATATATTGTGAGATGATCATATTCATGACATCATAAATAGATTAATGAAATCTCATATAGCATAGGCATATAATCAAATCATAATACTTAAATTTCTCTTATAATTATGCAAGAATGAGATTATTTTACCACTGAGTCGAATTAAGATTCAACTCTAATCAATTAACTCCTTGAATCAACCTCGTTTTTATTTTTAACTCAACTTTGAATTTCGATATGAATATTTGTTTTTCTTTGAATAATATTATAACCTAAAATTATTTGAAACATGCTTGGAAGAAGATCATTAGTAAAAATAAAGTGAATATTTTCAATATCATGTATGATCATTAATAAATTCCAAGCAATTTTAATGCTATCAACCAATTAATCCAGATCAAGTCTTCTCAAGAAACATGCTTCTCACTAACACATAATCAATAATGTCCAAGAACATGAATAATATCTTATTTAATAACTTGCATATTAAATATACTATATCATAACATGCTCAATCCCTTACACAATAATAATCATTTAAAAATCATGAGATATGAGACATTTAAGAAGAACATATTTTCATACATATAACAATATACTTAATTCATATAAATATATCTATGTAAGCATATAATCACGATCCTAAATATTTCAGATCAAATAAATCATTCTTTATCATTTAATTCACCTTATCATAAAATATCATGCATCAAGAAGTATAAAAACTCAGCTCAAGCCAACTTATTTGTATAAAAGAAATATTCATGAATAAGAGCACATTATGCAAATAATCTTACTAACATGCATATGTGACAAGTCATAATCACTACTTAGTGAAAACTTAAACACTTAATTCATAACATGTTTCAAAATTTAATTCATGACCACTACTTGATATAAACACATATAAAAATATGTAAATATACTTTAACTAAATATGATTGTCATAATCACCATAACATGTTTATAAGACAACAGGAGAACACATCATTGAAGATAGGTCTTAGAAACCATCACCAACTTACCCATTTGGTAAGTCGGACACCTCTATTTCTAATAAATTTAAATCGCGAAGGATTAGGAGTACCTCTTATATACTTGGTGATGACCTTTATTTTTACCTCATTTGTACCACCGGTTGATGTGAGTACACAATTTCTCTTAATCGATGGCTTGGGTAAATCATTCCTGCTTTTGGGTGCCACTTGTGGGTTCTGTCTAACTTCACATCTCAACTTCAATACATTCTTTTTGTTTTCACATGTCGATTGTTGCTTCTTTAAAACTTCACATCTCGACTTTGATATATCTTTTTGCTTTATACATATCGCTTGTGGATTCTTGATGATTTCCCGTCTTGATTTTAATATAATCTCTTTGATTGTTCCTTCCGGTCTAGTCCCAACACTATGTAACACTGCACAAGCCATTTGTGTAGCTCTTTTCGGCATCCATTTCACTTTGGATCCATTCTTAGCTATAAATCTAGGGTTCCTGAATGGACACGATACTTTAAAATGTCCAACCCTGTTGCAATAGTTGCATCTCAACTTCGACTCAATTCTTTTGGCAATAAGAGAAAATATTGGAGTTCTCTTATCAGTGCTTGATGCTTCAGAACTACTGGAATCTGTATCATCCCATGTTTCTTTCGTAGGTCTCTCTTTTCTTTTTATGTTACTTTATGATCCAACCTTATATGTGTCTCTCAATGTATCCCATATTTCTTTAGCAGAAACATAACCTGAAATTTGTCGGTACATATTTGCATCTAAATAACAAAACAAAATGTTAGTAGCCTGTGAGTTAATAAATAATTTTTATTTACCAAAGGAACTCAGTTGCTCATTCCTCTTAGCTACTCCATTTTCCATAGGAGTGTATGGACCGTCTTCAATAACCAACTATGCCTTGTAATTAGTAGCCTGCAAAAAAACAATCATTCTATTCTTTCAAACGGCATAATTACTACCTGTAAACAATGGTGGACAATGCATAGAAAGCCCCTCAGCTAGTGTGTCTACTATGTGTGCCATGTAATATTTGTTAGCTAAAAAATTCAAGCTAAACCAGCTCGGATGCCAATTGTTAGCCCAATAGAATACCCAAGAGAGGGGGTGAATTGGGTAATTAAAAAAACTTATCAGAATAAAACTTGAATAAATCAAATAATTAATTTTAATCCTAAATTAATTATTATCTTTATAACACAGTGAAATAATATTACCAATCTATGTGCACACCCAAACCGCAAAAGTAACAAAGTAGTAATGCAGCACATAAAAGATTTATACTCGTTCACTAAGTTACTTTTGGTTAATCCAGTCCCCCGAGCTCCATGGAGGTTGCACCCACTAAAACTAAGATCCCTTTAAAGGTAGGAACCAAACCTGCACACCGATTATTTTACAGGCTCAAAATCAACCTTTACAATATCCTTTTCTTAGGCTAAGGAATAACCTCTAATTTTTAGAGGCTAAAGAATAACCTAATTCTTTTTAACACTAAGGCTCAAGAATCAAAATCTCTTACAAACACTACAACGATCCTTTTCACAGGTAAGGATGAAACCTTTACAAATAACTCAAAACATAATTCTTATTCAGGAATAATCACTACCTCAATCTCTTTACAAGAAGAGATTGAAACCTGACTACCCTTGATTAAATACCCCTAATGGTATTTAACCCATCACAACTCACCAATACAAAAATTGATAAGAAGTAAATCTCACTCGCAGTTTCTACTACCCCAGATAAACAATAACTCAATTAATATCCCAATTAGGAATAGAAATACATGAGATACAAAAATCTAATTTTAACAAGATATGGGTAGGAAATTGGAGCACGTAATCAGATTTAAGAAATTGTTTGTAAAAAATATTTTCTTCAAAAATCAGAAATAATTTCTAAGATCAATTTTCAAATATAGAATAATAAACAAACAATAAGCAATATGGAAAGACCTCACCCGGAATCTACCGAAAGAAAATAGCATTGGAATGTAACTTCAAATACGTAGCAGCAATGATCAGCAAATGATTCTCTTAGAAAAACTCACACAATTCTCAATAAAATATCTCTTAGAAAAGTTCACTCAATTAATAACTTCCGATCTCTCTTAATAATATATGGATTCTCTCTCTTAGAATATATATATATATATATATATATTGCTAATCAAATTCGCAGGTCTATTTAAAAGAATATGTAATCAGTCTTCTAACGGCTAGTTTACATGTGTCATAACAATTAAAAGCTCTTATAGACCCCTTATATCATAAGGACTTCATTTAGGTTTGAATCCACTTAAAAACATCTTTCAAATCTCTCAATGGAACCCCTAAAGTATTTCTCAATCTTAATAAGTAAGTATAACATCTATTTCAAGTACTAAATTGTAAAAGATTAATATTTAATGAACCATATTAATAAAATTTAATTAGTAGATGAACCATATATTAAATATAGAGAATATCCCCGAAATCTCTCTCAAATCCTAACAAAAAAGCTACTTTTGGATATAATCTCGGATCAAACAGTATCCTGAAACAGTGCGTTCAGTCGACTGCCTAGTCGACTGGGAGATTCAGGGTGTAGACAATATAGTTCATCGATCGACCGTGCGGTCAATTTATCGATTTAGAGAGTTCTTCCTTCTTGCACCGATCGACCTATTAGTCGACTCCTTGATTTAAAGAGTTCAGCCTTCTTTCACGGTCGACCTATAAGTCGACTCCTTGATTCAGAGAGTTTAGCCCATATTGGCCGGTCGACCTGTCGGTCGACTAAGAGATACAGGATCTTTCAGCTTCTATGTCCGGTTGACTCACCAGTCGACTGCTGTCACTGGATCTCTTCTCTAAATACGTTTTTAACTCATTTTCTTTTACGATTTTGCCCCTTTAACCATTTCCTTCTCTTAATTAGCTCCACTAATATTCTTATATTCGATTTTAGTCATTCAAAATTATTTTTCCTTATTTCACATAGGAGCAAATAATGTAACTTAATCACAACACACATAAAAGATAAAATATATTTTGTGCTGTGTGTGTGTTCCTAAATAGGATATTAAGAGTTAAGATTCACCTGGGTTGTTTTCCCTAATTTCTTTAAACTCTTAATTCTTCTTCATCATCTTGATATCTTCATTTAGCATCCATTTAATTTGACGTCTTCATTATTGGAACTTTAAATCACTGAAACACTTCAATTAAACATTAGTTCCACCAAAATATCAATACTTAATTGTTCATCAAAATCTTAGGATCAACACCATCCATTTTATAAAACTTACCAAATGTTGTCTTCTCACACGCTCTATACACACTAGCATAGTCGTCATCATTAGTATACAATTTCTTAACATATCCAAATCCCAATAACTTCGCATTTAAAGTGGAGGCAAGGGTGTACCTTCTGGATACTACATCAGCCACAATATTTTCCTTACCTTGTTTATATTTGATTACATATGGGAAGATTTCAATGAATTCCATCTATTTGGCATGCCTTTTATTCAACTTACATTGTTCTTTCAAGAGCTTTAAGGACTCATGGTCGGTGTGTATGACAAACTCTCTCGGCCACAGGTAATGTTGTCAAGTCTCCAATGCTCTCACCAATGCATAAAGCTCCTTGTCATATGTCAAGTGGTTCAAAGTTTCTCCATTTAGCTTTTCGCTAAAGTATGCTATTTGTCACTTCTCCTACATCAAAATAGTTCCAATACCTATTCTTGTATAGTCTTGTATTCATAAACGATTTCCTAAAAATGCAACCCGTTGAGGTATGAATATGATGATTTGGATGTTTCAGTCGTTAATTTAGAATTTGTTTGCTCTAGAATTGAGTAAAAATTAGGGATTTCTCTTCCCCTAATCGTATCGCACTATTTTACTTTATCAAATTCGTAATTTTCGATGATTTTTCCCAAAGTTTGAGTTTTGATTTTCAATTACTGAACTAGATAGACTGTGAAGGCCACCATCATCTAACACTAATCAAATTAGATTGGATATAAATAAATAAATCTCTACTGATTTAGCCAAGTGTAACACATCGATTTGACAAATATTGACCGAGTCTGGAATTATTACGACCGTGTTTGGCTGCGTTAACTCGAAAAACTTCATTTTAAGGGAAAAAGTGCTTCATTTTTTATACCAAATCTGAGCTTGGACAATGATAATAAGTTTGGTTTGGTGGCGGAGGGTGCAATTGGGACAATCGTGGCTGCCGTAAGAAGTGGCACCATCAATTACAGCGCTCTAGTGGCGACGGTGCTAACAAGTCAGGTGGTAGTGAAGGTAAACAAGGCCATAATCAAAGCCTACCCACGTGCGATTTCAGTTCTAATTTCAATCTTACGAGACGGAACTAAAAGAAAGAAAATAATCGGTGACACCCCAACATCGAATGATTCCACCACACCTACAAAATGGCCTAGGTTGGCGAAATTGCAAGGGGTGATAGTGGTGGGAGAAGAATGAACAATGATAAAGAAGTAGAATAGGAAAAATAATTAAAAATACAAAAATTTATAAAAGGATAATTTTTCCCCTAATTCTGTTAGTGTAGATGGAAAATCTAACATAATGACTAATTAAAACTACCTATATACCTAGAGGATTTCAACTGAGACGTCAAATTTTTTTTTGGATTACATAGAAATGTGTCAATAGTTACCTTTTGAGTGCCACTGATTGATGTAAGTACACAATTTCTCTTAATTTGTGGCTTTGGTACATCCTTCTTGCTTTTGAGTGCCACTTGTGGGTTCTTTGTAACTTCACATCTCGACTTTGGTACATTTTTTTTGTTTGCACATGTCGATTGTTGCTTCTTTAAAACTTTACATCTTGTCTTTGGTATATCTTTTCGCTTTATACATATCGCTTGTGGATTCTTGGTGACTTCCCGTCTTGATTTCGATATAATCTCTTTGGTTGTTCCTTCCGGTCAAGTCCCAAAACTATATAACTCTGCACAAGCCATTTGTGTAGCTCTTTTCAGCATCCATTTCACTTTGGATCCATTCTTAGCCATAAATTTAGGGTTCCTGAACGGACATGATACTTTAAAATGTCCAACCCTGTTGCAATAATTGCATCTCAACTTTGACTCAATTCTTTTGGCAATAAGGGAAAATATTGGAGTTCTCTTATCATTGCTTGATGCTTCAGAACTACTGGAATCTGTATCATCCCATGTTTCTTTCGTAGTTCTCTCTTTTCTCTTTAGGTTACTTTTTGATCCAACTTCATACTGTTGCACAACCGTCTCATGGGTCATCAAATCAATGATAAGTTTACCGGTAGTGAGTTTGGTGAGATCTTTGGCCTCCTTGATTGCAATCACTTGATCAATTCCCTCATATGTGTCTTTCAATATATCCCATATTTCTTTCACAGAAGCACAACCTGAAATTTTCTTGTACATATTTGCATCTAAAGAATAAAGAAATATGTTAGTAGCCTGTGAGTTAATAGATAATTTTCCTTTATCAAAGGAACTCAGTTGCTCATTTCTCTTGGCTACTCTATTTTCCATAAGAGTGTATGGACCGTTTTCAGTAACCAACCATGCCTCGTAATTAGTGGCCTGCAAAAAAGCAATCATTCTATTCTTCCAAACAATATAATTACTACTTGTAAACAACGGTGGATGGTGTATAGAAAGCCCCTCACCTAGTGTGCTTATCGTGTGTGCCATTTAATCTTTATTAACTAGTGTTTTAAGCTAATTGAGCTAAACCAGCTCTGATACCAATTGTTGGCCCAGTGGAATACCCAAGAGGAAGGGTAAATTGGGTAATTAAAAATTTATCAGAATAAAACTTTAATAAATCAAATAATTAATTTTAATCCTAAATTAATTATTATCTTTATATCACAGCGAAATTAAATAATCAACTAAGTGCACATCAAACAACAAAAATAAACAAAGTAAATATTCTTTTACTCAATATCCCTTTAAAGGTAGGAACCAAACCCTCACAACGATTCTTTTACAGGCTCAGAATCAATCTTTACAAAATCTTTTTCACAGGCTAAGGAAAAACCTCTACTTTTTACAGGTTCAAGAACAACCTAATTCTTTTTAACACTAAGGCAAAAGAATCAAAACCTCACCAACACTCCAAATATCCTTTTACCCGATAAGGATTGAACCGTTATAAAATTCACTCAAAACAATTCTATTTATGAAGAATTACTACCTCAATCTCTTTACAAGAAGAGACTGAAAACTTGCTACCATTTGATTAAATACCCCAACAGTATTTAATACGTCACACTACTCACCAATACAAATTGATAAGCAACTAATTTTACTCGGAGCTTCTACCACCCTAGATAAATTAAAACTTGATTAATATTCCAAATCTAGTGATAGAAAAATGTGAGATTGAAAATCTAATTTTTAACAAAATATGGGTAGCAAATAATCGAGCACGTAATTAGATTCAAGAAATTGTTTATAAAATATTTTCTTTAATAAAAATTAGAAACAATTTCTAAAGATCAATTTCCAAAATTAAACAAGTAATGCATAATATATAAAGTAGTTGAAAAGATCTCACCCGGAATCTACATAATAAATAAATAGAGCGATGTTACTTCAAATTCGGTAATAGCAAACAATAGCAATGAATAATTCTCAAGATCACATCTTAGAATAGTTCACACAATATCTTAGAATAATAACTCTTAGAACAGCTCACAAATGATCTTAACTCTTTTATCTTTCTTGATATTGATTGATCATTAGTCATTATATATGAAAAACACAGGTCTTTATATAAGATAATAAAATCAGTCTTCTAACGGCTAGCTCCCACTTATCATGACATTTAAATGCTCTCTTAGACCCCTTATATCATTATGACTTCATTTTGGTTTAATTCACTTACTAAATAGCTTTTAAATCTCTCAATTAAGTCCCTCAAATATTTTTCAATCTCAATTAATTAGAATAGAATCAATTTTATGTACCAAATTGAGAAACATTAAAACTTAATGAACCAAATTAATAGGATTTAAATAATAGATAAAGCATATCTTAAATATCATTAAATCCCCTTAAATCTCTCTCAAATTCCAACCAAAAATGGCTACTTTTAGATATGATTTCTGAATTCACAGTTTCCTGAAACAACGCCTTCAGTCGACCAGTCAGTCGATTGCCCAATTCAGGATGTAGCCAATCCAACGCTACTGCATTCATTGGTCGACCTGTCTGTCAACTTGGAGATTCAGAAAGTTCATTTTGCCTTCATTGGTCGACCTACCTGACGACTTAGAGATACAAAGAGTTCAGTTTCTCTTCACTGATCGACCTGCTTGTCGACTTAGAGATACAGGTTATTTTTGTTGCTTGGTCCGGTCGACCTATCAGTCGACTTATATCTGCTGGATCTCTTTTTTGAACTCTTTTTGAACTCTTTCTCTTTTACATTTTCGCCCCTTTAACCATTTTCTTTTCTAAATATGCTCCACTAATCTTCTTATATTCCATTTTAGTCAATTATAAATATTTATTTTCAAATACACATAGGAGCAAATATTTTCATCTTATCAAAACACACATAAATAATAAAAACTTTTTATACCGTGTGTGTGTTCCTAATTGGGATATTAAGAGTTGAAAGTCAACTGAGTTGTTTTCCCTAATTTCTTCAAATTCTTAATTCTTCATCATCTTGATATCATCATTTAGCATCCATTTAATTTATTATCATCTTCATCACTGGAACTTAAATAACTGAAACACTTAATTAAACCGTTAGTTTCAACAAAACATTAACACTTAATTGTTCATCAAAATCTTAGGATCAACAGTTAGGATGCATGCAAAGGTTGAAATATGATATATTTTTAGAAGTCAATGCTTTGCCCCAATGACCATCTAGCTTACTCAAGTTTGTATTCGACAGATGTGCTTTCATAGGATAGATTAACAATATCACAGTATGTAATAATGAAAGGAATACGAGCATTTGCCTTCCTAACCTAAATCTAGCATTATCCTCAATGATAAGAACACACAAGATTGTAAGGGAAGGAACAATAGTACCTGGTTTAACGACAAAAACACAACACTTGATTGAGTGGGAAAACGCCCATAAACTTGTGTATCTGTATTGTCAAAATAAACAGAAAATTGATGAGTTAAAGAAGTTAGTCAATTAATCTAATCATCACCAAATAGTATTTATTTATTAAATCTTCTTTTTAATATTTCTTTTATGCATGGGTTGCATCTCACGTAGTGCTAAATTTAATGTCTTCAGCCAGATGATGAGTGTCTTAAACCCCCTAACCGTAGTAGAGTAACCTGTTTCTCACTTTCTATTGAGTTACTCTCCAGTCAGTGAGAGATGAGAAGTGGGTGATACTCAAATTCCTCAACTTCTTTCCTGGATCAAATCCCATTTTTTTTTTTTTGTATGGGATTTACTTGGTGGTCTTTTTATTAAGACCCCCCAAGAGAAGTTGAGTTCTGTCAACCCACTAAATATGACAAGAATCATTCGGAATCAAGGTTGACAGTTGGTCTACAGCATCAAGAATGTATACTATAATTTTAGGATATGGTAGCACATGTACTATGGATGTCTTATTCAAAAGAAGATTACCTAGATGTGTCACTAATGGTTGGATCTCATAATCCTCATGATTTTCTACCCTAACCTCTTCCATATATGTATTCGCGACTCCTGCATTCACCTGCTCACCATTGCTCTCATACCATACTTGGTTCTTTGCTTCACTAAATGATGATGGTTAAGCCAAACATGGCTCAAGCTTGGGATCATATCATTGGAGTTCCTCACTAGTCTTGCTCGGCAATGATCCTCTCGACGTCTCTTTATTTTCACTCTCATGCTCTAGACCACTCTCCTCAACACCTACTCAATTGTCAACCTCTAAATCATTCTCCGCATTCTCCTCATTCAAAGTTTCAATGAGTTGCCTAGTTTGGGCTTCTAGCCTAGCTAGCAAGGGTTTTAGTTTGCAACTCTATCGTTTGGGCTTGCTCTTCCAAGATTTAGCCTTGCCTTTCCAAGATTTTAAGGACTTGTTTCATTTTATCGGTTTGTTCATTCTTAGTTTCTTGGGTAGATGATGGTTGAGCTGGGGGTTGGTAAAAGGATTTATCGTAAAAGTACGATCTTGAAGGTTCACTATAATAGTATTGATCTCATCCATATATGTTTTAATAATGATTACACTTAGTCAGTGGATAATATGGATCAACATAAGTATTATCATAGGAATATGTGGAATATTGCCAATTGAATGGACATTGGTAATTGAAATGAGTGAGGCTTTGACATACAGTATATGAATAAAGGTTATGTTGTAGTCTTGAGGGGTTAGAATGGTCTAATTTCTAAATTGAAGTGGCTAACCTCCCAAAAACATCATCTATCTACCCTAGTCCCAACAGAAATTATGAATTTAATTTATTTTTTATTTTTTAAATGGATAGAATAACCTGAATCCTTACTTGAAGATCTGGACTCCTTGGTTGTATCTGGGTTAAACTTGAAAAATAAAACTCAAGAAAGAAATTAGATGAGTATATATAGGTGGAGAAAGAAAAATAATAACTAAAATAAATAATTAGCGAGGCCGATCTCTAGCAATGGCATCAAAATTTGATCGCTTAAATTTAATACCCCATTTAAGAGCAAGATATCATAGTATAGTATGGTTAAGTATGAATGTCGAACCATAGGGATCAGTCTTGTAATTATCAATTTTCGGTTATTTTTCTTTCGTTGACGAAATGAGTTTTCATTTTTGAGTGGGTTTTTAATAAAAGAAAAAGAAATATTAGATCTACAAACAAAATAAAATAGAGTATTGGGATAGGAATTGTAGGTTTAATATTTTGAGTATTATGTTATTCTTGCATTTTTTATTCAAACCGGATTATTGCAAACGAGTGTTCCCAACTGCAAGTTGGAACTATATAGAAAGATCGGATTGTTGTCCTCCGGCATGATTTATCTTTGGAATTCAAAACCTACACTACACTAATCTACGATCAATTAAAATCAAGGCATAACCGATCCAAATCGATAATCAATCCCCAAGAATACGATTATGTGACCATTAGATCTACACCACAAGTACAAGATCTAATATTCTAGTAGTAATTGACTCTAAACCAAAATCTTTACAAGAATATTTTGACAATAAATCCAACCACAAGAAAATAAATATTAAGAACAATATTCCTACCACATAATAGCTTACACAATATCTGAAAATAAAATAAAAACTACAATATTATATAAACCCAAAAATACATTACCACAATTCTAACCAGTTGAAAAACGTTTAGTCGTTCATCGTCGTGTAGAACGACATTTTCTCGGATATAATCCTAAAAAATTCCATATCCACTTTGCTCTTAAAATCCTTTGCCTTTTACCTTCAAGAATTAGTGAAAATCATATGTAATGAATAATGCTCCTCCTATTTATAATCTCTGAGAAGGGCAAAATGGGTAATATTAAAAAAAACACGATTACTATTCATGCACACACGATCACTGTTTATTCTCATGCGGTTACTGCTCATGCGCATGCAATTACTACTCACATGGAATTCACAATTCACATATACAACACTATTTTACGCGTACATTACTATTCACTTGTACAGTACTATTCGTATGTTGAAAATACTAACACCCATGTTTGCTCTATCTCCCAGCAAGTTTTACCTCTTAGATAGTATTTAATGTAATACCCCGAAAATTCATATTTTTGAAAATATTATTTTATATAAGTTAAATATTTTTGGGATTGTATTGTAAATTTATGGTATAAATAATATTTGATAATTTTATAAGTTAAATGTTAATTTTAAATCAATTTTAAAAGTTTTGGGATTATCGTATTGATTAAAATATATTTTTTTAGAATTTTAGGATATAATTAATATTTTTTTTTATTTTAAGGGGGTATTGCGTAAATAAAAAAAAATAGATAAATAAAAAAATATATGCACATTTTAAAGTTGATTCCTTCTAATAGAATGAATCAAACTAAAACCTTTTATTCATATGGTTGTATGTGTAACCACCTGGATAGTTGTCATAAACAACAACAACAACAACAACACCAACAACAATAATAATAACAATAATAATAAAAGATCAAAGGAAAAAAAAACCAACCAAAAGGAGCCTATTATATATACATATATATACGGATCAGGAGAGCAAGGGAAAAAGGGAATAAATAAGATAATAATGTATTGACTCTATATACAAGAGCCTGTCAAAAACAGTGACAGAAAAAGGATAATCATATTAGTAATATACTGATTCCTATTAAACAAATGATATATTATTAGATTTTACGAGTTTTGAGCAAGGAAAAAAATATTTCGATCTGCATTTCCACTTCGGATTTCAGGTAGAATTTCTAACCCTTTTAATATATGTATTTAATTTTTCTATGGTGAGATCTATGTTATTTATTGTTATCGAATTATAATTGTTTATTTCCATGAAATAATTGTAATTGTGTGAAATTTTGTGAAAATCATGCTGGTATATTTATTTTGTATATTAATTAAATACATGTATTAGAGAGGATAGAATTCTACTGAGCGTTGGCTCACGATCTCACAGTTTTGATTGCAGGACCGGTGAAAGCGAAACGGTGACGAAAAATTTATTTGAATTTCTACTTGTAATATTATGAACTATCAATATTAACGTTTTGTAGCCTAAATCACAATTATAAGGCGAGTAACAACATTCATAATTTTGATGATACAATGATAAAATAATATCTATTATGATAATATATTATTTCCGAATATCAAATAGTAAAATTTGATAAAGCAATATTAATTAAAAAATTAATGTTGATTGATAATGAATAAAATTTATCAAATGAATTATTTCATTATATGGATAAAACCTCATTTAAGGTGACTATAGGTACCTCATTTAAGGTGCCTATAAATTATAGAATTATGTTGATTGTGATAATTAACGTTTTGTTGCATAATATCATTTCTCATTGACTGTAATTATATTGATTATGATAATTTATCAATTATGGACTATTTATTACAATAGTCTTGTAACAATATACAATTGACTTATTTTCGGTCGTGAAAATTAAGTCGATAAATTGAGTATAGTTATCGGCATCATGTTGTAAAATTATTAAATGGATTATTAAATATTATATAGAATTGATTCTCAATTGTATATTGTACTGATTATTTATCGTTGTAACAAATCGACTCAATAAATCGATAATTAAAATTATCGTCGTTGTTGTAAAATTTATCTGATTTTATAAAATAAAATATTGGTCGTTCGATTTTAGTATGAATTCTTCGAAGGAAAAAATCGAGTAATGACCCTGGGAAACCAAGTTGTTATAGAGCCAAGGTGAAATAATGGTAATAACACATGGGTGCAAAGTGTAAAACCACCTAAAACATAATGGAGACGTCAATGCATGCAAATATGGACCAAACCATTAATTGAAATAATGGAATTCAAATTGGCAAACATGGATTTAGAGCACCTAATAAAGACTGTATTACACAATCATTTAATCCAAGTCGAATCATGCAAAAGTAAACCATCAGTAGAAAAATAATACGAATTTCAGTCTTATAATACCACTTTTCACGAAAAAAATTCCTGAAACCCATAGATCATACAAAGTAGCACCAAAAAAAAAAAAAAAAAAAAAAAAAAAAAAAAGAACAACAACACTAATATACATAACTATCTTTTCACAATGTAAACAATGTGTTCAATAAAACTATAGGGACCAAAGTGAAATTTTGATCGAACTTCAGGAATACAATTTAGTATGCGCGTAAATTGAAATGGCGGTTATACCCCATGAATCTATTTTTACATGCGTATATGGCCCCAAATATTACTATTATAATAATTGTTGTATTACTATTGAAATACAACATATAGTACCATTCAGTATGCCCAAAATAAAATACCACGTGTGGAAATATAGCATGGGATATAATTAATGTAAGACCCTAATTTCCGCGTACACATAATCATTAGTTGCATTTTAGAACATTTAGAAATAACGAGGTAGAATGTTCTATTTATTATTTAATTTAAAAATTATAGGGTTTAATTCTCAATTTTTTTTTAAAAAAACATTAATTTGGAATTTGGTTTAAATAATAACCTAAACAAAAATTGAGGGGAGGTTAGTGTAATTTGGGAAAAAAGATATTATATATATATACACACATATATGCAATTGTGGGATCAAGAAAACCAAACACTGAAAGAAGAGGATCAACGTGGCGTTAGGAGGATCAAACCAAACCACTTAAATCATGCATATATATTCGTCCATGCAAGGGGTGATGAGGAATCTCAAAAGAAGAAGAAAAAAAAAAATGGAGAGAGAGAGAGAGGAGGTTCGACCGGTCAGGACGGTAGGTTGCCGACGGTGTGTTTCGTCGTGGGTGGTGGGTGATTATCACTGCTTTCAGCATCACTAGTGAGTGGAATGTGTGGGGGTTCTGTTCTGTAGTCAATAGGGAGGTTGCCGACGATGGGTGTTGTAGGTCGTTCGATCGTTTCGTCGCCGGTGGGCTGTGTAAGTGTCGTTAAGTTTGTGTGTCTGTGTGTGTATTGTTCAGCGATCGTTGGCGGTGGGTGTTTAGCAACCGGCAGTGTAGGTGTGTGAGTCGTTGACGGTGACCGACGGGAGTGTAATTGTCGTTGTCGTTCACCGATGGTGCTGGTGGTATGAGTTCGGTGAGCCGACGGTGGGTGTTCGGTGGTTGTGTATGTGTGTCGTGATCGTGGCAGTCACCGGCGGTGCTCTACTCATCCGATGGGAGTGTTCATCGTGGGTGTATGTGTGCGTATGTGTTGCCGACAGAGAAGAAGGTGTGTGGCGTCGCCGTTTGTCGCTGTCGTTCGGCGACTGTGTGTGAGTGTGTTGGTTGTTGCCGCCGTTGTGTAATTGGGAGGCCGCCGGTGGTTGGCTAAGTGAGGAGTGAAAGGAAGAGGGGTCGTCGGTTGAACCCAGGAACCAGAAAGAAAGGGGGGGGGGGGGAGGAAAAAAAGAAGAAGAGAAAATCAAATAAAAACAAAAAATTCAGAAATCCAATTTCTCGGTCTGTGAGCGATTTGGAACAGGTAAAATATTAATCGGGTGTTATTATTGATTCAATTAAATTGACAAGTATTGAATTTTCACAATCGTAATAATAATTTTAGAAATCGTAATAATATATTTATAATCGTTAATCTTAAATAAATTGGTACAGTGAATATTAATATAGTGAAACGGACAAAATAATAATTTTTCATAATAAAAATTTGGGGAATGGGAAATATGAAATTTAGGGCCTGCATTGCATATTAGGTTATTTTAAGTAAAATATTAATTTAGGCCCTATCGCTGCATAATAAAAATTTGGGGAATGGGAAATATGAAATTTAGGGCCTGCATTGCATATTAGGTTATTTTAAGTAAAATATTAATTTAGGCCCTATCGCTGTTAGGTTCGCAGGCGCCAGCGTCCCGGTAGATTTTGGACGGTGATATTTTCACAGTGTGGAAATCGAGGTAAATGTACAGTCTTCTATATAAATTTACAAATTTTATTTTCATTTGGATTGAGTTGGTTTTAAAGGAAAAAAAAAATGATTTATTCTTTATCAAATTGGTTTTAAAGGTAGAATGTAATTTTGGATCAAATTGATTTTAAAGGTGGAAAACGATTGTTGAATCAAGTTGGTTTTAAAGGTGGAAAATGATTTTTAGTCTGACTATGCCATAGTTATGATCCCGTCAGGAGGGTATGTCCTGCGGGATGATTTTGACCTGTTAGAAGGGTATGTCCTGCAGGTAGTTGATTATATTATGACCTATCCGGAGGATTAATTTGGCAGGTGGTTGTGAATATTATGACCTGTCCGGAGGATTAGTCTGGCAGGTGGTTGTTGACATTATGACCTGTCAGGAGTGCCAGTCCTACAGGTGGTTGATTATATTATGACATGTCCGGAGAGTTAGTCCGGTAAGTAGTTGTTTATATTATGACCTGTCCGGAGGGTTAATCCAGCAAGTGGTTGTTGTTATTATGACATGTTCGGAGGATTAGTCCGGTAGGTGGTTGTTGATATTATGACTTGTCAGGAGGATTAGTCCTGCAGGTGGTTGATTAACCCGTCTGAAGTGCAAAACCTGCAGGTGGTACAGTACCATTGCAACTCCCGATCGTGAGTTAAAAACGATTATATGGCTAGTAGGAAAAGAGGTGTGGTGTATTTCATTATACGTTAAAATATTTGGTCTGGTTGATTTAAAACATTTGGACTGGTTGGTTTAAAATATTTGGATTGGTGGATTTAAAAAGATTTCAATTAGTGGATTTAAAATGCTTGAAGGGGGTTGATAGGTGTGATCTACCTACATATTTCCAAACTGAATTAAGTTAGTTTTTTAGCGTTTATATAGTATTTTATTATGTTTTAATTCGTTTTATTACTTTTTGTATAAATCAGGTGTGTGGGGCAAAAAGATAGGAAATTGGAGCGAAAACGATAAGATCGAACAAAAAATGGTAAAAAAACAGTGGAAAAACAAGCTCGGAAGCAAAACCGTGAAACAAGCCCACTGTCGCGGTGGTGAAAATGCTGAGAAGACACAAATGCTATTGACGGACCACCGCCTAGGCGGTAAACCAACAGAATGTTTTCCAAGTCCACCGCTGTCTTCATGGCCGCGGTGATGAACAAATCGACCCATCCACGGGCACGGCGCTGAATCCCACGGCCGCGGCAGTGACCCTCTACACAGCCTAAATATTTTTATTAGATATTTTGAGATATTTTGTCTATAAATACCCACTCCTCTCTCTTCCCCTTGATCCCTCTGGCCCTAAAGCCCCTTGGGCTATACTTAGGGTTGGATTTAGATGTTTTAGAGAGCTCACATTCCAAAAAAGGAGAAGACAACGAAGCGATCGTTGAACGTTCTTAGCGGCTAAACTTTAGACAAGGCTAAGTTATTCGATTTCTTCCCTTATTTTTTTAACTTAGGAAATGTGAGCATGTTTATCTCGTTCTTTTTTTGTAAATGCGGTTATGGCCGTAGTTAAACATAGATTGTATAGGGATTAACACTACATTTATAAATATGTTGTTTAGATGATTTCGGTGTTGCGTTTATGTCGTTCTTCGTAGTTGCGTTTATGTCGTTCTTTGTAGTTTGATTGTATTTATCGTATTATTTGTTAATCATGCTTAGATAGATAAATAGAGAATACGGGGTTTGACACACCCCGAATTCGGATTAGGGTAAACAAACGCCACGATCCAATAACCCGGTCAAGGTTAGGATTGTGGACAATCGATGATGTTGGGGCATGACTCACATGACCTAAGGTCGTTAAGACATTGAGGAAAACTTCTTCGTTGACTCGAAGTCATGTATTCCCCCGTCTTACACTCTGGAGAGGTGGCGGTGGAAGTTTAGAACCGAGATTATTGATAGGGTAAACACAACACGACGATCCAATGACCCAGTCGGGAGTTAGATTGTGTGCAATTAATTACGCTGGGCGAAACTCACGTGACCTAGGGTCGTTAAGACGTTGAAGGGGACTTCTTCGTTGACTTGAAGTCATGTATTCCACCGTTTTACACTCGGGAGAGGTGGAGGTAGAGTTTACGAACCGAGATTATCAAATAGGTCGAACACCGTAAACGTGAGTAAATCGAGATCGAATACATATTTGTAAACATGTTAATCCCTAGGCAATTTTTTGCCCTAAAACATATTAGTATATTAGTATAGATAATTTAGTTAATTAGTATTAGTTTAATTAATTAAATACATTTATTTTTAACCTAGATAAAGTTAGGTCATGATAAACGCGGTACTCGATAGTAACGACACCAATCCCCATGGATACGATAACTCAATCTTTCACGATCACACTATGCTAAAACTTTGACCCCGTACACTTGCGAATAGTCAATACGCGAGAATGGAATCTGTTATACCCCACCCCGGACACCCGTCACCATGGGGCCGACGTGACATCGACACGACATCACTTGAGCGACAAATCAAACTAGAAATCAACAATATGCATTCATAATTATACAACCACAAAATCAGGCCATAAACATCTTCTCTAACTGGGGACACACCCGTCCCTGAATTATACTAACAAGAAAAGATAAAACAACAATGAACCTCTCTTAGGTTCGCCTCAGGCAGCACCTCCCAAAATACTCACTTGTTATACTATCACCGGACACTACCCAGTGCCAATAGGGGACCGACTCCTAACTGCTGCACCTGCGAATGTACTGTCTTCTTAATAAAACTTTTTAATTGAATCAAGCATATAACATATAAACATCACATATCAAATAATAATATAATAATCTCATAATTTAAATACCTCATACCATAAGGAAAATATCTTTTTCCTGTCACCACAGAATTAACGTATATATATATATATATTACCTCAACTAAGCAGTAAAAATCAATCAGAATAATTCAGCTAACCATATAAAATAACGAAATCAGAACATACCAATCTAGTATACAATAAAATATATAAATGTACTATTCTCAATCACTATATGCAAGAAAACACCATATATGACAAAACACAATTTCGCACCACAACACTTCACACCTCATCACATCGCATCCCGGGCTAACCATGTGATCGTTTTAACCTCATGATTGGGAGTTTGCAACTGTACCGTACCATCCGTAGGATATGCCTTCCTACGAACACCCATCACTCCGCCGAAGCGGATAATCACTACGCAGTATAAACGTCTAATATCACTCTGCCGAAGCAGATAAACATCACTCCGCCGAAGCGGATAACTTCACTCTGTCGAAACAGATAAATATTATGGGATCGTCAAATCAATAACAACATCATCAAAACATAACCCAATAATATCGTCTAATCAACATCGTCAAATTATCACATAATTTTTAAAAGCATCTAATTTAAATACAACCATTTTTCATCATCATATATATATAATTTGGCAAGAAGACACTTACCTCGATATCTGTTTTGTAAAACTGACACTGACCACACTCTATCTGGATGCCGGTATCTACGAACCTAATAGTGACAGAGCCTATATTAGTATTTTGTGTAAAATTACCTAATCATGTAATGCAAGCCCTAAGTTCCGTATTTTGTTTCATTCCCCATATTTTATCTATGAAAATTGTTATTATTCTAATAATTTCATTCCGTTAATTATTATATAAAAATCTTGTAATATTAACGATCCCAAATTTATTATTCCGGTTACAAAATTTTTTATGCTAGAATTGAATTTAACAAAACTAAAATAAATTTAACGAAAAACAATATCCCTTCCGAATCGTTTACGGGCCGCGAGATGGATTTGAATTTTGTTAGGGTTATTTGTGCAATTTTCTCTTTCCTTCTTTTTTCTTTCTTTTTCTTTTTCCCGCTTCTTTTTCTTCCCGTTCTTGTTTCTATTTGCGTTTTCCGTTCAGCCCACCGCAGCCACCACTGGCCGACCGGCCAACTGAACGAATGAGCACACACACACGCTCGCTCACTCACGGCCACCACCGCAAACTAACGACGGCCACACACCCACGCAGTAGTGACACACCCCCACACCCATTGCTCTCTCTCTCTAACTCTCCACTAACCAACTCCGATCACCCCCACCTACATGCACATCGACGAGCAGACACACACACATGCACATATGCTATCGCCATAACAATCGGAGGAACACACACATACACAAACGGAGGAGCAGAACACATACCCACATAAACGAAACACATGCACACACGTACTAAGTCACACATATACACGTACACACATACACATTGTTGGTAAAAAATAAAGCACACACACATCGTGTCCGTCGAAAGAACAACCAGAGAGACGACCTACACACACACACAATCGCACAGACATCAAGCAGAGTACACACTACCAAACAACAGCGATGATTACGCACCACCAGACGAACGGTGATCCTACACCCACCGGAGCGAACCGCTCTTTCTCTCTCTGAAATTTAACGACGACACACACCCACACGAAGAACACAAACACATACCCTTGCTGCATTTCTATTTTATGTTTTGAATTTTCGCTGCCGGCGAGCTCTCTCTCTCTAACCCACCGCCGACGAACTCCGGCGACTCACCTACGACCGGAGAAACACACACACACATATAGAAATTGGACACTCACACACACCCATAACACACAAACACACACAAATCCACATGATTCGATCAAACCCACACACTGTCGGAAAAATGAAAATATAGCACATACCCACATCGCCATATATTTACCGACCAAACTTGCAACACTCATGCATGCACACACCCACCAAAATAATTAGAGAAATTAAACATAAATGCTCACCAGCTCGACAATCGTCGATGATTGGATAGCGATCAGCAACAATCGTTCACCGGCGATGTTAAGAATGCACACTGCCACGCCGTCGATGAACTACCCTACCGGCTGAACCACCCTCGCTCTCCCCTAGGACTGACGACGATATCCACACGATCACTCACACACGTAACAGCCACGACCATACTGCCGAATGAACGCCGATTCAAGAAAAATCTGACGACCCCCACTCCGTTCCTCTCTCTCTCTCTAGAATTTCTCTGATTTTTCAGATTGGATTTAATATTTTGATCATTTCTACTGCATGAGAGAGTATTTGTTGCATGAAATTAGTGGGTAGATTTGATCTCCTCATGCCACATCGCATGTTCTCTCTCTCCCTGTCAGCTAGTGATCTCTCGTTACACACACACAGCTTTCACACACACACACACACACACACACACACACACACACATATATATTTAAAAAAATTAGTTAAATTGCACTTTTCTCCCCCAATTTCCTTTAAGATCTTGATTTCAATAAATTTCAACTTTTAAAAGTTTCAAAAATTATAATTTCACCCTTAATATTTTCACTTTTTGATTTTAATTGTCAATTTAAATCTAAAGTTTAAATTTAATGTTTCTAAATTTTCAATTTGACCCCCAACTTTTGATTTGAATTTTAATCAATAAAATTTTACCTTAAAATTTTCTAATGCTCTAAAATGCAACTATTTATAACGTACGTTCTACGATTTAGGTTTCACAGAATCTTTCATCAAACAAGGGTTGACTTAAAATATTTGAGCTGGGGGTTAATTATATTTCCTTATTTCGTTAGTGGTAGTGGAACTGAATTTCCAACATAGTATGCGGTTATATCATTATATTTTAAAATGTGGTGTTTAACATTTTTGCTTGTTTTAAATATATTAACTCATTACATTGATGACAGTGTGACTGGATTTTCAACCTGGTATGTAATTATAAAATAATATATTTTGGAAGTTGGTATTTAACAATTGTACTTGATCTATTAAATATTTTTATTATGAAGACATTACATCGATGCAAGATTTTTTGTTTCAGGTACCGCGGTTAGGAGTTGGTCCACTACTGGCACTAGGTAGAGTCTGAGGGTATTGCCATTTTGGAGGTGAGCCGGTCGGATGTGAACCGTATAGGGTTAAGGTACTGTAAGGAAAAAATAACATTTACACTAGCACGTGTATTTATGTGTATTTGTATGTATTGATTGATTTGGGCAGGTAGCCTCATGTCGACGTCACGCCGGCCTCGAGTGACAGGTGCCCGGGGTGGGATGTGACAATTAACGTAAGTCTTTCTCTTCTTTCTTTTTTTTCTTTATCAGAGTGGTGCAACAGAAGCGTACGGGTGACTTTTCATTATGACTAACATGACCATATGATACGATGCTGCATTATTATTGTTTCGAACAAAATTTCGAGGATGAAATTTATTTAGGGGGGGTTGATTGTAATACCCTGATAATTCATATTTTTAAAAATATTATTTTATATAAGTTAAATATTTTTGGGATTATTTTTGTAAATTTATGGAATAAATAATATTTGATATTTTTAAGGTAAATGTTAATTTTAAATCGATTTTAAAAGTTTTGGGACTATTGTGTTGTTTAAAATATATTTTTTTTAGAATTTTGGGATATCATTAATATTTTTTATTTTAAGGGGACATTACGTAAATAAATAAATAAATAAATAGATAAATAAAAACATATATGCACATTTTGAAGTTGATTCCTTCTAATAGAAGGAATCAAACTAAAACTTTTTTATTCATGTGGTTGCAGGTGTAACCACGTGGATGGTTGTCATAATAATAATAATAATAATAATAATAATAATAATAATAATTAAAAGAAAAATCAAAGAAAAAAAACCAACCAAAAGGAACCCATTGTATGTACATACATATACGGATCAAGAAAGGAAGGAAAAAAGGGAATAAATATGATGATAATGTATTGACACTACATACAAGGGGACCATCAAAAACAGTGATAGAAAAAGGATGATCATATTAGTAATATATTGATTCCTATTAAACAACGGATATATATGGTTAGATTTCAAGAGTTTTGAGCGAGGAAAAAATATTTTGATCTAGATTTCAATTTCGGATTTCAGGTAAAATTTCTAACCCTTTTAATATATGTATTTAATTTTTCTATGGTAAGATCTATGTTATTTATTATTGTCAAATTATAGTAATTTATTTCCATAAAATAATTGTGATTATGTAAAAATTTTGTGAAAATCATGCTGGTGTATTTATTTGGTATAGTAATTAAATACATGTATTAGAGGGGTTAGAATTCTACTGAGCATTGGTTTATAACTCCACAATTTTGATTGTAGAGCCGGTGAGAGCGAAACGGCGACTAAAATTTTATTTGAATTTCTACCTATAATATTATGAACAATCAATACTAATGTTTTGTAGCCTAAATCACAATTACAAGGCGAGTAAGAATATTCGTAATTTGATGATACTATGATAAAATAATATATATTATGATAATATATTATTTATGAATATCAAATAGTAAAATTTGATATATCAATATTATTATATTGATTATGAAAATTTATCAATTATAGAATATTTATTACAATAGTCCTGTAATAATATATGCAATTGACTTATTTTAGGTTGGAAAAATTAAGTCGATAAATTGATTATAGTTTTCGGCGTCGTGTTGTAAAATTATTAAATGGATTATTAAATATTATATATAATTGATTCTCAATTGTATATTGTACTGATTATTTACCGTTGTAAAAAATCGACTCAATAAATTGATAATTAAAATTATCGTCGTTGTTGTAAAATTTATCTGATTTTATAAAATAAAATATTGGTCATTCAGTTTTAGTATGAATTCTCCGAAGGGAGAAACCGAGTAATGGTCGTGGAAAACTAGGTAGTTACAGAGCCAAGGTGAAATAATGGTAACAACACATGGGTGCAAAGTGTAAAACCACCTAAAACATAATGGAGACGTCAATGCATGCAAATATGGACTAAACCATTAACTGAAATAATGGAATTCAAATTGGCAAACATGGATTTAGAGCACCTAATAAAGATTGTATTACACAATCATTTAATCCAAGTCGAATCATGTATAGTAAACCATTTAGAGAAAAATAATGCGAATTTTAGTCTTATAATACCACTTTTCACGAATTTGTTTTTTTTTTTTTCGAAATCCATAGATCATACAAAGTAGCACAAAAAAAATAAAAATAAACAACAACACTAATATACATAACTATATGTTCACAATGTGTTCAATTAAAACTATAGGGACCAAAGTAAAATTTTGATCGAAATACAGGGTTATAATTTAGTATGCGTGTAAATTGAAATGACGATTATATACCCCATGATTTTGTTTTTACATACGTATATGGCCCCAAATATTACTATTATACTAATTGTTGTATTACTATCGAAATACAACATATAGTACCATTCAATATGCCTAAACTAAAATACCACAGGTGGAAACATAGTATGGGACATTATTAACGTCAATCTTTTTTCCTCCTCTTTTTATTTTTTTATTTTTTATCAGAGTGGTGTAGCGGAAGCGTAGAGGTGACTTTTCATTATGACTAATATGACCATATGATACAATGCTGCATTATTATTTGCTTGGAACAAAATTTCGAGAATGAAATTTATTTAAGAGGTAGATTATAATACCCCAGAAATTTATATTTTGAAAATATAATTTTATATAAGTTAAATATTTTTGGAATTGTTTTGTAAATTTATGGTATAAATAATATTTGATAATTTTTTAAGTTAAATGTTAATTTTATATCGATTTTAAAAGTTTTGGGACTATTGTATTGTTTAAAATATATTTTTTTTAGAATTTTGGGATATAATTAATATTTTTTTTTATTTTAAGAAGGCATTGCGTAAATAAATAAATAGATAAATAAAAACATATATGCACATTTTGAAGTTGATTCCTTCTAATAGAAGAAATCAAACTAAAACCTTTTATTCAAATGGTTGCATGTGTAACCACATGGATGGTTGTCATAAATAATAATAATAATAATAATAATAATAAATGATCAAAAGAAAAAAGAAAAAAAAACCAACCAAAAGGAACCCATTATATATACATACATATACGGATCAAGAGAGCAAGGGAAAAAGGGAATAAATATGATAATAATTTATTGAATCTATATACAGGGGCCTGCCGAAAACAGTGATAGAAAAAAGATGATTATATTAGTAATATAATGATTCCTGTTAAACAAAGGATATATGATTAGATTTTAAGAGTTTTGAGCGAGGAAAAAATATTTCGAACTGGTTTTCGGCTACAGATTTCAAGTAGAATTTTTAATCCTTTTAATATATGTATTTAATTTTTCTATGATGAGATCTATGCTATTTATTGTTGTCGAATTATAATTGTTTATTTCCATGAAATAATTGTGATTATGTGAAAAAATTGTGAAAATCATGTTAGTGTGTTTATTTGGTATATTTATTAAATACATGTATTAAAGATGATGGAATTCTACTGAGTGTTAACTCATAATCCTATAGTTTTGATTGTAAGGCCGATGAGAGCGAAACGACGATGAAAATTTTATTTGAATTTCTACTTGTAATATTATGAACAATCAATACTAACGTTTTTGTAGCCTAAATCACAATTACAGGGCGAGTGACATTATTCGTAATTTTGATGATACTATGATAAAATAATACCTATTATGATAATATATTATTTATGAATATCAAATAGTAAAATTTTATATATCAATATTAATTAACAAATTAATGTTGATTGATAACGAGTAAAATTTATCAAATAAATTATTTCATTATATTGATAAAACCTCATTTAAGGTGACTATATGTACCTTATTTAAGGTGCCTATAAATTATAGAATTATGTTGATTGTGATAATTAGCGTTTTGTTGCATAATATCATTTCTCATTGACTGTAATTATATTGATTATGATAATTTATCAATTATGGACTATTTATTATAATGGTCCTATAACAATATCCAATTGAGTTATTTTCAGGTGTAAAAATTAATTCGATAAATTGAGTATAGTTATCGGCGTCGTGTTGTAAAACTATTAAATGGATTATTAAATATTATATATAATTGATTCTCAATTGTATATTGTACTGATTATTTATCGTTGAAAAAAATCGACTCAATAAATCGATATATAAAATTATCGCCGTTGTTGTAAAATTTATCTGATTTTATTAAATGAAATATTGGTCGTTCGGTTTTAGTATGAATTTTCCGAAGGGAGAAACCGAATAATGACCCTGGGCAATTGGATCGTTATATTTAATTTGAGAACGATAACGTATTCTTCGATTGATATTCAAATCTACAAAAGAAAATAAAATAAATCAATTACAGTTGTTTATTTAACTGAAAAGATTAATAAAACCTAGATTAATGGTATTAGATCACGTAAAATGTGTCGTGATCAATGTTGAGCTGTTGGAATGGTGATAGAACATATAAGAGGTAGCGGACAGTGTTTTGGGAGAAAAATTGTGGAAATTTAGTAAGAACAGTTCCAGGAAAAGTTGGCTCTTGATATTATGTTAGGAGATCTTCAACTAAAACCCTATGGTGACTAGTGGAGTCACTCTTTCTGTTGATATAGTGTTTTCAAGTGCTTGATGTGAAACATGAATCTAATAGATTTTATAACAAATTAAATGGTTTATACCACTTACTTCCCTTGTCATTTTTCTTAAAACCAGATGCATCCCTTATCTTTTTACAAATATCAGCCAACCCTTTGTCATTTTGGTCAAAGACCACTTAGTTCCTTTATAAATAAAAAGTTAGTAAATTTTTTATTGTAATGAATATTTTACCCTTAGTTATTTAAAAATGATTAGATAATTAAAAACAAAAATACATAAATAACCGTTTAAGTTTTTTTTTTTTTATATATAGTTTCATCCTTTAATGTTTTACACTAATATTCTCATTTATAAAAAAAAAATAAAAAATAAAAAAATTCTTACCATTTTCTAACAAAATTAAAAATAAAAATAAAAAATAATAATAATAATAATAAATAAAATAAATAAATAAATAAAAAACCCAGAAGGAAGATGATTGGTGACGATCTTCTTCTTCCTCCCCTCTTTCACCCCTGCCATAGATTTCTGCCCTGAGCACAGATCTACTATGGATCTTCTTGAATAGCATGTCAAAGACAATATACCGAAGCTTGGTTTTCTCCTGGGTATCAAAGAATTTCTGGTGATAAGAGGTGATGGTCATGGATGACTCGAAGTTGTTCAATATTTCTAGTAATAAGAGGTGATGGCCATGGATAACTCAGAGTTTTTCAATCTGATGAGAGGTAGAATCGCCAGAAACGAATGGAGAAATTCTCGGTTTTTGATGGGCTCTGTACTCTCCCCAATTGCGATTGAGCCGGTAATGATGACTGGTATGAGTACTCCTATGAAGGCGGTATACCACTGTTTTTTCCTGGCGAGTTATTCAACGGGTAGAATTGTTTTAGTGAGGTAGTGGTGGGAGAGAGGGGGAAAGAAGAATAGTAATATATATATATATATATATATATATATATATATATTTGTTAAAAAAGAAAAGAGTTAAAAAAATTAAGGAAGAAATAAATAATTTTAAAAAGAGAGGGGTTTAGTAAAGTTTTATAAAAATAAAAGAATAAAAAAAATTAAATAAGAGAAGGACATTTATATCTTTTTACAAGAAAAAGTTGGTTAAAGGGGTTGACTAGTATTTGTAGAAAGACAGAGGAGATATTTAGTTTTAAGCAAAATAACTGGAGAGGTAAATGTTATAAACCTGCCAATTAAATGTATTTTAAAAAAACACTTTAAAATTTATATTTTGGACACATATAATTATTATATAAATTATTTATTTATAATTTAAGAGATGCATCATTTTGTTCTCATAAATATTTATTACAACACTTCTTTTTCCATTTTTAGAACATTTTGGGAGAGTTGTTTGCATGAATATTAGTTTTTTATTATTATTTTTTTAATGAAAATAGTTATAAATAACTTTTTTGCAAAACCCACTTAACTCGGGGTTGCTAAGCCTTGGTATTAAAACCCGGGGTTACCAACTCGGAGTAAATAATTGGAAGAACTTACTCAAACCCGGGATTGACAATCCCAAGTATACGATGGATTTTTTATTTTATTTTTTTTCATATAAATTCCAAACCCGGGGTTGGCAACCAAGGGTGTTGTGTGAATATCAATTGTAACCCGGGGTTGACAAATCCGGGTACACAAGAGTGGTGATTTTTTGTTAGTGGACACCTTGCGTGAATGACACTTTGCACCACTAAGTTTGCTTGTGGAAGGAATGGACACATTGCAAATGACACTTCGCACTCCTAAGTTTGCTAGTGGAAGGAATGAACATATTGCAAATGACACTTTGCATCCCTAATTTTGCTAGTGGAAGGAATGGAGGTTTTGTATATATATATACTAGTTTATTGCCCGCGTATTTTTTCTTTTTGTATTTAATTTATTTTTTTTGTTTTTTATTTAGTTAATCCAATTTGGATAGTACTTATTGTGTGTTTTACTGCAATTATTGATTATTATTATTTTTACAAAAGATTAACATGTGTATATATTAAATTGAAATAGGGTATATGAAACCTTTATATAATATGTGAAATAAAAGAAATCATATATTGCTTGTTGGTTGTAAAGAATTGTAGGAGACAGTAAAATAATTCAAAATTATTAGTTACGAATAAATTTTTTTTTTTTTTTTTAACCAGTCTCAAGCGTTTTTTATTAATAAAGTAAATTACAACCTAATACGGGGGAGACCCTCTTGATCCTTACGAACATAAGAATTTACGATGTGAGGTAAAGGACTACCTATAAGAAACAACATAGGGCTAGTCGAACCAATGTTAGCAAGACTATCAACAACAAAATTACATTCTCGATGAACATGAGAAATATGAATGTCAAAGGATAGTAGCCAAAATCGAACTGTGTTCTAAAGATAGGCAATCAACCAGACTAGACTGTCTTTCTTAATTGAATGAACCAAAACTAGTAAATCACTTTCCACCAGAAGAGGAAGCTGGCCGAAACGTAGAGCTTTCTAAATCCCCAAGAATAGCCCGTGGAACTCAGTTAGGAAACTAGAATTAATAGTAAGGGGAGAAAAGAAAGCTCAACTAATAGCCCTATTACTCTCCCGAACAATACTACAACAAGAAGACGTCATGGTCTCCCTCTTCAAAGCACCGTCCACATTAAGCTTGAAACTCCCCTCAAGCGAAAGGGACCAATAGCAAATCAATGGACGACGACGAATAACTTGCTTAATCAGACAGCCCAAAAGAACCAGAGAATGATTCCCAAAAGAGGATGAAATCGACTTTGATTTAGTTAAAGGACTCAGCGCTTTTACCCAGTTCCTGACTTTGGAAATAATCCATTTATCAGACATGGGAATATTATCATGAGTTGCACGATTCCAGTTTAACCATATTTCTGAGCAAATCAGCGATGGAATCAACGCACCTAATTTTTGAAACTGAGAACTCTCTTTTAATCTACTCCACCACAACTTAATATGGTGTATTAAAGGTTGAGGAATAAACGGAACATTAAAGAAGGAGCTAAAATGACGCCAAACCATTGAAGCAACCTCACTTTCCAAAAAAATATGTTAGAGATTTTCAGTAGATCGAACGAAGCAACAACAACAACTCGACACCAATAGCACTCCCAATTTCTGAATGATATCATCAACTGCAATTTTGTTCTTCAAAAGCCGCCACATGAAAATCTTAATCTTCAAAGAAAATCGTAGACTCCAAAGAACAGAATAATGATCAACCGGGGTCACCTCACAACTGATTGCCCTCCAAGCCGATTTGATGGAGAAGACGCCATTAACGCTAAGAAGCAAAATGAGAGAATCAGAGTCCGATGACAATAAAGAGATAGAGCCCTCTACGAAATCCTAAGCATCATCTTCCAAATCTCGGGATAACCATTCCTTGTCCTATAAGCAAGTATTAACAGAAGACAAAGAGTTGGTAAAATGAAGATCATTAGAAAGGATACCAAGGCCCCAATCATCATGCCAAAAACTAGTGAGCTCGCCATTGCCAACTTTCCATCTCGAAAAATGCAGAAAAGTATTTTTAGCCGACAAAATATCTTTCCAAATTTTAGAACTCTCAATATGATCTGTCCACAGCGATAATGGGATATTATTAGTGTATTTGGAACGCATAAAATCATACCAGAGAGAATTCCCTTGCAGTAGAAACCAAATCTGTTTGAGAGAGAAGGCTAGCTTCATATCCTTTAGATTACGAAGACCAAGACCGCCGATAGAGGTATCTTGACAAATTTTATGCCAAGCCACCCAATGCCTTTTCTTACCTAACTCCGAGTGACCCCAAAAGAAATTCGCAAATATGGATTCCATATCTTCCAGAATGCTATTGTGAACACAGGTAGATGCCAAAAGATGAAAAGAGAAAGAAGATAAAACATGTTTCAGAAGAACAAGTTTACCTCCACTAGATAGAAGATTAGTTTTCCATCCATCGACTTTCTTTGATACTTTCTCGATAAGACCCGCGAAATGACCCGCTTTAAGATGATCGTAAGTAAAAGGCACTTCAAGGTAAGTACAAGGAAAACAACCTTGGCTAAAATCGGTTGAAAGACCAAGACCTAGGGGACGCGCATTTGGACAGTTATGATGTAAATAGAAATTACTTTTCGAAGCACTAACAAGTTGACCAGAGGCTAATTGATACTCTTCAAGCACCGTCATTAAATTTCTAATACTATGAGAACTCCCGTTATAAAAAATGAGGGTATCATCTGCCAACATCAAATGAGAAACCAGAGGACAACGTCTTTTAGTAACAAAAGGTTGAACCCGACCATCTATTATGGACCGATAGATATTCTGACTAAGCATCTCTTGAGCCAAAATAAACAGTAAAGGGGAAATAGGGTCGCCTTGACACAATCCTCTAGAAGCAGGAAACCAACTCTTATAAACCCCTTGAAACACCATGGAGAAAGTAGTCGAGTCAAAACAACTAGAAACAGCAACAATGAATCCCAAGCTAAAATCATATCGTTTAAGCACCTCAATTAAAAAGTTTCACTCTAGCCGATCATATGTTTTGGCTATATCGAGTTTGATCATAACATTATGACCACGAATATCCTTACCCAAATCTTTGACAAGTGGCGATGGACCTACCTTTAACAAAATTGTGTTGTTGACCAGAAATCAACTTGGGTAGAAGAGACGTCAGTCTAGTAGATAATGCCTTAGAAAATATTTTATAACAAATATTACATAAGCTGATCGGGCGAAAATCTTTGAGAGACGAAGGTTGACGCTTCTTCAAAATAAGGACCAGTAATGTACTTGAGAAAGCAGTAGGAAGGGGATTTCTTTTAAGAAAATAATTAGCGGCTTCTCAAACATCTTTACCCACAATATCCTAGGAAGATTGGAAAAGTAAGTCTATTGAGTGACATGAAATCAAAGAACTGAAATATTTTTAATTTGACGAGGAACCTCTTTTTTTTTTTTTTTTTTTTTATACTTTGTATTAGTAATTAAGGGATAATTAATAAACCTTAATGTAAAATAATTTGGACTAAAGTGAGATTATAGTCAAATCTCTGGGGTTCAAACTTCAATTAAAACTATTTCGACAATCTAAAAATTTTAATGTGTTAAAACTATTTGGATTGAAGTGAGATTCTAGTTAAACTTCCAGGGTTCAAAGTATTAAAACCCCTAGTAATTATTGAAATTTTGAGATACAATGTTTGAATTAAGTAGAATGTAGAGTTTTGGGAATAGGAATAGTAGAGAGTTGGGAATGAGGATAGTGACGATAATTAATAGGGATAGTGGAGAGTTGGGAGTGGGGATAATTAATTGTGAAGTGAAATTTGGTGGCTTAAGGCAATGTTGGTCTTCCATTCTTTAGATTAAGTGAATCTTGGCCACCCATTTATCAAAATTAATAAGAATGTAGAGATGAATCATTCTTGAAACTGGTTCATTCCTGAGGAGACGCTTCCGCTTTTATTTATATATATATATTTTCTCGAGAGCTGTAATTATCCAACCCTAACCATAATTTTATTACTATTCTTTTGCGGAATTTTCATCTGGTCCTTTACATTTTGTCATTGTCTTAATTTAATCCTTAAAGTTTGAATCTTTTCAATTGAGACTATTTATTGTGAATAGTTTAAGGACCAAATTGAAACAAGAGTGTTTATGTGGCAAGTCCTTTATTTTATCTTTAATTTTTAAAAAGTCTCATATGCAATTGTAACTTGTGTTTTAATCCTGCCTATTAAATTAAAAAAAAAATAAAAAAATGGAACACCCAATACACATGCTGCACTCTCACAATTGTATCTAATTTATGTGTAAAGTATTTCTAAGATGTAACAAATATTACACAAATACATGCAACATAGTTGTATGTAATTTGTAACCTGTAAGATCGTCTAGTGAGGTGATTAGTCAAAGTGCGTGTAAGTTGGCTCAGGTACACGTTATCGTAAACCGAAAAAATAAATAAAAATTATTGTTATCTTTTAATTCATAAAATTAATTCTCTTAAACTTATTTGTTAGGGAGGGAACACAGAAACACCCTTGTTTCAATTTGGTCCTTAAAGTTTGAATATTTTCAATTGAGACTATTTATTGTGAATAGTTTAAGGACCAAATTGAAACAAGGGTGTTTTTGTGTTCCCTCCCTAACAAATAAGTTTTAGAGAGTTAATTTTATAAATTAAAAGATAACAATAATTTTTATTTATTTTTTTGGTTTATGATGAGGTGTGTCCTAGACAATTGACACGCACCTCGACTAATCAGCTCACCGGACGATCTTACAGGTTATAAATTACATGTAGCTATATTACATGTATTTGTGTAATATGTGTTACATCTAACAAATATTTCACACACAAATTAGATACAATTTTTATTTTTATTTTTATTTTTTTTATTTTTTATTTTTTTTATGGGCCAGATTAAAACACAAGTTACAATTGTGTATGAGACTTTTTTAAAATTAAGGATAAAATAAGGGACGTGCCAAAGAAACATTGTTGTTTCAATTTGGTCCTTAAACTATTCACAATAAATAGCCTCAATTGAAAAGATTCAAACTTTAAGGATTAAATTAAGACAATGACAAAACCTAACGGCATGTTTGTTTGGATGGAATCAGGGCGGAATGGAATCGCATTCCGCCTCGATTCTCATTCTGTTGTTTGGTTTTCTAATAGAATCATAAAAAGTTATTCCATTGGAATGAAAATCAAGAGAATGAGATTCCATTTGAAATGTGCTAGAATAAAGTCCAGCCCAATGGAATCAAAACTAAAAAAAAAAAAAAAAAAACATCGTTGATCCAACCCAAGCAGAAAATTGAGAACAAAAACAAAAAAACGATAATAGAAATAGAAATTAGAGAACAGAAACAGAAAATTGAGAGCATAAACTAAAAATTGAGAACAATAATAAAAAATTAGAGAATAAAAAATTGAGAATAGAAATAGAAAATTGAGAACAGAAATAAAAAATTAGAGAATAGAAAATTAAGAACAGAAAATTGGGAACAAAATTAGAGAACATAAACTGAAAATTGAATGGAATAGTGAAATATAATAAAATGAGGGAAGGAATGAAATAATAAAATATACTAAAATTTTATTACAAGGTCATAATGAGAATTTTATTATATATCACTATTCCATTACTTCCATCATTCTTTACCAATCAAATAAGTGAATGGAATAGTGATTCTATTGACAATTTCATTTCATTCATTCTCTTATTGCATTACTTCTTCCATTCTATTCCACCTTCATCCTATTCCGTCCAACCAAACGAGCCGTAAAGGACTAGAAAAAAATTTGCGCAAAAGAATAGCAATAAATTGTGGTTAGGGTTGGATAATTAGACCTCTTAGTTAGTGAGAGAATATATATATATATATATATATATATATATATATATATATGTGCAAGACCACCCTTCCTTTCACTACCAAACTTAGGGGTGCGAAGTGTCATTTGCAAGGTGTCCATTCCTTCCACTAGCAAACTTAGGGGTGCAAAGTGTCATTCACGCAAGGTGTCTACTAACAAAAAATCACCATTCTTGTGTACCCGGGGATGTCAACCCCGGGTACAATTTGATATTCACACAACACCCGGGGTTGCCAAACCCAAGTTTGGCATTTATATGAAAAAAATAAAATGAAAAATCCACCATATATCCGGGATTGTCAATCCCTGGTTTGGGTGAGTTCTTCCGATTATTTACCCCGGGTTGGTAACCCCGGGTTTTAATACCTGGGCTTACCAACCCCGAGTTATGTGGGTTTTGTAAAAAAATTATTTATAACTATTTTTTAGTAAAAAACTAATAAAGAACTAATATTCATGTAAACAACTCCATTTTGGAACACCTAAATTAGTTGTCCAACCGTTTTCCATATGAACGCTCTAAGTCTTCTGAGACATATTTTGGTATCTTGTAAAATATTTTTTGCAACACATAGTGTCATCCTATTAAATAAAAATTAATACAACACAACCGTTGGGCTTTCAAGTTACTAGGGCAACAGTTTATAATTCAAAATTTTTAATTGTTGACGAGCTCTAAGATAGCACATGTCGAGACTATCTTCAGAAGTGATTTTTGTTGTAGCGAATATTACACTCACCAAATCTTATCAAATAGTTTTATATTGTTATACCGTACAAGGAATTTATATTATACACCCACGCAAAACTATTTCATATAAAAAATTGATAATGTACAAGTACCATTAAAATTTCTGGATAGGTGGAGTATAATAACTGGAATTCAAAAACAGAAACCTTGTGAAGGCAAGGCACCGGGATAATGTCACCCATTTGTTCCCATTTGGCTCCTACAGCAAATGTCAAAAGCTGAAGTTGTTTCTTGTTGTAGTTATCAAATGGTGATGTCAAAATTTAGATAAAAGTCAAAAAAGAATTGCTTATTGAGTTTTGAAAGATAAGACAATATATATTTGTAATTTTAAAAATAATATTTTTTTCAACGTTCACATCAATTAAAAAAAAAAAAAAAATCTCTTCCTTGACCGGTTCTTTGTTGGGTGATTGATGTGATGATTCCCCGACTTTAATTACTAAACTTGTAATCCTTCAATTATTAAACAAATTACATTATAGGAAGAATTATTTGCACCTGTGTTTATCGTTTGTCAATTCCATGTGAAGAACTTCGGTGGTGAGGATGAGTGTCTGGGTATCTGAAAATATTTCAGCAAACTTGTCAATAATTAGAAATTATCCGAGATTACCTACTTTTTGTTATTTATAGATGTGTTTGGTGGGAGACGGTTATATTATCGGGATACATTGCCACCAATGATGTCCTTCCATGTAAGATCTATTAAATCCCTCTTTATTATTGTAATTAATTTAGTAATTACGTCAATCATTCAACCTATAATTTAGGAACAGTTACAAACTATAATATAAGAGAAGTTACAAATAATATAAATTGAAGTTCTTTCATTGTTGAAACATATCGAGTTTTGGTCTTTTTAAATGGTATCAGCCTAACTAATCCTCTCTCTGAAATTCATTTCTCTTCCTCCTCGCTGTTCTGTGTAGCTGCGATCTTCCTCTTTCCCTTTCTCCTCAAGCCATTGCCGTCTTCCTCTCATTCCATCCTGTACCCTTTTTGTCTCGTCTCAAAGCTCAAACAGTCGTCGTCTGCTCACTGCCTTAGCCTTCGCTGCCTTCTATTGTTGTTGCCTTTTATTTTCCAATCTATTCCAGCCAATAAACAACAGAAACTACCCTTTGGCCTTCGATCGCGAACCCTCCTCTATATCAAACTGCCACCGCTGCCTGTCCTAGTTAATCTGATCATTGCCTTCTAAAGCCCCCTGCCTTTTTATTTTCTAAATTATAGAAACTACCCCAGTAGTTTCTAAAACTCACTTGGTACCCCACAGTTTACCAAACCATCCCCATCTTTTTCAGAATTCACTTATCTCTTCCCTCTAACTTTATACAAGTTTCTATTTTCACCCAAAACTTTCCACGACTTATCATTTCACCTGCCTCTCATATCAATCATGTATACTAGTTTTAATAGCGGCTCTACTGTCTCTACTCCCACTATCGCCAAACTTATCACTGTCAAACTTACATATGACAAATTTCTTCTATGGTCTCACCAAATGGAAGCCTTTCTCTATGGCCAAAATCTTCTTAAGTTTGTTAAATAACTCTTATGCTTGTCCTAGTAATGAACCTCACCATTCTATTTGGCTCCGAGCTGATAAAACCCTCATTAGTGTCATCTCTGCCACACTATCTGAATCTATATTAACTTCTGTAGTTGAGTGAAAATGCTCCACTACTATTTGGATACTTATTCAAGATAATTTCTCTTAGAAATCCATTGCCAATTTCTCCCTATACTGGAAATGACTCACCACTCTTGAGCGTGACACCCGATTTGTATCTAAATATCTACAAGTTGCCAAATCTATTTCTGATACCCTTGCCAATATAGGTGAGCCTGTCTCCAATAAAGATCTAGTTAACGACGCTCTTAACAACCTTGGTTCTGAGTTCGACATGTTAGTCACTACTATTGAGAGTTTTGACTATCTTTCTCTCTCACTATTCTCTAATTTGCATGCTCGACCACTCAATTATAAGGCCCGACATCACCTTCTGCCTTTCTTGCATCTCAGATGAACTCTGGTGAAACTCTGCAAAATGATTCTCACCACAAAAAACATTGATCTTCCATCCACTAACCACACCAATCCCTTGGGTATTCTTGGCTCTGGTCCTACATCTACATCTATGTAACTGATATGTGTAAATTACCTATCTATTTTCAATCCGAACGTTGTTAGTTTTCGAGTATCTTTTGTACGTTTTAATATGTTTTTATGTGTTTTTGTATAAATCTGATGTTTGAGGTAAAAAGGTATGTAAACGTATAAAAAATGATCAAATCGGATCAAGAACGGTGGAAAAAGGGCGAAAATGTGCAAAACCGGTACAGGTGATGTAACTTCAAGGCTATTTTGGATTATGATAAAATCCTATTTTGGAAACACTCAAAACATGGAAGTTGTATATCTTTTTCTTAGATTTTCATAGGTTTTTGAATCACCTAAATCGAAGTTCGGATGAAGAAGTTACAATCAAAACAAAATTGCAAACCTACAGTAACTTCGCCTAGGCAAAGTTTTCTTTGCCTAGGCGGAAATCTGGCAGAAAGTTAACCAACCTTCCTACAGTAACTTCACCTAGGCGATAATTCCTCTGCCTAGGTAAAAATCTAGCAGAATGTTAACCGACCTAACTTCGCCTAGGCGAAAACCTCTACGCCAATTTAGATATTATTTTAGATATTTTAGGATATTTTGAGCCTAGTTTTCTCCTCCTATCCTCTCCATTAATATAAGGGACCTCCATAGACTTTAGGAGGATAGATTTAGAGGTTTTGGGAGTGCTCATTCAAATCCTAAGGAGAAGATCACGTTGCAACAAAGGAGGAGCGATCTTGGAACGTTTTTAGTGATAAATCTTCGGACTAGGCTAAGTTTCTCTTGTTCCTTCTTTTATTTCTTAACTTAGGATTGTTGTTTGAGCATGTTTAGCTTAGTTTTCATTGTATAATCGGCTATGGCCATGAGCTAAACGAGTTTTTGTCTAGGGATTAATGTAATTTATAAAAGTGTTGTTTTGTTGAGTTTGTGTTTGGTTAGCAGTTGTTCTTCGTTATGTTGATTGTATTTGCTGTATTGTTTGTTTATTATGCTTAGATTTACATATCGAGAATACGAGGTTTGAAAAATTTCAGATTCGGACTAGAATAGACAAATGCCACGATCCAATAACCCGGGAGGAAATTGGATTGTAGACAATCGATGATGTTGGGGCAAGACTCACGTGACCTAGGGTCGTTAGGACATTGAGGGAGACTTCTTCGTTGACTCGAAGTCATGTATTCCCCTGTCTTATACTTGGGAGAGGTGGCGGTAGAGTTTTTGAACTGAGATTGTCGATAGGGTAAACACGACACGGCGATCCAATGACCCGGTCAGGAGTTGAATTGTGTGGAATCAATGATGTTGGGGCGAGGCTCACGTGACCTAGGGTCGTTAAGACGTTGAGGGGGACTTCTTCGTTGACACAAAGTCGCGTTATATCACTCGTCTTACACTGGGGAGAGGTGGGAAGGGAGTTTACGAAATGAGATTGTCAGACAAGTCGAACGCCGTTAATGTAAACTAAAACGAGACCGAACACACTTTTGTAAACAAAAGTTAATCCTTAGGCAATACTTTCCCTAAAAATCTCATAGTAATATTAGTATAGTTAATTTAATTAGATTAATTAACTTAGTATTAGTATAATTAATTTTATTCAATTTATCTTCGCCTAGATAAAATTAGGTCATGATAAACGCGGTATTCAATTATAGTCAAAATCAATCCTTGTGGACACGATAACCCTAACTCTCCCGATCTATACTAAAACTTGATCTCATATACTTGCAAGTGAAAGTAGTGACGTATTTATGCGCTACCAAGTTTTTGGCGCCGTTGCTGGGGATTGTGTTTTTGGTTATTATTGATATTGTGAGTAAATGACCAAATTTTACTTTAAGCATTTCTTTTGTGTATAATTTTTTTCTTTGTAGTTTTTGTTTTTCTTTTCTCACAGGGTGCTTGAAGATGGTAGATCAACAGGTACTCTTGCAGTTCTTTCAATGGGATTCCAAGCCATTTTACTGTGCTTGGGATCGATACAAGGATTTGCTACTCCGGTTTCCGAATCACGAATTCTTGAGGGAGTGTCACCTACTGAACTTCCTCGACGGGTTACAAGCCGCAACCAAAATGTGGGTTGAAAGAGGAAACAGTACCACCTCTTTCGACCATCTAACCGCGAATGAAGCCCATTGGATGTTGGAAGACATGGTGGCCTTTGATTATCAGAGTTGCAATTCTACGGCACCATAGATTGACACCTCGGACCAATACGTTGAGTCTTCCCCTGGCCTGGAAGAAATACTCGCTGATTTTATTGGGGAGACTCAAACATTTTGGAGGGAGACGAATGACCGACTAAATGAGCACGAGGATCGTCTCGACAACATTGAGATTATTTTCACTAAAATCGATGCGACCGTAACGTCTTTACAGACGCACATCGGTCAGCTTATCTACTTAATTGAGGCCGAGTCAGATGTGGTGGCACCCAGAGATTCACAAGCCGAATCCTATTGCAAATGCCACCTCGAGGAACCGGAGATAAGCAGGAGGTACTAGGATGAGATCAACAGAGATTCATACATTAAGTGTTGTGAATTTTCACCATTCGAATTCCAGTTGGTGATGCCACACTTGATCTAAGACGATTATATTTATGAGGATCAGATGTGGCTCAATGATTTTTCGCCGCCACTAGCAATGTTCTTTCATGCCCACCAAGTACATGAGCTAGTGAGGCATGTCATTGAAAGCTCGAGCTATACATTGCCACATCTTGCCAGTCTTGAGGACGTATAGAACCAAGCCCCGTATGTGGTGTTGTACGACACTTACTACGGGCAGAAGCCGCTCTTTGAGGAGCACTTCGGCATGTCAGGCTGACGACCATAAACTAAGCGCTTCTTGGGAGGCAACCTAAGGAAAAGAATAAGTTAGATCCATCATAATCGATTTGATTCGGAGGCGAGAGTCTCTCGCCTCCTAGGTACGTGTTCTAAACCCTAGTCTATATTATAATGCTTTATCATGTCATTGAGATCGCTGACTAGGTTATTATGGGCATTTCCTGTTTGAGTCGGATGTGATGTGTAGTATGTTTTTAGTATATGTTTTAGTTAGTATGTTTTATTGTTTCTACGTGTGCATGTTTGTTTAGGATAGTTATTGTGTTATGTGCTGAGTTTTGAAGTCATCTGGGCCATTACCCAATGATGAGTCTATCCCCTAGTTGTTTATTGAGGTCGAGCGTAAAACTTATGCATGTATGTTCTGTGTACTCAACGTTATGTTTTAGTAACAGTCATTATAGATCCTACTTGCACGAGCATGAAAACTTATTATATAACCATTTAATTGATTTGAAAACGATTATCTGTCACCTAAATTCATGATATTAGGGTTTCTAGAACTTGATTTGGGGGAAATTCGAGGCAAAATCCTAGGCGAGATAGTTCGGAAGACATGATTTAGGTATTCATTTTCTCGCTTGAGCCTTTTTAAGACAACCTTGTTAAATCATTATCCCTCGTTACCCTGTCGAAGCCTAATAGCCATTTCAATTCTGAACACTTAACCAATACCACGTGATTGATTAAACTTCTTTCCAAACCTAAATCACTAAACCAAAGGCACAATTTGAGAGAATCAAGTTAGCATTCATTACGCTACTTGAAGTGAGCGGTTGAGTTTGGGCGAACTATTAATTGGTTCGGTATTCGAGTACTCAATTGTCATTTTTTTGTTCATATTTCACACACCCCTAAAATTGTACAAATCAAATAGATTTGAGGGTGTATTTGTTAAAAAAAAATAAAAAATAAAAAAATAAAAATAAAATCAAGTGTACATACGATTTTTATTTTCTGTTTCTTTTTAACAAGTGAGTACAAAGTTCTTAAAATTGTGTTCAGGGTTGTTTCAGTTATATCTATGGGGTTTCGAGAGTGAGAGAGTACCAAGCGATGTGCCTTGGGTAACGTCAAGTTAACGACGTTAACCCGTTTTCTTTTTCAAATTTACCCTTGGCCATTTGTCCTAAAATGAACCAAGACCTATTGATCTTTTTGAACTTCTGAGCCTACATTAGTGGAGAATAGATCCCGGGTCAAGCCTATGGATTCCCTATACCTTTGGGGGGGGGGGTTCTGTCATGCACTTATATGGTGGATAATCCAATCCGATTAACAGACAGTTATATATTTGAGTTTTTAAACACACATACATACTTTAGCAGGATCTATAACGACATTTACTATTATAAATGTTGAAATTCTAGAACATTACATAATGTGTTTTATGCCTGAACTTGATAGGATTGGGGGCCGATGAGAGATATTTCGTTTGGCCGGTAGATGATACTCAAAACTTGCACATATTTGTTTATCGCGTTTTTCATTTTTCATTTTTATTCGTTATATTTTCTTTTATTGCATGGGTGTTTTTCTCGAGGACTAGCAAAATTCCGAGTTTGGGGGTATTTGATAGGTGTAAATTACCTATCTATTTCTAATCCGAACGTTGTTAGTTTTCGAGTATGTTTAGTATGTTTTAATATGTTTTTATGTGTTTTTGTCTAAATAATATGTTTGAGGTGAAAATGTATGTAAACGGATAAAAAACGATCAAATCGGATCAAGAACGGTGGAAAAAGGGCGAAAATGTGCAAAGCCGGTATAAGTGCTGTAACTTCAAGGCTATTTTGGAATATGATGAAATCTTATTTTGGAAACACTCAAAACATGTAAGTTGTATATATTTTTCCTATATTTCCATAGGTTTTTGAATCACCTTAATCAGAGTTCGGATGAAGAAGTTACAGTCAAAACAAAATTGCAAACCTACAGTAACTTCGCCTAGGCAGAAATTCGGCAGAAAGTTAAACAACCTACCTGCAGTAACTTTTCCTAGGCCGAAATTCCTCCGCCTAGGTGAAAATCCGGCAGAATGTTAATCGACCTAACTTCGCCTAGGCGAAAACCTCTACGCCAATTTAGATATTATTTTAGATATTTTAGGATTTTTTTAGCCTAGTTTTGTCCTCCTATCCTCTCCATTAGGCTAAGGGACCTCCATAGACTGTAGGAGGATAGATTGAGAGGTTTTGGGAGTGCTCATTCAAATCCTAAGGAGAAGATCACATTGCAACGAAGGAGTAGCGATCTTGGAACATTTTTAGTGATAAATCTTCGGACTAGGCTAAGTTTCTCTTGTTCCTTATTTTATTTCTTAACTTAGGATTGTTGTTTGAGCATTTTTATCTTAGTTTTCATTGTATAATCGGCTATGTCCATGAGCTAAGCGAGTTTTTGTCTAGGGATTAATGTAATTTATAAAAGTGTTGTTTTGTTGAGTTTGTGTTTGGTTAGCGGTTGTTCTTCGTTATATTGATTGTGTTTGCCGTATTGTTTGTTTATTATAATTAGATTTACATATCGAGAATACAGGGTTTGACAAATTCCAGATTAAGACTAGAACAGACAAACACCACGATCCAATAACCCGGGAGGAAATTGGACTGTGGACAATCGATGACGTTGGGGCAAGACTCATTTGACCTAGGGTCGTTAAGACGTTGAGGGAGACTTATTCATTGACTCGAAGTCATGTATTCCCCTGTCTTATACTCAGGAGAGGTGGCGGTGGAGTTTTAGAACTGAGATTGTCGATAGGGTAAACACGACACGACGATCTAATGACCCGGTCGGGAGTTGGATTGTGTGCAATCAATGACGTTGGGGCAAGGCTCACGCGACCTAGGGTCGTTAAGACGTTGAGGGGGACTTCTTCGTTGACACGAAGTCGCGTTATATCCCTCATCTTATACTCGGGAGAGATGGCAAAGGAGTTTATGAATTGAGATTGTTGGATAAGTCGAACGCCGTTAATGTAAATTAAAACGAGACCGAACACGTTTTTGTAAATAAAATTTAATTCTAGGCAATATTTCCCTAAACATCCATAGTAATATTAGTATAGTTAATTTAATTAGATTAATTAACTTAGTATTAGTATAATTAATTTTATTCAATTTATCTTCGCCTAGATAAAATTAGGTCATGATAAACGCGGTATTCAATTCTAGTCAAAATCAATCCTTGTAGACACGATAACCCTAACTCTCCCAATCTATACTAAAACTTGACCTCGTATACTTACGAGTGAAAGTAGTGGCATATTCACATGCTACCAGTAACTCAATGTCAAATGTTCTTTAGGATTAGTCATTCTACTCACAATTGTTGTCAGCTGTCTTCATTTGTATAACCTTTAGTTCCTCTATTGCTAAACCTTCGCATCTGCAGGCCTATAGATTGCTCTGCCTCAGGTGCATCAGAATAAACAAATTTCACAGTGATAACTCAACGATCCTAATTAGTATCCTGATATTGGTATATCAACCCACATAAAGGACAATCTCACTATTCTTCAACAGTACACACCAAATAGTGGTCCTAACTCTGTTCAACTTGTAAATGGTAATCACCTACTAATAACTTATACGGGTAACATGACACTATCACTTGTGTCTACTTTTTTTATTCTTAATAATGTCTATGCCGTTTATTCAATGCATAGAAAATTACTCTCCATTGCTGAATTTTTCAATGATAATCATGTTTTTTTATGCTTTTGATACTCACCACTTCTATATCTTTGATATCACCTATCACACTCTACCCCAGACCTTGCGCCTGAATCTAGGCGTGACCTCGACTTGATATTACTCAACCAATAATAAATATACACTAACCGTCAATTGACATAGATTTAAAAAAATAAAATTACCAACTCAAAATTCAAGGATTATACATATCCAACTATTCCCTAGCAAAACTACAAAAATCTAAATAACTCATTTCCAACAATTGTCCTGACAACCTCTGACTCACCCTAGATTTTGATAGTAGAGGAAGTAGAGATTGGAAAGAAGAGAAAAATAAGTTTCCATTCCTCCCTCTCTAAGTCCTCCAAATCCATTCATTTTGAAAATGGTTTTCAATGGCTTTTCTAGCCGTCGGTTTTGAAAAACTTCTTTGGCCGGGATTTTATATTTAAAAAAGAGTCACTGCCTAGCATGGGTTAAATGGTGTGCTAGGTCACCGGGATTTTAGAAATTCATTTTTTATTTTAAAATGACCCGTGTTTTAACCAGTAAAGGTCTTGTACCAGAGATTTTTTTAAATTCGAGGGTCAGTTATACCCGGAGAATGTTTAACACACCCCAAGACACTTGTCCAAAGATGTTATCTCAGTCTAAATGAATATTCATTTTTAAACAACACCCAAGTAGTTTCTTTGATTTTCAAAGCAACCCTAATTTTTTTTTAAGTTTTTTCCCTTTTTTTGCAGTTTTGACATGATAAAAGCATTAAATACTACACTAATCTAAGCAGCGATAGCCTAATAGCAGTATATAATAAAAAGAAAATATTAATGATCGAACCTTTTAAAAGGTTTCCTACATATCCCTGTTTTCACAGGGAATCAGGTCAATATGTAGTACCAACATGTAAAATGATATGAAATGACTATGGTTTTTTGTATTTTGTAATGACCGAACCTTATAATGTTTCCTACATATCCTTGTTTTCACAACGAATCAGGCTGACATATAGTTCCAAGCATGCAATTTGATATGGTTTTATTATTAAAGGTGATCGAACCCTTATGTGGGTTGCTTATGTACATTGAAGAGTAACCAAAGATTAGGTCATAACGTAATTCATTTAAGTTTGGTTTCATATGTTCTTCATGTTAATGACGTTATTAAATGTTTTTTTTACATAATTTGATGATTTTGACATGTTTTTGACATTTTGGTCTTGATTACTTGTTACACATGCTATGTATATAAAATTTAAGTATGATTAGTACATGATTATGCCATGTACAAACATAATATTTAAACCAAAATCAAAGGGTGTTTCAAGAAGACATGCCTACTTAGGAAGTAGTTTTCCCTAAGTGATTACCTTCATTTCCTCCTTGATCTTCTTTGGTTGTCCTTGATTGGTTGCCTTCAGATTCTCAAGTTCTTCATTCAAGAACCTTAAGAACTTCCTCTGAGACAGAATTTCAGCAGAATTTTGAGGTGTTATTGAACAGAAATTGTTAGAAACCCTAGAACCCAAGAGCTTTGCTCAAACATAGAGAGAAAATGAGAGGTTTCCAAGTGTTGAAAAGTAAAAACATGCCTAGTCTATATAGACCTAGGGGTCTGCGCATTAAGTAATACGCAGACCATCCCAGGTTCATCCCTGGGGTTTGTTTGTCTTGGGGATAATCTTCTCTTGTCTTGATCTTGAATTGATTTGAACGAATATTGAAGATTGTGCAAGATTTTCTAAAGATTTGGTAATGATTACCAAATCTTGGAAAGATCCTTTCCATCATTGGCAATCATTGTTAATGATTGGAAATCAATGGCAATCATACACAATCTCCAATGTGATTGGTCGAACATGGGTGCATTAATGTCTTAATGTGACACTTCCGGTTCGGTTTAGTGGCTAAGTACCGATTAGTTTGACTATTTTGGTTTGGTTGTCCTTAATGCTTCCAAGGTTCATTGTTTTTGGTCTTGAGGTGTCACTTTGAATTTAATGCTTAATGATGACCCTTGATATGATGGTCCTTGATTCGGTTGGATTGGCATTGAATCATCTCAGTTTGCCTTGTAACCGGTAGTTACATTTCAAGGGTTTTAGTTGACCCTAAGATATTTTGATCAAAATATCTTAGTGCTTTGAACCTACCCAATTCATATCATCCCAAGAAATAAATTCTTGATGGTTTGTCCATTTAATGCTCATTAAATGCCTTTCTAGGGTGGTGAACCAGATCGGTTTAATTTTTTTAACGGATAGTTACATTTCAAGGATTTCGGTTAACCCTAAGATATTTTGATCAAAATATATTCATTCCTTGAATATGACCTTTCTATGTCATACCAAGAATTTATTGATGGTATGGGCATTTAATTCTCATTAAATTCCTTACTTAGGTGGCGAACCAAATTGGTTTAGTTTCGATAACGGTTAGTTACCTCCTAAGTGACTTAGTTTCTTCCCAAGATATTTTTTAGAGAATATCCTAGGGGTGTCTTGGTATTTTAATGATCATTTTTTAGTCATTATTTTATGGGTTGGGCCATTGATTCAATGGGCCTTGGTGGTTTAGTCAAGACAACTTTGGTTTGGTCTATTTCAAATCGAGTCCTAATCCTTAGTTACATTGTGCAACTTGGACTTGTCATGACATTTCCATGACTTGATTTAGGTCTTTTTGGATTTTTTTTAATGATATTAGTACTTTAAACAATAATTTAAAAAAATATTTTGATGACGAATAGACGAAACTAGTGATAGTAAATTTTTTAGGAGTCAAAGTAGGTAAACAAGGCAATTTGGTAAAATTTTCTATAATTAAAGAGTAGTAATTAATTTTTATTCATATTAGAGGTGATTTAATTAAAATCGACCTTTAATAATTCCATCTTAGTCCCCCTTTAATTTTAGGATTTTCGAGGTTGACCCAAAATTTTATTTTACCAAATTTAGTCAAATTCAACAGTTTTTATGTTTTCTTGTGTTTTATTGGTTTTTCATTATTGTCAAGTGTGATCCAAGGTAGAAATTCATTTCTTTTAAACCTAAATTTAAAGTTTATCTGAATTTGTACTTTCGATTCGACACTGATTGGGCGGGATAAAATACAGTGTTTACAGCCTCAAAAGCGACACTACCCACTGACTCTATCTAACGCTAATAGTGGACCCATCTCTAATTAGATTACCTGAGACAAAATATTTTATCGGTGTACTATATTCATAATATAAAAATAATTTATGTATCAAGTACATTTATCATAATCCACTTTCCAAAACAAAAGTATATCCACAACTGAGCAGTATCAAAATCCCAAAGATATCATCATAATAAAACAAATGAATTGACATCAAATGGTCCACTTTTTCTTATATAATAAAATACCTTACACATACTTTCATACTAGTCATAGGATCATTTACTCCTAATCAGGAATTATGATGGTACCATAACCTGAATATTTGCGCAACAATTTATGGTTGCGAGTGTTAGGGTCATTAAATATATTTAATAGTAGGAGCCAACACGTGATAGAAAAAACCACCATATCACACCAATAATCACAAATCGTGGTAAAAACCATCATACTGATAATCACAACTTGTGATAAAAACTATTCTATCATACTGATAATCATAACAACAATATATCAACCACCTTCTAAAGATACCCTTTTGTCAGGTTCAACAACATCCTGCGGGACACGCTCTTCAGTCATAACCATACTATGGTATAGTAGGATAAATAAAATCAATTTTCACATAAAATTTCACTTGATCCATTTACTGTTATAAAATTGTTCATTTTAATAAGTCTTTTCTTTTTCACAATTTAGTACAAAAATATAATTGAGAAATTTACATAGAAAACAGTATACTCACCTCGATAATTGCACTGCTATTATGCTACCATCAAAATACTAACATAGTCGGCATTGCTTGAGAACCTAACAACGACATGGCCTAAATTATGAATTTATCTAAATAAATTTATTATGAAATGCAATGCATGAGACTAAAATGTATTATTTACCATCCCTAAATTTTCTTAATTATATGAAATTATTAGACGCTCTATTTCTTAAGTCAATATTAATTGAACAAAAATATTATAACAACAATTGCAATTTTTTTTACTTCATAATTTAATCTATAGGAAAATATTAATCAATTTTTAATAATATTTATTAGTCAACAAAATATTAAAAATTATATTTTTAAAAATATTTATAATTTTACATTAAATTAAATTCTTCACAAATTAGATATATCTATATGTAAAAATAAACCCACTATAATTCCCAAACCCATATATATAATTTTGCATTCACATGTGTGTGTACATAATATCTAATACTAATATATAAAAGTGGAAGGAGAGAGAAGCTTTCAATGAGATTTGAGAATGACTCTTTCAAGCCTTTTAGTGAGTTTTCATTTTTTTTTTTATTAATTATTACTACTTCTTCCTAAATTTTTATGGTTTTTTTTTTCCTTTTTTTTTTTTTTTCATAAATAAGTCTCCTTCAAGCCTTTTAGAAATTTCACAAAAAAAATAAAATAATAATAATAATAATATTAAAATCTATAATTATTTTTATTTCAAAAAATAGTTATAATTACAAATAGAAAAGTCACAAGCCTAATATTTTTTAACCAAGTAAACGTATTTGTAAATAAAATCTCATATGAAAACTTTACCAAATAATAATAATAAAAAAAAAAAAAAAAACTACATTAAATAACTTATATATGAAGTGTAATTAAATTTTGTAGATAAAAAAATATTTAATTTTAGATTAATTTTAAATTTAAAAATTTCAGTAGCAAGTATTTTTTGAGTACTCAAAAAACACAAAAAACTATCGTTTGATCCCAAAAAAGAATAAAAAATGTATGATATAAATCAAAAAATTTTAATTCTCATAATAATTTTAAATTTTAAAAAAATCAGCACGAAGTACTTTTTAAATACTTAAAAAATATAGCAACTATCATTTGATCGTAAAAGTATTAAAAAAAATTATAAATATATTTACATAAACAAAATTTAAAAACCAAAATTGTAATTCTTTTAAGAGGGTTATAAGAGTAATTTTTATTAGATAGTTTTAATTAATTTTTTAATAATATATTATCAAAGATAAATATGTAATTTTATATTTAATATTAAAGAAAATTAGGGTCAAAGATATTTTTCAAATGATAGAGGATATCATTGTAAGTTTTTCCAATGATAATGACTAAAACTTTCACTGAAATTTATCTATATTTTAATTAAAGATTGTTTTCATTATAACTAATTATACGTAACTTTATCTTTTCATATCCCTCTCCCTCTCCAACCATTTAATAAAACAAAATTCTCTCTCTCCATCAATTAGTTACATATAACTTTTAAACAATATAAAAAAAAAAAAAAGACCTATTAGCTTATTTAGCTTACAATTTTATTTTTATTTTTTAGCATTAATTTTTTTTTTCATATTTTCATAAGATGAATTAAATATAAAATTAAATGATTAATTGTTGTACGTGTAATATTAAATATATATTGATATATTTTTTTTTAGACCCACATATTATGCGAGTCTAAAACTAGTTCATAATGAAAACCAAATACATGCCTAGAGAGAGTGCGAATGAGAGGGGTGTAAAACTTATATATACAAAGAGATATAGAGAGCAAAGAGAGTAAAAAGTGTGAAGGAATGTATATATAGAGAGAGAGAGAGGCGGTAAAATATCCATCCCTTTTTCCTTTTTTTTTTCTTTTTTCTTTTTTAAACACGACACAAGTACTTAAGTGGCAAATAACAATGTGTTGTATTCTTTTAAAAAAAGACAACACATTTCCATCTAAATTTTTTATTTACTATTTACACAAGTAACCAAAAAAAAATAACAAAAATATTCCAAAAGTTCTTAAAAATTATATTTCAAATAACACAATAACCCCAAAGTTTTTAAAAGTTAAATTAAATTGCATATTAATTCCTAAAATTTTTAAAACTAAATTGTTAAATACCATAATAACTCTTAAAAATTTAAGTCGTTTTGAACTTTGCTCCATGTGGTTAGGTTGTCACCACTTTGCTCCTGTGGCTAGGCCTTTGTTCCACTTTACCTCCCTCATTAGCACTTTGCCCTCCTGTAGTTTAGACCTACATTAGGGGATAAAGTGTAACAAGGACTAACTATAAGGGATAAAGTGACGAAAACTTGTTGTCGATATAAACTTGTTGTGTCTAGTTTTAAAAATACTGGCAAACGCATGAATAAGTTGTAGCAAAGATTAACAGTAGCGAGGTCAATCCTCAATCTGAGGGAAAACGCAATCCGTCCAAGTTGATTTAATTATAATCTAGTTAAAAATGATTTTTTGTTTTAGTTTTTTTCTTAAAATAAATTAAAATGATATTAAATAAGATTAGAAACACATAATAAAATAAATAAGAAAAATAGAGAACCAGGTTAGGAATTGTAGGTGTCATATTTTGAATTTTATGCAAACGAGCATTCCCAAACTTAAGTCAGAACTATTCAGAAAGATGATATTGATTATTCTCAAGCATGATATATATTCGATATTTAATTCTTACATTACTCTAATCTAGGGTAATTAATATCGAGACATAAACCATCAAGTTTAATAATCAATCCTTGTGAACACTATCTTGTGACCATTAGATTTAGACCTCAAATACTAAATCTAACGAAGCAATTAAATTTAGAATAAAAATTTCGATAAAAACCTTTTGAAAATAAATCCAATTATAAATCCAATAATAAAATTGATTTCAAAAACACAATTCATCATCACACAGTTGTTTATACAAACCCAAAATTAAATTAAAAATAAAATATTACATAAACTCAAAAATACAATACTACAATCTTAACCTGATTGGAAGAAGTTTGTCACTCATCGTTGTGTAAAGCGGTGTTTTTTGGAAACAATCCTAAAAAATACCATTTAACACTTTGTACCCCTAAGAAATCGAGATTCTTCTTCTCCAAAATAAAAATAAAATAAAAGAAGAACAAATAGAAATATTTACGTAAAAATTATCCTAGAAATGGTATGGATTGGTCTCTTTGGTCTCAAACACCTTACATATATAGAACCCAAAAATGGAGTTTGAGGGGTGCAAAATAGCAAAAATTGGATGTAAGAGGGGAGACAACAACACATGGGTTAAAGTTGGGGGCAGAAAGTGGCCAATTGGGCTAACCACTCAGCCACCAGCAGCCATGCGCATTGCACGGCTACAAGGGCGAACTGAGCCATTGGCTCGGCTGCGTGGATCCTCTTACGTGGGCACCTCAACTGAGCAGTGTAATGCATGGCTCAGTGAGTCACCTGTTGTTCCGGCTTATATGTTTTTTGTTCGGCTTGCTGTGGTTTGTTCATTTTTTATCCGTTTTGCTCCAACTTGATGCCATTCTATTCTCTTTTCAAAAAACTACAAAAACATATAATTAAATAATTTTTTGATATTTTAATCTGATCGAACGATTTTTTCTAGTTTGTTCGATTTTTATTCGACTTTTGTTCGCCTTGTCATGATTTTCTCCTTTTTTATTCGATTTATCCCAACTTAACGCTAATTTGTTTCATTTTCATAAACATATAAAAACAACTAAAATAACTCTATTTATAATAATCTAATTTATTCAAACGATTAACCAACCTAAATTTAGTGGTATAAAATCACACAAAATGAGA